>CAJGYO010000018.1:72420684-72820684 GCA_904845875.1 Miscanthus lutarioriparius
TTTACCACTACATGCTCGGTTGCCCACTCACTCTCAGCCACGTCCCAGTACAGCAGAGGAGTGAGCTTTAGACTGGTGGGGTGACCTCACAGGTGGCTTCAGTTACTATGGTACTAGTGGCTCTACCCCTTTTGGTGAGGGTGGTTCGCGCCCAGCTCGGGCTCCACGTTCAGATGATGGGGGTGAAGATAGAGATGATGATGATGATGATGATGATAAGTGATCACTGCCTTCGAAGATAACTTGCAACCCCTCTTTGTGCTTTGTATGTCATTGTTGGACCTTTGTGGTGATAAATGACAAAGGGTGAGAGAGACTAGAGACTGATTAAAGCTTCAGATGTGCTTCATGTCTTCTCTTTGTATCTGGAGACTTGTACTGCAGTAGTAATTATCTTTCTTTTGAGCTTCATTGATGTATCTTGAGTTTGAGATAGATTGTATCTTGTGAGAGATGAGACTTAGATTATATCATGTGATGTATGAGACTTATTGTCACACCCCAAAATTTTGGTTTTGGGATGTGACTAGAAAACACTAAAAACAAACCAAAGATTTTTTAATAGTTTCTAAATTTTTCCCAACTTTAGTTAAGTCGTTGACATTTTAGATAGTGAAAAAATGTGGGTTTCTAAAATTTTTAGAATACAATTTAATTTTATGATGCACTTCATGCCTTTGCATAGTGTTTTTGTATGAAAAATGAGTTTAAATGTTTTCAAAAGCGCATTAGGTTTGATCCAAATCAAATCTCTCAAAATCCTTGACCAAAGTTTCCATAACCCCAATACCATGATCAAATCCTTGGGAACCATTCACCTTGATCCTTGTTCCAAAAACCTTGTGGGTTTTCAACTTTCATCTTGTCAATCCTAACTAGCCCGGTCTCTCTTTTGTCCTCATTTTAGAGCTTCTAATTCTTTGCGACCTAGTCTTCTCCAAAGCCATAAATCTATGCTTGATGGCCAATCATTGTATTTCATTTCTCTCACACAATTCTACCGTCATGTTTGAGTAAAATCACTCACATGTCACATACCCAAGTTAATCTCATTTCTTCCCAATCTCTTACCAACCTAATGGCAGCCCTAACATTGTTCTCTCTTTCTAATGGGCTTATTCTTTTCTCTCCTTTCCTCACCTTGGGCAACATCATCATGGACTCTTTTCCCTCTACCTTTTCTCCTCTTGATCAAAGCCCACAACCCAAAAAAACCACAAGCACCCAGCCCTATAACTCTATTTTCACGTCGGACCAAACCCGGTCCAAACTTTGCCTTAGCTCTCGCCATGGGTCAAAGCCCAACCAGCCCTGTTACTCTTCCTCTCCCCTCTCCCACATCACCCCCCTAGAAGCCCTCTCTATCTTATAAAAATATCAAGCCATGACCCTTTGCCTTCCTACCCCTTCATCTCCCATCACTTTCCCTTCCTATATACCTTCTCCATCCCCCCTCATGCCTCCCCCTTCATTTATCACATGAAGAACAGGGGAGGGACGCCCCTACATCTCCTCCTCCTTCCCCATGGCTGCCCCGATCAACCGCAACGTGAGAAGGATGCCCCGTCATACCACATCGTCGTCACCGGCCATCGTCAATGCATCTCCTTGCTCCACCACACCATTCCCCTCAGTGAGAACACTCCATCATCTCTCTCATCTTGTTTTCATGTTCTTCTCTAAATATCAAGTACCTTAGATGATGTATGGTTGATCCCTAGCGAAGTTTACCCGATGTATGAGTTGCTGTCCTCGTGGCCAGATTTGCTGCTGTTGATGGAATCGGCGTTCCTCACTGTTTTGTTACTCCAATCATCAAACCCTTTGGTCAAATTGTATTTAACATCCTTGAACACGCCTCTGTAAGATGGTTTTGCCATAGGAGTTGAGAAACTAGAGATATCGTCATCTCCGTGCCTGCTGTTCCTGCTGTCTTGTCAGATTGCAGCTCTGAGTGGTTTTGGCATTCCCCGCTAATCCACTATCCAAATCATCAAGCCCTTGAGCTACATGTTTATGACATCCCTGCACATGACCCCACATGTTGGTTCGACTATGCAATCCCCGATGGCCGAGATATGGAGACCGAAGTGCCTACCACCCCTGCTGTCCAAACAGCAGACACCCTGATTTTGGCAACGACGTTCCCGTTGATCCAATGAACCCTAGGATGCATCCTTTGGCTAGACTGTCACCTATATAGTTGCACATGCCTCTGAAAAGTTTCATGGCTATAGGATCAAATATGAAAGAGATATGTTCCCATCTTGTGCTCGCTATCCCTGCTGCCACGCTGATGCCGGTTGGCATGCGTGTTTCTGATGATTCGCCGCTTCGATGGTCAAGCCCTTCGACTACAGTGTGTATCATATACCTACACACATCCCTGCAAGTTTTCTTGGTCATATGAACCACAACACCCAAGATATAAGCATCACCATGTCCCTGCTCCTGCCATGCCTACAGTTGTGCAGTGCCATCTTGCAATCTCGTTCCCCAGCTATCCGATGGTCGAAATATCATGCCCTTTTTTCACAACATGCTCCATAAAATACCTAGCAACCCTACAAAATCCATCTCTAATTGTTTCTATTATAACCATGCCACCGTTCATCATAATCACCGCTGTCCGCCGACGTGCATGTCCTGGATGGCTCGGCGATTCACCGCGTTCCCCGCTAAACCGCTGCATGAATCGCGGAGCCCACTTACATAATCGTGTGTTTCCTAGTTGCACATGATCCTACCAAGTTCTATGCCAACATGTTCAATGCGTCTCTACCTTTTCATGCCCACAGCCGCTGCTATCCGCCGCTGTCCGCCACCGGGTACGCTCAACCAGTACCCAATCCACCATAATCGTGTTTCCCTTTGATATTGAATCCACCTTGTGCATTAGTTGATCATGATATGTTCCCAAGTAACCTATACACATGTACAATCCTTTTTGTTCTGATAAATATGTTTTTTCTAATCCAAACTCCACCTTGCTCACCTAAATCCAATCGTTTCCATCTATACCTTTCAACTCTCATATCCTTTAATCGTGGTTCCTGTTTTGATTAGTTTTTGTGCTCTCATGATCTTAGAACAAGCCCTACATGTTTAATAACCTTTATATCTTGTTTTATATATAATGATTGATGTACTGCTTCTTGGTTTGTCTATGATACTTGTGATGGTTGTTGCTATCGTTAGAAGAAGCTATGCGACGATGGTTCAGAAGCAAAGGTTGGAAAGTTTGGGCGAACAATTTGAGCCAAGTCTAACATGAGTTCCTTTGTTACCTAATAACCTTGCAATCACCAAATGTTCTAATGTTAATTTGGATTAATGACTTATGGAATCAATGGTTAAAATGATGCTTTGGAGCAACATGGACAGAAGGGGGCTAGAGCATTGGGCCTTTTTGGGTGCTCTAGTATGCCCTCCGTAAGGACCGAATCTTAAAGCGGCCACCCAGGATTTACAGTACAACCATGAGGACTACATGGCCCTGGTCTTGGCTAAGTAACTAGATTTTTCCTAGCTTGTTAGTGGTTACCGAAAGGCGCAAGAGGGGGGCCTAGGTTTGTAGAATGGCTTCTTGCTTGTCAAGATGTGTACTGGGCTGCGGTCAAGGTGTGCCAGTCTTGAAGGGGGCCTCCATTCGCCTAGCTGTTGAAACCTCGTGGCCACTAACTTGTTAGAGCGGTCTTTGGAAAGGCCTTGTAGTGAACCCTGCCGACTTACCTTTTAAGTGAGTCAAGAGGTTAGCCACCTCGGGCATATGGGTATTCATGACTCATGGGTAAAGATATACAGACTCTGTAGAGTTATGTGAAACTGATATATCAGTCGTGTTCACAGACACAAGAGGCCTGGATCCTTTTCGAGATAGATGGTTATATGGATGGTTTGGGTGATGGTTAATCCTGATGATGATAATTAATTATATTCACATGGGAGCTTTAAGCATAACCTAGTAACTCAGGTTTAATAAATAAAATTTGACCAACTAAAAATGCTTACCGTAGTATAGCTGAGTCAAGCCTTCTTGAGCCTTGTATAACCTCATGTTATACTTGTTGAGTATGGTGCGCTCACGCTTTCTTTACAATCCAATCATAAAAAATCCTGGATGGGTACCAGATGGTGATCAAGTGAAGAGTTTCTTGCTGAGATCCAAGAGTACTAGGCGAGTGCTCCCTAGTCAACCGTCCCTATGGAGTATGGAGCCCCGAAGAGAAGATTAAGAATAGTTTCCGCTATGCTTTTGTAATAGTGGTAAGTCTTGTTGTAACTATGTTCGACATATAATAAAGCATTGTTCTTGATATTCTCCATTTTTGTCGCTATATGTGTCGTGTGGACATCCTGGGCACACATATAGTTAGCGCTTGATATTCTTTGAAAAACCAGGTGCGACAATTATGCTTTATGGATGTATCTTTTGAGACTCATGTGAGATGTTTTTTATCTTGTAATATAATCTATCTTAGTGGTTTGTGGACTTGAGAAACATGTAATGAGTGCTATGCGTGTTATACTTATGTTGTATTTATTTTCATAAGGACCATTCATGCTAGAATGAAAATGTTTGATGTGATGCTCTTATATTTATTCTTGTGTGATATATCTTGTCATATGCATCACGGATTTATTTTGTCACACACACTTGCACCTCACGAATGCAATGGTTTAGGGGGAGTCTCCTATGTGTTTTAATATGTGCAATTGACAATTGAGGTCTTTTTATGAATTCCATTCATAAGCACATATTAAGGGGGAGCCTCTCATAAATCATTGAACCCAAAAGCTTAAATGTTTATATCCTTTTGAAAGCTTTAATCAAGTTGTCATCAATCAAAAAAAGGGGAGATTGAAAGTGCATCTAGCCCTTTAGTGGGTTTTGGATGATTGAATGACAACGTGATTAAAGGTCTAACCTGTTTGCTAAGTGTGGATAGGAAATAGGTTATATCACACATGTTTAAAGAAAGCCAAAATGATGTATGTTGGAAACAATCTAGTTCAAACACAAGACAACAATGTAAATGTAATTCTTGCAAGGCTTATTCATTGTGGGATTTCGATGACTTATATGGAAGCAAGCACATTGAAAAATAATTAATGAGACAAGAGGGATTGCATATGGAATGGTCTCACCTTTTGAAGCTTGCTATATGAAAGACAAATAGACAAATGAATTTAATTGATGATTCGACACCAAGTGTGACTAGATGGCTTGAGATGGTGAAGATAGCAAGGAAAGACTTTGAGGTACTAAGCAAGGGTGAAGGACAAGCGATGGCTTGGCGACCGAGGAACCTAGCTAGGGTGAAGAAGGAAGTACTTGCATTTAGTCAAGGCACCAATCAAATCATGTTTGTCATATTAAAGTGAAGAATCAAATCCTAGATGACTTTATGAAGGAATGACTTGATGTCTTTGAAGCCAACTCTCATATGTTGAAAAGATCAAGTCTATAAGGAAAATGGACCCTAGGCCCATTTACTTTAGATTTTGGTGTTTGATGACCAACACAACTAAATTGGACTAATGAATTTGCAAGTAATTGTTTTGTAGGTCAATAGGGTGCAAGACGTGACTTGGACGAAGGCGACACGATGATCCCATGATCAACACCATAAGCAAGACTCTAGAAGCACAAGAGAAGACCCAAGATATCAAGCAAAGTCCAAGCACGAAGATAGGAACCAAGCCGGACACAAGATCGCGAAGAAACGAGCTTCACAGAGGTGACCGGACGTGGTCCTTATAGCGACCGGACACGTCCGATCAAGATGTTCGGCAATGGTAGGCGTCAGCAGCAGCGACCGAACGCTAAGGATTCTAATGACTGAACATGATGATGACACTGTTCACTATCGCGATAATTGCTCAGCACTGACCGGAACGCTGGAGGGTGATTGATCGGACGTAGGAACTACAGCGTCCGATCGAGTCCAGAGAGGTTCTAGAGCAGCGCCATTGTGACTGGACGCATCGAATCGATAGTGACTGGACTCAGCGCTGAGTCTAATCAATGCGCTAGCTTCAATGGTTGGGACGATCGAACGCGTCCAATCAGTAGCAGAAAGGTGAGTTTCGTCCCCAATGGCTACTTTCTCGGTGGGGCTTATAAATAGACCCCCCAACTGGCCATTTGAGGAAACATACCAAGGGTGTTGATACACCATTTTAGTGATCTCCACTTGCATAGTGCTTAGTGATTCATTAGGTAATTAGCGTAGGTGCTTTGCGAAGTGCTTAGGTTGATTAGACCATCGCTTATGCGCTTGCTCTAGGTTAGGCCTAGTGTTTAGTGAGGTTTGCATACCTCTTACCACTTGGTGCTTGCACACATCATTGTTGTACATCGGAGGGCTTGTAATCTTGCGAGATCACACCAACCGCGTTTGTGGTGTGGCCGCCACCGTGTACTAGAGGGAACAAGGCCCGCGGCGGTTTGGCCGGAAGCTTGATAGTGAAGATGGCTAGGAGCGGTCTGGGAGAGGCTTATCGAAGGCACACCGAGCCCGACTTGCGCGTGGGGAGGGCCTAGGGCTATCCACAGAGTTACTCAACCGAGAGCTTGGCCCTTACGAGGGATTCCTTGCAAGGGGCTCCAACGAGGACTAAGGGAAAGCTTGCGTGCTTCTCGATACTCGATAAAAATATCGGAGTCATCGACGGGAGTTTGTATATCTCTACCTTACTCTTTAGCTTCCACATTTACATTGTTTGCATAATTCTTCTTGCGGTAGAGATAGCAACATACTAGCAAAACCATAGTTGCACATCTAGATAGATTACTTTCTTGAATAGGTTTTGACTAGGTGGAATAAGAGGCCATAGTTTAGACTTAGAGTTTTAAGTTGCCTAATTCACCCCCTCTTAGGCGTCACGATCCCCTTTCAATTGGTATCAGAGACGGTTGGCTCAATTTAGACCTTTGGCTTCACCGCCGTTGAACCGACGCTATTTAGAGTGGTTGGGATGGATACCTCTAGGCCTCCACACTTTGACGACACTAACTTCCCCTACTATAAAGCTAGAATGACTTGTCACCTTGAGGTGGTAAATTTGGGTGTTTGGAGAGTCACTCGTGATGGGATAAAACCCATTAAGAATCCCAATAAACCCACAAAGAGTGAAGAAAAAGAAATTCATTTCAATGCTAGAGCTAAAAATTGTTTGTTTGAATCTTTTAGCATGGATGTGTTTAACCAAGTGTTCACTTTAAATATAGCACATGAAATTTGGTTAAAACTCTAAGAGCACCATGACGGCACAACTAATGTCCGTGAGCAAAAACATTGTCTAGCTAAACAAAATTATGATTCTTTTAAAATGAATGATGATGAGCTTGTTCGTGATATGTATTCTCATTTGAATCTAATCATCAATGAGGTCCATTTAATAGGATTAACAAAGCTAGATGATGCGGACATCGTGAGGAAGATCATCTCCGTGCTACCACAAAAGAAATATGCAAGCATCATCACCATCCTTCACAACATGGAAGACTTGAGCACCATGACCCCGACCATAGTTATTGGCAAGATAGTGGCATTTGAAATGTCACGCAAGATGGGTCAAGAAGAAGCATCTTCATCAAGCAAAGGCAAAGCTCTCGCATGTAGTGAGAAAAAGAAGATGAAGGGCAAGCAAGTTGAGACAAGCTCAAGCTCAAGCTCCTCAAGTGAAGATAAAGAAAAAGATGATGATGAAGAAGATTCAAGTGATGATGATCAATCTTCCTCCTCCACCTCCGATCTTGATGAAGAATCAATCAAACTTATCAACAAGGTGGAGAAGATGATTCAAAGGCTTAATGTCAAGGGTGTGCCCATCCAAATTGAAGATCTCATCTTCACCAATCAAAGAAATGAGCAAAGAAAGAAAGGATGCTATGGATGCGGCGAGTTGGGGCACTTTGTGTAAGTTTGTCCAAACAAGTCCACACCCAAGACAAAGAAGAAGGTGTGCAAGGACAAAGCCCTCACATCAATAAAGTCATGAGATGATTCTTCAAGTGAAGAATAAGACCATCACAAGAGGTGAGGCCACAAGCACTCATCATGAAGCTCACAAGATGCTTATAAAAGTTTGCTTGCTAATATGGAAACCATGTGCAAACATTATAATGAGCCAACTAATAAAGTTGCTAATCTTGAAGCCGTTGGTATAACCCCCACCGAGGCACCTAAAAAGAAAGGTTCAATCTTTGACATGCCTAAAAATGATGCCTCTACTTCTTATAATGATTTATGTTTAGACTCAGCCTTGTGCAACCAAGTTTGTGTTGAAAAAGTTGTTGTAGAAACATGCACACAAGAGGTCGCAATGGAGAATGAGCAACTCAAGCAAGAAGTGGCTCGCCTCACCAAGGACTTGACTCAAGTGAAAGGCAAGACAGAGCAAGCCCAACTTCATCAAGATAACATCGTCAAGGGAGTGAAGAAGCTTGATGAAGGACAAACCGTGGTTTGCTACGTATGCCACAAGGAAGGCCACAAGTCCTATGAGTGCAAGGTGAAGAATGGGGGAGGAGAACAGAAGAAAGAGAAAAAACAAAATGCAAACAAGCAAGCTCACCAACACCTACACCAACAAGGTGGACAAAAAGGCCTCCACACCTTATCTCTTGAAGAAGAAGAAAAATGACAAGGTGGTGGCCATCAAGGTGAACAAGCAAGCCAACAATGGGGCCAAACGCATTTGGGTGCCAAAGGAGATCATTTCCAACATGAAGAGCACCAAGAAGGTTTGGATCCCGAAAGGGAAGTGAGATGTCCGATGGACTTTGGGGAATTTGGAGACTTGGCAAAGTATGGGTGCATTTCATGGGTGCATCATTATGGACAAGGAAATTGCCAAGTGGGTTAGTGAATACTATGGACCCAAATTCCCCTTCCCATGTTAGGTAACTAGATTTAATTTCTTGAAATTTCAATGAGCATTTAGTTCCTTTTCATGCATAGGTTTGCATTTGCATGTTTAATCTTTTGTCTTGCATACACTAGGTATATCTTATGGTAGGCTTGCTCGGTTTCATTCTTAACCCTTGGAGCACACCTATATGGTTTAAATTGCTTAGGAGCACAACATATAGCTTGTTTTACAATTGTTTATCTAATATGTGCCAAAGTCCAAATTGTAGATAATTTTCCCCGATTATCACTTTTGAAAATGATTCTCACATTTATGTGATATCATCTTTCAAGTGGTATCCTTGATTCTAAAATCAATGTGCATGTCTTCTACAAGCATTCCATACTTGTGTGCACAAATTTAGGGGGAGGTTACTCTACAAGTTGGATGCTTTGAGACTAACACATTTTAAAGCTTATCATGTGTGTAGTAGTCACATTGTAAGGAAAATGAAAGTCCCCGGAGTTAAGCATCATACTTCAAATATCCACCATCTATTGCAAGTGATTGAACTCCCTTGAGCATTAATTTGCCAATTATGCATAAACTACATTCTTCATCATATGTATGTATATATTTAGGGGGAGCTTAGTCTATGAAATGTGAGAGTCAAATTTTGTGACCTATTCCACTCCACATACAAAGGATCACAAAGTTTGACCCTCTCTTGTGCTACTAATGTCTTCCTTTTCGGTGTTTGATTCCAAAGAGGGAGAATTTATAGGACCAAAAGCAAGCCCGATCATAATAATTTACAAGTGGTAATGGTCTGAGAAAGAGAGGATAGTGGATTATGGAGTTAGGGGGGCTTAAATCTATAATGCCACATGGGGACATTTGCAAGGGCAAGATAAGTTTCCAAAGATGTTTACATGTGGTATCTTTTAGCATCATATAACCTTGCCCTTTGCATTGCATCCTAGCAAGTAAATAGTTTTTAAATTTCAAAATTTTTATTATTTGCTTGCTTTGGTCGTGTTGTCATCAATCACCAAAAAAGGGGAGATTGTAAGGAAAATGGACTCTAGGCCCATTTACTTTGGATTTTGGTGTTTGATGACCAACACAACCAAATTGGATTAATGAATTTGCAAATAATTGTTTTGTAGTTCAATAGGGTGCAAGACGTGACTTGGACGAAGGCGACCTGATGATCCCACGATCAACACCATAAGCAAGACCCTAGAAGCACAAGAGAAGACCCAAGATATCAAGCAAAGTCTAAGCACGAAGATAGGAACCAAGCCAGATGCAAGATCACGAAGAAACGAGCTTCACAGAGGTGACTAGACGCGGTCCTTATAGTGACCGGACGTGTCCGATCAAGATGCTCGGCAACGACAGGCGTCAGCAACAGCGACCGGACGCTGAGGATTCAAGTGACTGGACATGACAATGACACCGTTCACTGTCGCAACAATAGCTCAGTATTGACCGGACGCTGGAGGGTGATCGACCGGACATAGGAACTGCAGCTTCCGATCGAGTCCAGAGAGGTTCCAGAGCAGCGCCAGCGTGACCAGACATGTCCGATCAACAGTGACCGGACTCAGCTCCGAGTTCGATCAACGCGCTAGCTTCAATGGTCGGGACGATCGGACGCATCCGGTCAGGATGATATCATCGTCCGGTCAATAGCAGAAGGTGGGTTTCATCCCCAACGGCTACTTTCTCGGTGGGGCTTATAAATAGACCCCTCAACCGGTCATTTGAGAAAAGGAGAAGTGAGGAAACATACCAAGGGTGGTGATACATCATTTTAGTGATCTCCACTTGTATAGTGCTTAGTGATTCATTAGGTGATTAGCGTAGGTGCTTTGTGAAGTGCTTAGGTTGATTAGACCACCGCTTATGCGCTTGCTCTCGGTTTAGGCTTAGTGTTTAGTGAGGTTTGCATACCTCTTATCACTCGGTGCTTGCGCACACCATTGTTGTACATCGAAGGCACTTGTAATCTTGCGAGATCACACCAACCGTGTTTGTGGTGTGGCCGCCACCGTGTGCCGAAGAGAACAAGGCCCGTGGTGGTTCAGCCGGAAGCTTGATAGTGAAGACGGTGGAGAGTGGTCCAAGAGAGGCTTGCCGAAAGGTACACCGGAGACCCACTTGCTCATGGGGAAGGCCCAAAGCTATCCACAGAGTTACCCGACTAGGAGCTTGGCCCTTACGAGAGATTTCTTGCGAGGAGCTCCAACAAGGACTAGGGGAAGCTTGCGTGCTTCTCGATATCTCGGTAAAAATACCGGAGTCATCGACGGAAGTTTGCATATCTCTACCTTACTCTTTAGCTTCCGCATTTATATTGTTTGCATAACTCTTCTCACGGTAGAGATAGCAACATACTAGCAAAACCGTAGTTGCACATCTAGATAGATTACTTTCTTAAATAGGTTTTGACTAGGTGGAATAAGATGCCATAGTTTAGACTTAGAGTCTTAAGTTTCCTAATTCACCCCCCTCTTAGGCATCACGGTCCCCTTTCAAAGTCAAATGCTCAAGATGGCAATGCTCAAGGATAAAATCAAAGTCAACATGTTGACACCCTCACTTGATGAATATTTGAAATAAGGCATTTGGTTCAAAGGAATTCAACTCAAGTGGTTCAAACTTCGTTTTTTATTTGATCGTGAGTAAATAGGTATGTAGTACTATTAAGAGAGATGCATCATGTTGATAAATAATTATTCATAAGTGCTTAAGCCAACCCATATGAGATTTGAGTGTTTGAGAGATAAAAGAGCTAACTTGGTGTTGCTAGTCTGGGAATACCCGACGTGTCCGGTATTGATGCCGAATTCAGCATTTGCCCACTCTTAGCAACTTCTTCATTTGTCTCGGCTTGGCTCGTCGGAAGTTCCGGTGGTCGGGAGTTCTGATGTCTCGCTCGCCACTGACAAAGTGACCCTTGGGGCTGTTCAGCCCATACCGAACGTGTCCGGTATTGCCCAATGGTCACAAAGCGGCTAGTTTTTTAAAAGGATTATAAATACCCCTTAGCCTCCACCTTTGGAGGCTGCTGATTCTGCTGACCTTCAGACACATTTTTTAGCCTTGAGAACACTCTCCAATCCTCTTGTTAACACCAAGATTTGATAATTCTATTGCCAATGGAGTCTACATAAGGATTCGGCAATTTAATTAATATATTTAGTTGAAGACGGCGGATTCCAGGATGCATAGCTAGAAAAGACACGTGCCAGGGATCTGAGTCAGTGAAGGAAGTTTGCCGACGGGATTAATTTAAGAAGGAATGCGATGTATAAATTTCTATATGCATGCAAACTGTGGCTAGCTACGTGCTAGAGTCCATGCACGGATGGAAACGAAAATTAACCAACACAAGCAAACAAACGTGGCAACTGTGGAAGCATCAAACCGTGAAGTGCATTAGCATCAGCTCAGGGAGTTCAAGTACAACACGAAGCTAAACGTCAAGCTGGTCGCCCTTGCTGATTAAGAAATATTATTTAATATATTTGGATCGGAGAGGCGTGAAGACCAAATGCTCCTCACATGAAAATATGGAAAGCAATAGAAGCAAGAAGATCAAGGAAAAATGCACGCTCACGATCAAAAAGAATTATTGGATATACGCTCATGCACGGTTGATTATTATATTTGGTTATGTATGTATGGTTAGTTTGGCCGCACGGACAAGGAAGCTCTATCAGCAAGGACTCTACGTAAGGAAAATAGAGTCTATGTATCTTAAATATTTCCTTTTGCTTAGTTAAAGATTTCTATAGTTAGTCAAGATTGGTATGGACTCTGTTAGTTTCAGAGTATAAATATGTACACCCTGGGTCATTATAAGTGCGGCTGTCATCGGTTAAGCTCGACCTCTCGAATTAGATTAAGATCAAGTTACCGGCTCTATCTAAGGGTGGCATCCTTCGGTTAGATTCATTAAATTATCGATCTTACTGATGTTCTTATTGTCATTAGTTTCAGCAATATCAACCTGTCCGATCGAGATCGATCTAGATTGGCCTCACATCCTTTTAGTCCATCGTTTATTTTACTATATTGTGATAATATTTACTTCAAATGATGGATTATGTTTTTATCGGCCATTTTACTTTGATCTTGATTCTACATAGTACGCGGCCAAGGCATGTCTGATCTTGAGTAGGTTTATAAGCTAGTTGAATCTAATCTATAGCTCGCTATTATGGCTGTAACAATCCGGTCGATCCCCACTGTTAGCACTTTAAATCAGAGTATGCTAGTTGGTAGATTTGCTTTCGGCCATGCATGACCTTGGCTGTTTGCTATGCCTTCATCAGCTAAATAGCCGATTACCTGCACTTAACGCTCATAGTATGTTTTCATGATTCTGTTAAATGTGAATAGATCTGTTTACTTTAAAGGTTTAATATATTATCTTTATTATGGCTGCCATCGATCCGGTCGAACTCCACTGTTAAAGATAACAGGCTAGATTTGATGATTTTATAAATCTGTTCATATTAAATAGTCGATTGTTCACATGTTATGCCTCTATCTTCTCTGAATCGGCTATTTTAGCCGATTCGCCTATGCTTTCACATATATAGCATGCTTTTTATGAACCTGTCAATATATAGATGGTTTTATAGATTCTTTGGCTTTAGTTTGTTATCATTATCATAGCTGTATCGATCCGATCGAACTTCACTGTTGATGGTAATAGATTAGATCCAGAGCATTTATAGATTCATTTGTACTAGATCGATTTGTTCGCATGTTATATCCTTTCTCGTTAAACTTATCGGCTCAATGCTTTATATTGGTTATATTCATCTGCTGATGATGTTTCTTTATATTACTTATATTTGGGTGTATAGTACTTGTTCTGTCTGGATTAATCAATCATAATAAAATCGCTATGACCAATGAGCATCATTGATATTAGCCGATAATCTTCAATTCAGCGATCCTTGCTTTACTGATATGCTAGATATCGACTATTTAGTCGATAGCCCCAGTGAATCGACTATCTAGCCACATATCGGAACTGTCTGGTACAACACCGGCATGTTCCACCTTAAATTACTGACTACTTTCTCCTTGTCAATTGCAGGATCAAATTGACTGGCACGCCTTCGGTCCCAAAACCGACCGATCCTGTGTTTGAAGCCAAGCGGATCTCTAGAAGTAGGTCTTTTCGGCTTGCTGTGTATCGATCACATCGCCATATTTTTGTGTCAACACATATTTTGACATTCCTAGTGGCCCAAAATTATTTGATTGGAAGTAAGATACTTTCTCGATATTTTATTAACCTCCTAATCACAACATGTTCTGTCGGCTGAGTATTCAACGTGCCAACTAGGCTAGATGAATTCATCGGCTACTTGAAAGTCATATCACAATAAGACAAAATAAGAGCCGATGCATTGGATATGTCAAAGCCGACCTATGCCTGGTTTAGTTTGGCTCGAATCGGCATTTGCATAGTGTTTGATGTGATGGCAAACACTGTAGCAATTTATTTGTATTTGTGAATTATTGTCCAAACATTGACTAATTATGCTCAAAAGATTCGCCTCGTAAAGTTCAACCAAACTGTGCAATTAGTTTTTAATTTATCTATTTTTAGTACATCATACATTTTGATGTACTCCAGAATCTTGTTTTTGCATAGTGGCAAAGTTTGATTTGGAGGAACTAAAGAACACCCTACTAGGGGGCCATCTTTAGATTTTTTCAACTTTGATGAACAATAGTAGCACTTTCGTCTTATTTGGTAAATTTGAGGACCAACTAACCAAAGATTCATCACCCTACTATGTATTAATTATTTTTTTTACCTACATTTAATGATCGTGTGATGGATATAGCTTATCCCAAGGCAATATCAGATCAAATCAAAGGATGCACACAGGAACCTACCAGAAGTTATCACGTGAGCAAATAACAAGAATATTTACATCAGCTCAAGTATTCGAAGGTATTTCCAATACCAAAAGGAGAAGAATCGGCTACTAACTTTGAAGGTCAAGGCCTCACATACTTGGTACAAGAAGCTTTGACCTGTGATAACCGATTTCAGGAAGCCTGCAAAGAAAAATATGAGAGGAAGATGCTGATAGGCATACTCATTACATCCAGGAAGCTGATTCTGGAAAAAAGGGACATCGGCACTTAAATTAAAAACAAGCATATTTGGCCGATGGATGGGTTTTTGCTTCGTTAATTAAGCATATTCTATCGAGCTCGTTCATGGTGAGGCCGTGATTACCTGTTGAGAAAAGCAAACATTGGCGTTTCGAATATCTCGCTAATCGGCCATATTAAAATATTTTATATTCTGTGGCCGATTATTTGAGATATTGTAGTGTTGTCGACCAGGATCCACATGCACAGGAGAAAGTTCAGCAACGAATCAGGCCCCACGGCCGATTACGTTTATTTCCTTGATTTCATACTGAAGATCTGAAGGCTTTGCATCGGACTGTAATTGCCTGGCTGCCGCAATTAATTCACGCATTGAGTTGAGGAGTGCGAATCAAAGCCAACTAAACTGGAAAGAAAGAATCCGGCTCGGTAAATACTGTATGAAGTAAAGGAAGGAAGGATCACATACAGGAAGAAATAGAGTCGGAGTGGATGCAAGCAAACAAAGTTGGAAGCGGTATGTGTCGGCATCAAATTGTGAAGCGTATCAAACATCAGATGGCAGATCGGCAAAGAGCGCTGCAGTGGAACCTCCTCGACTGTTCTGATTCTGATGCTGCCTACAAGACGGAGATTCTGGGATCGACTATGCGCTTGTGATGTGGATTGTGGGGCCGTCACCTTGACAAAGAAATTCGAAATCTTGAGACCGAGGGATATTGCCGGTTGCGTGCGCTTGCGCGTTGCCAATACCAAGAAGGCATTGAGCTAGAGCCGAGAACATGACTAGAGTCAGTAATTATGAGACTAATGTCAAAGTTATCAGTTCAAGAGGGATAAGTTTGGAAGAAGACAGTTAATATGGTGCATGCGTGTCCACATCAAATTTACATGGACAAGCTAGCTTGAGGACTTACTATATTTAAATAGTATATATATGCATGTCATGGATGATGAAAGATAAATCTGGATGTATCTTAAGTCATCAACTTCTCCAGCAAGATCTCTACGGAATCCAATCGAGACAGAAACAGACTCTATTGACATAGGTCATACAAAGCACAAAGGATTTTCCGTCAGAGCCAGGTGTACCTGTGTGGTCCTCGTGTCTGCCAACCGCCACCGATGTCGTTGTCAGTCTGACCCAAAATACTCCGTCGCCATATCCATTGGATTGGATCCCTCCTGCTGCTGCTACCAAGCCGATCGTAACTGCTCATGGAATCCAGACAAACATCATTGGAAATTGGTTAATGGAACGAGCCACGATCGGATACATGATATTTGTTTATCAATGTCTAGTTTTCTCATTGGAAGAGATAGCAGCAGCAGATGCAAGCAAGCTTTGGTCAGTATATGATCTTTGCCACTTCAAATTTGTACAGTGGATGATGCACACCAATAAACATACAGATGAGCTCAACGGCTGATGTTCTGTACAACTCATCGGCTGATTTTCTGCACAGCACATCGGCCCAGTTCTGTACAGCTCAGTTTTGTGTTTTTACATTCAGCAAAGAACAAGATGGCAGAAGAGGTTTCGGCAACAACAAGCGAACAAGCATGGAGGCTGTACTGGCATCAAACTGTGAATTAAATCAACCATTGGCTTAGAAAAACCAAGTGCATTACAGTCCTAGTAGTTACCTGATGGCTACGTGATGAAGGGGAAGCTCTCTGTTCTCCCCACCTCCATCAGCTGCTTCTTCATCGGCTCAGTTCTATATTTCCACATCCAGTAGGGAGCAAACAGCAGAGTATCTGACGATCAAAGAGGAGGAAGATCGGTATGGTGGTAGTGCAGCCGGTTCTGCGTTAGCGGCTCTGACCGCATTTTTCCCAAATGTCCCACCGGTGTCCATCATGGAATGGGACGGAAGGTCCATCCGTCCATGGTGGCTTTGACATAAAGCAGCCTGCAAGTTCTGTCGAAGATTCCATCTATGAGGAAGTGTCCGATGTTCATGATAATTGCCTCTGGATTTGATTATAATCCCCAAATCAGTCCGCAGATGAACGGTCAAGATACTGAATCCAAACAAGTCATCAAAGATATTGACTTAGGTGTAAGGATTAATTTTGGAGCTATCAAGATAAAAAATGGTATGGAGCCGATGCAGCTTTCACATAAGTTTATCAAATGGAATCGGCTAAAGGAAATAGGACAGAAGTTGGTCCATCCGTCAAAACCCGAACAGCCAGACTATACTTGTTGATGAAGTCTGCAGCCGATTGGCTAGACCATAAAACCGATCAAAACTGCACAGTCGGTTTCCGGATTGACGTGGAATAAAAAAGCCACAAGCTCATGGATCGCACGCTTTGAAGAAACAAAGGCTATTACTTTTTGTCAACATGACAACAAATTCAGCCAAGAATATAAGTGATTCGGCCTCGATGAACAGTAGCAAACATAAGACTAAAGCTGATGATTTCAGAAGTACAAAAGCGAAGATGATAGCCTCCATCGACTGTAAACACTTTTTATTCGCACTCTAGTAAAGCAGGCGAGAACCTGAACTGTATTTTTCTCGCAGGAGGTGTTGAACCTGAAGTAAACAAATGTTGAACTTTTTCATCGGCTCCTGGTTCACCGACTCTTGTTTTTTCTGAATATGATGTATAGCCGATGAACGAGTAGAAAAAGGAGAAATTGATCGTGATTTAGGTTCTCGAGAATCTGCCATTTGCTCCACCTGTGGCTACGACAGCACCGGCCGATCAGGCAAAAAGTAGTAGCTGCATGGAGACATCATCAATTTGAGAAGGCTTGGCCAGGAGTTTATCAGGATTCTTCTTCACATCATAAGAGGCACTCATCAGTGCAGTGGAGGAGCATACATACAAAAATATGAGGTTTATGTCTTTCTATGGTCAGCTCACATGTTCTTTATTCCTTGCTTTTCCTATGAACAATTTATCATAAAGAAAATATATTATCTAAGTAGTTAATGAATGAGATATGGTATAATGATAGGAACCTTGTTCATTTTTGTAAAGTACTTGAGAAATTTTCCTACAAAAAATTCAAAATCAATAGCTTATCTCCTCAATGATGTTGAATTTCCTACCAAGGCCATATAAGTAGTCTCATTAAAAACCTTCCACATAAGCTGCTTGCCTCTGTTTTGAGTTTTGTCAAGTCTTATTGACCCTTGTTGAGAGATTTATCATGCTCCCAAGATCAAGATCATGTACACACTATATATATGTGCTACTTCTACATTGAAAGTGCACAAAAACATGTTTTTCATCCACCTCAAAATGTTTTGCTCCTACACTAGGAGAAGACAAAAATATATTTGTTAGGTTTTATTAGAATAAATGCTCCAAGTTCTTGACAATATTTCTCTCAAAAGTTTGTTGTAAAAAGAGACATAGGTTATGCAAAAAAAAGGATACAAAAGAGGTCCAAAATAAAAAAAAGGAAAAGGAAAAAGATGAGAAAAAGATAGCCCATGTTCTCACAAAGATATTCCATGAGAGAAATATATTTCAAAGAGTATAGTAGAATTAGGTTAGCCACCAAATATTCCACGCACATGCACATTTTGAGCTAAGAGCATGACACTTCTCTCCTTGAATTCGGAATTTGACCTTACAATATATGCAAAGTAAGTATGCTACATATTTTATCCCTACCTAAATTTCATATAAGCTTTTTAGAAGTGGGATGAGAAGAGACAAAACAATGCTTTGATGAGGAACTATACACATTGAGCGATATGAGAGAATCATTTGAGGAGCAAAACTATATTTTAATTTAAAAATTTTCAAAAAACCCAAGTTTTCTGAGCAGAAGAAGTGAGGATGACTAGATTCTAATCCGTTCCATTCTTCAACCATCTAAGATGGTGTGAGACACATTTTAAAGTTCACATATATAGATGAGGCTTGAAATAATGTAATATTGCTACAAGTGAATCATTCAGCTCCTTACCAATGATTTGATAGCCGATTATAGTTATAAACTCAGGGACCAGCTCTTAATTGGCTAAAGCAGATGAACAATCAACCCAAATAAATCATCAAAGTCAAATATTACAATTAGATGTCGCTAGTTCGAAGCGTGAAAACCTATAGCTACGGACAGGTTTGGATCAGCTTTTACTCCTGATGGTACACGTGTATCGAGTGCTGTCATGTCACCACCGACAACAACACCTTCGACCGCGCCTCCGGTGACACGTGCTGTACCACGCCTCTAGCTTCTTTCTGATGATTTTGATCACTGACTCTCATCAGAAGTAGCAGCCAACCGATCAAGCAAAGAAGTAGCAACTGTATACATTTTGGACTCATGTCTCCGTGCTTCTTGAGAAGGATTTTGCACTAATTGATTATTCAGTTAAAAGGCATAAAAGTTTCATGGAGACATCATCAATTTGAGAAGGCTTGGCCTGGAGTTCATCAGGGTTCTTCTTCACATCATAAGGCATTGTCATCGGCCCCTTGCGTGTTGACGACTTCATCTACTGTTGGATTTTCTTGAACATGAGGTGTAGCTGGTAAGCGCACTGGTGAAGGCATCATTACAAAAGATCGATCCCACGAAAAGGCACTCATCGGCTTAGAGTGAAGGAACCTACATGTAAATATGAGGTGAGGCTTGGAGTAAAGTAATATTGCAGCTAGTGAATTTAACGGCTCCTTGAAGAAAACCATCGGATCAAAATAGTTTGAAGCATGAAAATTCATCCTCCGAACTCGCGGGGCCTGTGTTAACACCAAGATTTGGTAATTCTATTACCAATGGAGTCTATATAAGGAAGTCGGCAATTTAATTAATATATTTATTTGAAGACGGTGGATTTCAGGATGCATAGCAAGAAAAGACATGTGCCAGGGATACGAGTCAATTAAGGAAGTTTGCCGACGGGATTAATTTAAGAAGGAATGCGATGTATAAATTTCTATATGCATGCAAAGGCCATGCAACCTATGCGTGTCTGTGGCTAGCTACATGATAGAGTCCATGCACGGATGGAAACAAAATTAGCCAACACAAGCAAACAAACGTGCCAACCGTGGAAGCATCAAACCGTGAAGCGCATTAGCATCAGCTCAGGGAGTTCAAGTACAACACGAAGCTAAACGTCAAGTTGGTCTCCCTTCCTGATTAAGAAATATTATTTAATATATTTGGATCGGAGAGGCATGAAGACCAAATGCTCCTCACGTGAAGATATGGAAAGCAATAGAAGCAAGATGATCAAGAAAAATGCACGCTCATGATCAGAAAGAATTGTTGGATATACACTCGTGCATAGTTGATTATTATATTTGGCCATGTATGTATGGTTAGTTTGGCCGCATGAACAAGAAAGCTCTATCAGCAAGGACTCTACGTGAGGGAAATAGAGTCTATGTATCTTAAATATTTCCTTATAGTTAGTCAAGATTGTTATGAATTCGGTTAGTTTTAGAGTATAAATATATACACCCTAGGTCATTGTAAGGACATCTTACATCAATTAAAATTAGTCTTTACTTTTTTGGCTTCACGTCAATCCTTGGGGGTAGGAGTAATATAGCTTTTCGGTGAGTTCATCAACAAGCAGGGCTGTATCGATCCGGTCGACCTCCGGCTTGTCTATGAGTACCGACTTGTATTATGATTGTAAAACCATATCAGCTGATTTATCTTTTATGAGACATAATATAAGTTAGTTATCGATCTTTATCTAGTTCAAGTGCGGCTGCCATCGGTTAAGCTCGACCTCTTGAATTAGATTAAGGTCAAGTTACCGGCTCTACCTAAGGGTAGCATCCGTCGGGTAGATTCATTAAGTTACCGATCTTGCTGATGTTCTTATTGTCATTAGTTTCAACAATATCAACCTGCCCGATCAAGATCGATCTAGATCGGCCTTACATCCTTTTAGTCCATCATTTTTTGGCTATATTGTGATAATTTTTACTTCAAACGATGGATTATGTTTTATCGGCCGTTCTACTTCGATCTTGATCATGCATAGTATGCGGTCAAGGCATGTCTGATCTTGAGTCGGTTTACTAGCTAGTTGAATCTGATCTATAGCTCGCTATTATAGCTATAATGATCCGATCGATCCACACTATTAGCACTTTAAATCATAGTATACTAGTTGGTAGATTTACTTTCGGCCAGGCATGACCTTTGACTATTTGCTATGCCTGCATCGGCTAAATAGCCGATTGCACGCACTTTAACGCTCATAGTATGTTTTCATGATTCTATTAAATATGAATAGATCTGTTTATTTTAAAGGTTTAATCTGTTATCTTTATTATGGCTGCCATCGATCCGGTTGAACCCCACTGTTAAAGATAATATGCTAGATTTGATGAGTTTATAAATCTATGCATATTAAATAATCAATTGTTCACATGTTATGCCTCTATCTTCTCTAAATCGGCTAGCCGATTCGCCTGTACTTTCACACATATAGCATGATTTTCATGAACCTGTCAATATATAAATGGTTTTATAGATTCTTTGTCTTTAGTTTATTATCATTATCATAGTTGTATTGATCCGATCGAACCTCACTGTTGATGGTAACAGATTAGATTTAGAGCATTTATAGATTCATTTATACTAGACAGTCGATTTGTTCGCATGTTAAATCATTTCTCGTTAAACTTATCGACTCAATGCTTTATATTGGTTATATCCATCTGCTGATGATGTTTCTTTATATTACTTATATTTGGATGTATAGTACTTGTTCTGTCTGGATTAATCAATCATAATAAAATCGCTATGACCCATGAGTATCGGTTATTTTGAATTCGTACCATCATCATTGATATTAGTCGATAATCTTCAATTCAGCGATCCTTGCTATACTGATATGCTGGATATCGACTATTTAGTTGATAGCCCTAATGAATCGGCTATCTAGCCACATATTGGAACTGTTTGATGCAACATCAGTATGTTCCACCTCAAATTACTAACTACTTTCTCCTTGTCATTTATAAGGTCAAATTAATTGGCATGCCTTCGATCCCGAAATAGACCGATCCTGTGTTTGAAGCCAAGCGGATCTTTGGGCTTACTCCAAGAAGATCTTTTCGGCTTGTTGTGTGTTGATCACATCGTCATATTTTTGTGTCAACACCTCTCTTAGTGAGTGATTGATTCAAAGTTGCAAATCCATCTTGTGGGTTGAGTGAAATTCAAATTTGATAGCAAGCCACCCTTGAGCACTTGTGCATATTTGTCGATCTCATGATTTGTATTTGTTACTCTTGGATTCTTCGGTCCTAGATGGCTAGGCGTCGCCGGAGAGTAACCAAGAGCTTGTGGTGTGCCTCGAAAAGTTTGTAACGCTTCGATTCCACCGCCGCAAGGGAAGGAATCAACTAGTGGAATGAGGAAGGAGTTGGAAAAGACTCTGGCTAGAGTGGCCTTCGTGTTCTTCTTGAGCTGACCTTTGTTGGGTCACTCGTAGCCCCCTCAACGAAGAGTAGGTCTCGACGGAGGCCGAACTTCGGTAAAACATATCGTGTGTCTCGATCTCGCTTTTCTTTTGGTATTTGTCATATGTTTGTGTTGCTTGAGCTTCTCAACAGGTTAACACTAAGTGACAACAACTTTGCATGAAAGGAGAAATCAAAAGAATCAAGTTGGGAGTTGATTGCACGGAGCCTGTGAAAACCAGACGTGTCCGATATTGATACCGGACACATCCGTTATTAGGGGACTTTGTTGCTTCTGTTCAATCATGTCTCTAACCTTTGTGGTGTCGGGTTCTTACTCCTAGATACTTCATATATACCTTGTATTATTTGTTGGCTAACTCGTGAGGGGTTTATTTCTCTGATTAGGAGTATCCAAGTGATTGGAAACTCCAACTCTAATCGTTTCCACATTTTGAAGGGTTGATTTTTTAGAAATGCCTATTCACCCCCCCTCTAGGCGGCATCCTCGGTCTTTTCAATAAGTGCTAAGAGTTTGGATTTGAAAGCTTGCACATATGCATAAATTAGAAGTTTGGGAGAGCAATAACTACCAAATGATGCTAAGGTGTAAAAAATAGACCTTTGAAGCGTGATACCAATCGGAGTTGCTATTTGAACACCATCCTTAGCACCATGGTTTGTTAGATAGCTCTTGCAAGGCATAAACACTAGATACCTCATGAGATCAACATTATGAGCAAGGCTCTAGTATCACTTGTAAAATATGCAAGGCATATCTAACTATTATTCTATGCATGCTAGTTTTTTATTTTATCAATCATTTTCTAAATTCAAGCATACACCATACAAGCATGGATAAGGAATTTTAAAACTTGTGCCATGCAAGCAAACATATGTAATATGCATACAAATGCAACATACAAGTTTATGAGGTTGCTCCCCCTACTTGTGTTCTTCAAATTTTAATTGATCCCCTTAGAATGTCATTTCATTTGTTTGCTCCCCTATCTCTTACTATCTTTGTGAATTCTCTCCCACTTTGTCAACAATTATCATAAAAGGTGAGCTCAAATTTTGGGGTGAAACCATGTGAAGTGAGAATCATTTTCCCAATTTAGTTCAATCTAGATCACTTGCAAAAGATATTTAACTCGGTTTGATTAAGGGCAAGCTTCTTCACACCTCCAAATAAGGGTTATTATGCACCATATTGAGTTAAACACTTATAACTTATTTTCTAGATCAAACACTAGATTCACAAGCCCACAAACATGTCATATGTTACCACTAGATCATTTTAAACATACAAGCAATAGTGGTACCATACAAGCATCAAATTCATTTAATTTTCATGAATGAGCCTAAGACATGATAGGAATGACTAGATGCACTAAACAAGTCCTTAGCAATGGATGAATGACATGTCAACCACTTTTACCTTGCTTTGCTTGAAGGAGAGGCATGTCATATAATGGGGGTGCATCAACACATATTAGAGAAGTCAAGTATGTTCAATTCATTCCATAGCTTGCAAAAACTCTTCTTATCAAGTGGCTTGCTGAAGATATCGGTAAGTTGATCATCGGTGTCCACACTCTCAATGCAAATGTCCCCTTTTTGATGATCTCTTATGAAATGATGGTGGACATCAATGTGCTTTGTTCTTGCATGTTGAACTAGATTATTGGTGAGCTTAATTGTACTCTCATTGTCACATAGTAATGGCACTTTCTTCAACTTGATTTCAAAGTCATTCAAGGTGGCCTTCATCTAAAGTAATTGAGCACAACAACTACCGCCAAAATATACTCCACTTCGGCGGTTGAAAGTGCTATACTATTTTTCTTCTTAGATGACCAAGACACAAGTGACCTTCCCAATAGTTGACATGTGCCCAAAGTGCTTCTTTCTCTCAACTTTGCATCCCGCATAGTCCGAATCAAAATATCAATAAGCTCAAACCTTGCACCTTTGGGATACCACAATCCAACATTTTGTATATGCTTCAAGTACCTCAATATTCTCTTTGTTGCTTTCAAATGACTTTCTTTTGGTGAGGCTTGAAATCTTGCACACATGCATACACTAAACATTACATCCGGCCTTGATGCGATCACATAGATTAGGCTTCTAATCATAGACCGATACAACTTTTGATCCACCATATTGCCACTAGCATCACTATCTAAATTTCCATTTGTCCCTATTGTACTAATTGACTTTGCATCATTCATTCCAAATTTCTTGAGCATGTCTTTGATGTACTTGCCTTGACTAACAAATGTACCATTCTTCAATTGCTTAAATTGAAGACCAAGGAAGTAACTAAGCTCTCCAATCATGGACATCTCAAACTCATTAGCCATCATCTTTCCAAACTCTTCACAAAAATCTTAATTGGTTGATCCAAATATGATGTCATCAACATAGATTTGCAACACAAATAAGTCATTGCCTATCTTCTTGGTGAAGAGAGTAGTGTCAACCTTACCCATCTTGAACCCTTTAGAGAGCAAAAAATCTCTTAATCTCTCATACCATACTCTAGGTGCATGCTTCAAACCATACAATGCCTTTCTTAGCTTGTAAACATGGTTGGGTTTCTTTTCATCTTCAAAACTGGGAGGTTGTTCAACATATACTTCTTCATTGATGCAGCCATTGAGAAATGCACTCTTCACATCCATTTGATATAGCTTGATGTTGTGGGCACAAGCATAGGCTAACAAGATCCTAATTGCTTCAAATGTTATAACCGGGGCATATGTTTCTACAAAGTCAAGACCTTCAACTTGAGTGTAACGTTGAGCCACTAATCTTACTTTGTTCCTTACTACTATCCCATCTTGATCTTGCTTGTTTCGAAAGACCCATCTAGTACCAATCACATTATGATCCTTAGGCCTCTCAACTAACTCCCATACTTGATTTCTTGTAAAGTTGTTTAGCTCTTTATGTATAGCATTCACCCAATCAACATCCAATAAAGTTTTATCTATCTTTTTAGGTTCAATGAATGACACAAATGAGAAATATTCACAAAACGATGCTAATCTTGATCTTGTTTGTACACCTCTTGAGATATCACTAATGATAGATGTTGATGGTAGTTAACAACCAATATAAACTATCAATTAAACATGTATAATGGCATAAATATAATCACCAATGAAGGTTTAGGGGTTTAAACTAATAAATTCCATGAGTTTTGGTGAATCTGTGTTTTCAGCAGGGTTTATCCAGAAAACCACCAAGGGGGATCTAAACATCAAAGGAAAAATAGGAATTCTACCACTAAACCAACTCCAGAAGGTTTCAAAAGACTCCACACTCCACACCAAAGTGGAGATCGAGAGGCTTCTAGGTGGGGCCGGCTGGCCCCACCTGTAGGCCAACTAGCCTCCCCTAGGCCCACCTATCAACCACCTTCTTACGTCGGTTCCCCACAGCCTTTGAGGATGCATCTAGACCATTGCTTAAGTTGGTTTAATCCAAGGGCTCACGTTGCACCCCGAGACTATATAACTAGACCTTAGCCCTCCTCCCTAGAGATCATCCTGAAACCCTAATTCATATCCTCATCTCAAGATCAGGGCATGAAGAGAAGACTAGTCCTCAATAGGATCTAGTCTTGTAAATATAAATATTGAGTTAGAGAGTGAGGGAAGAGTTGGGAGGAGGTACCAGCCTGTCGGTGCTACCTCTATGCTTGTACTTTGGTGGATCTAGGCTTCTCCAAGTCTACATCCGAGATACCTCTAGTAATTGATTTCTGTTTAAAGTAAGTTTTGTGCTCTTTTGTTCATGGGTTTACAATTCTTTTGAGTGCTCTAGTCCTTGTTAGGCCTCTGGATTAGAGTAGTAATCGTTACCATAAGCGTGGTGCTTAGGCTATCGACTACCTATGTTTGCTCCCTGCTTCTTGGTTGTGTGGAAGCAGTGGGAGGTGACAACCCTGTCTATCCTTTGTAGTCCACACTGAATTGAGCAGGTTCTTAAATTAATAGTACCATAGTCACGTCGGTAGAGTTATCTATTAGTGGTGCTTTACCGTCTAAGTGGCATCCCAAAGTGAACATTAGAATCATAAGCCTTGCTTGCATAGGGTCATAACCATAGGAATCCTCTCTACTCATATCTTAAACCTTGATTGCTATCCTTGGACAAAACTAGTTCGATATCCGTGTGCTTGCAGATTTTGTCTCTGTGTGCCTCCACAGGTGTCAACAAGTTTTCTAGCACTGTTGCCGGGGAGATGGTTGCTGTGATTTCATCGAACCAGGTTTGTCCTTGTATCTTTTATTTATCTTTAAGCATGGATAATATCACGCCTATCAATCAATTTGCTACTCCCATGGGCGCACAACTACAACCACCGGATCATCGAAACCCATCCTTACAACTAGCTATGAGTTGCGTCTGAGTTTAATAAGTATGGTCTAGGAAACACCTCGAATTATTATGCAATAAGGAAATCTTCAGCACCATCAGCACCTAACCAGCATCTTCCTAACCCAACCGAAGAGAAGTTCCTTAAAAAGACTGTGAAGGAGTTGGCAACAATCATAAGCAATGAGTGGTTGGGAGAATCCAAGCTTTCTCCTGAAGTCATTTGTTTAAATTCTCCCTCTACCTCCATTCATTTTCAGATTCATAAAATCCTCCTTAGATGCTCTTTATAATCCGGTTGTCGGAGTAGATCTTATGTCTAAATCTTTTGTACATACCCTTCCTAGAAATATGCAATCAACTCCAACAACTAAACTCTTAAAAAGTCTCTCAGGGAAAATCCTTCCTAGTGAAGGAATCTTTCACTTCATCCCTATCAAAGTAGATGAAACCAAGGGTATCTTAGTTTTTATGTTTTCGATATTTGGGAGTTATATTTTGATAGGGCATCCAATAGAGACTCTTACATGAAGGAAGAAAGGGGAGTATAAATGTAAGTCTCGGAAAAGCCTAAACCTTTCTATTCCCATAACTCACTCGTTAATGTTACGACGGAGATGAGTCCCGAACAAGATCCAATGGAGGAGATTATGGCAGCATATCTCCTGGAAGCTTCCGACAAAGACCTCAAAGAAGACACCCATGATTTCATCCAAGATGAAGAAGAACCGTGAGATCCTTTCCATCTAGATGAGACTCAAGAGCCACCAAAACCCCCATTGTGCTCAAACCCCTTCCTTCAGGTTTGAAATACGCTTTTCTAAATAATGATAGGGACTCTCCTATGATTATTAGTGATAAACTCTCTAAGATGAGACCCTCCGGCTCCTTACCATTTTAGAAAAGCATCGCTCTGCTTTTGGCTACTCGCTCGAAGACCTCAAGGGGATTAGTCCTGCCCTTTGCACCCATCACATTTCCATAGATCCAGCATATCCACCTTCTAGGGAGCCCAACGTAGGCTTAATAATGCAATGAGAGAAGTTGTGAAGAAAGAGATTTTGAAACTATTGCATGTAGGGATAATTTATCCCATGCCTTATAGTGAGTGGGTAAGCCCGGTACAAGTTGTACCAAAGAAAGGGGGCATAACTATGGTAAAAAATAAAAAAGATGAATTAATACCACAATGAATACTCATAGGATGGCGGATGTGCATTGATTACCGAAAACTTAATAAGGCAACAAAGAAAGATCACTTCCCGTTACCATTCATCGATGAGATGTTGGAACGACTTGCAAAGCATTTTCTTTTGCTTACTTGATGGGTATCCTGGCTATCATCAAATCCCAATCCATCCTGATGATCAAAGCAAAACTACTTTTACTTGTCCCTATGGAACATATGCTTATCGTAGGATGTCTTTCGGATTATGCAATGCTCCAACTTTGTTCCAAAGGTGCATGATGTCTATATTTTCTGATATGATAGAAGAGATCATGGAAGTTGTTATGGAAGATTTTTCTGTCTATGGAAAAACTTTTGATGATTGCTTAGAAAATCTAGACAAAGTTTTGCAAAGTTGTGAGGAAAAGCACTTAGTCCTAAATTGGGAAAAATGTCATTTCATGGTTAGAGAGGGCATAGTGCTTGGACACTTGGTGTCCGAACATGGGGTTGAGGTAGATCATGCAAAGATAGAAGTAATAGAACAGCTACCTCCTCCTACAAATGTCAAAGGGGTATGAAGTTTTCTTGGTCATGCGGGGTTCTATCATCGTTTTATAAAAGATGTTTCTCATATTGCTAGACCCCTTACAAGTTTATTAGCCAAGGATGCTCCCTTTGAGTTTGATTGGGAGTGTTTAAATGATTTTCAAACCCTTAAGAAAACACTCATCTCTACACTAATCATTCAACCCCTTGATTGGTCGTTGCCTTTTGAAATCATGTGTGATGCTAGCGATTATGCTGTGGGGGCAATTTTGGGTCAAATGAAAGATAGAAAGCATCATGCAATTTCTTATGCTAGTAAAACTCTATCAGGACCTTAACTTAATTATGCCACAACTAAAAAAGAGCTCCTAATTGTTGGTTTTGCTATTGACAAGTTTAGATCTTACTTAGTAGGAGCCAAAGTTATTGTTTACACTGATCATGCTACTCTTAAATATCTCCTTACTAAGAAAGATGCTAAGCCTTGGCTTATAAGATGGATCATTTTGCTTCAAGAATTTGATTTAGAAATTAAAGATAGGAAAGGAATAGAAAATTCTATAGCCAATCACTTGTCAAGAATGCAGTTTAAGAATCCATAGGAGTTGCCCATTAAAGATTTTCTATGGGACGACATGCTCTTGAAGGTCGCAGGATTCCAACCCCTAGTATGCAAATATTGTTAATTTTATGGTTGCAGGTTATGTACCACTAGGGGAGAACAGGCGCAAGCTCATCCATGAAAGTCACCTCCACCTATGGGATGAGTTGTACCTCTTCCGAGTTTGCTCCAATGGACTACTCAGGAGGTGTGTTCTAGGCTGAGGAAGCAGCCAAGATTATTGAAAGATGCCACTCATCACCGTATGGAGGACATTATGGGGCATTCCGCACTAATGTTAAGATCTGGCAAAGTGGATTCTTCTAGCCAACCATGTACAATGACACCAAAGAATTCATACGGAGGTGCATCCCGTGTCAGAAATATGGGAATATCAATGCAAGAGATGACATGCCACTCACCACCAACCTCTAGTTAGAACTCTTTGATGTCTGGGGAATTGACTACATGGGACCATTTCCAAAATCCAGGTAGTGCGAATACATCCTAATGGCAGTTGACTTGTCTCAAAATGGGTTGAAGCTTTACCATGTCGAGCTTCGGATTCCAATAACACCAAGAGGATGTTTTTTGAGACTATCTTTCCACGCTTTGGAGTTCCACGCGTGATAATTAGTGATGGAGGTCCTCACTTCATTGATAGGAAGTTCTGACGCTTCTTATCTGATCATGGGGTCCGTCATAACATTGCAACATCATATCATCCTCAAACTAGCGAACAAGCAGAAACGTTGAACAAGCAAATCAAGAACATTCTATAGAAGACTATTAATGAGATGGTGAAAGGTCCTAAATGGCTAGAGGGGGGGGTGAATAGCCTAATTTAAAAACTACAAACCACTAAACAAACTTGTTAGCTAACTAATTGGCTATAAAGCTTTTTGCACTAGCTCTAACAAGTGTTGCAAGCCTCCTATCCAACAATGCTAGTTGCTATAATTTCTAATACAAACAATGGCTAAGTCACTAAGAACTCTCAAAACTAACTACACTAAAGAGCTCAACTAAGTGAGGAGCTAAACTAGCAAAGGTAAGACAAGCTCTCAAAACTAGTTGCACTAAAGAGCTTGTTACAACTATTTTGTGGAAATATAAATGAGGAAGGATGGAAATTATACCGCCGTATAGAGGGGATGAACCAAACAATCAATCAACATAATATGAATACTAGGAGAATTCCAATGGCAAGAGACAAGTGAATTTTCTCCCGAGGTTCACGTGCTTGCCGGCACGCTAGTCCTCGTTGTGTCGACCAACACTTGGTGGTTTGGCGGCTAAGCGGTGTTGCACGAACCTCGTCCACACATTGGACACCACAAGAATCGACCCACAAGTGAGGTAACTCAATGACATGAGTAATTTACTAGAGCTACCTTGCGGCTCTTCACCGAGAAGGTGCAATACCCCTCACAAGATCACCAAAGTCAGCCATGAACAATCACCAACACGTGCTGAACCTCCACCGCTGCTCCAAGCCATCTAGGTGGCAGCAACCACCAAGAGAAACAAGAAATCCGTAGCCACAACGATTCCCAAGTGCCACTAGATGCAAACACACAAGCAAATGCACTTGGAATCACTCAATCTCACTTTGGATTAGCAATCAAGCAAGAGAGATGAGTGGGAGGGAGTTTGCTTAGCTCACAAGGATGTTAGGAATGTCAAAAGTCTAAGAGAGAAGCCTTGGAGCCGTCCCCCATCTATTTATACAAGTCCCAAATCAAATAGAGCCGTTATACCCCTTCACTGGGCTTACTGCGGGGTGACTGAACACGCAGGTCAGATGTACCAGATGCGTCCGGTGTGGCGACTGAACGCGTCTGTTCCCCCAGAAACTGCCACGTGTCTCATTCGAAACTACTAGCCGTTGGCGCCCAATGACATGTTCTGACACACTCTGACACACACACCACTGGACGCAGAGCAGCGAAACCACCGGACGCGGAAGGGCATCGTCTGGTCGAGTCCAGTAAGGCACCAGAGAGGTTCCAGACCAACCGGACATGTTCGATCACCCATGACCCGACGCAGCCAGCGTGCGATCCACACTGGATAAGTAGAACTACTCCTAGCCAGAATATCGGACGTGTCTGGTATCAATACCGGATGCGTCCAATCACTGTAGACAATCACCCCATACTGGACGCGTCGGTCACCTAGTGACCAGCGTGTTCACCTCCTTTTCTTTTTCTAAGTCCTCAACAGCTTCACCCTTGCTTCTAACTTGCTAACCACTAAGTGTAGAACTTGTGTGCATGTGTGTTAGCATTTTGCAAAGCAATTTACAAGGGTCAACGTGAGCACACTAGGTTCCTAAATGCATATGTAAGAATCATGTCACCTAGTGGCACTCGATAAACCATTTAGCTAAAGATTTCCCCTCTTAATAGTATGGCTATCGATCCTAAATACACTCACACCCTCTATGGTGTCTTGAGTGCCAAAACAAAAACCTATTTGATACCTTTGCTTTGATCAATCTTGTTTTTGTTTTTCTCTTTCTTCTTTTCAAGTTGGAGCTTGATTATCATCAACACATGTCCATCTCCATCTCCATGGACTTCATCACCATGCTCCATCACTAGGTATGTACCAACCTTGCTCACATGACACTTATGACAAAGATTAGTACCTAGGTTTCATCAATTAGCCAAAACCAAACTAGGGCTTTCAATCTCCCCTGTTTTGGTAATTGATGACAACCTTTTCACAAAGATATTCAATAAAATCTTTTTGGATTCATGTTGCTTGCCCAAGCATTTTACCATGTGTAAAGGATATGGACAAGTTTCATAAACCCAAATTGGTAGCATTAGCTCCCCCTACATATGTGCTAAGAGTTTGGATTTGAAAGCTTGCACATATGCATATTTAGAAAATGTGGGGAAGTAATGACTACCAAATGATTTTAATTTGTAAAGAATGGACCTTAGAAGCGTGATACCAATCGAAGTTGCCACTTGAACACCATCCTTGGCACCATGATTTACTAGATATCACTTGAAAACAAAGGCAAACTAGATACCTCGTGAGATCAACATTAGAAACAAGGCTCTAGTACCACTTATAAAAGTAATTCAAGTGTCTAGCTATCCTATGCATGCTAGTTTTTCATTTCATCAAACATTTTTATGATCTAGCATACACAACACAAGCATGGATATGGAATTAAAGAAACTTGTGCTATGCAATCAAACATATGTGATGCACATTCAAATGCAACATACAAATTCATGAGCTTGCTCCCCCTACTTGTGTGCTTCAAATTCAAATTTTAATTGATCTTACAATGTCATTTCATTTGTTTGCTCCCCCTATCATTCTATCTATCTTTGTGAATTACTTCTCCCTCTTTGGCATCAATGACCACAAAAGGTGAACTCAAATTTTAGATAGGTTGGGATGAAACCATGTGAAGTGAGGATCATTCTCCCAAATTGGTTCAATCTAGATTACTTGCAAAAGATATTTAACTCGGTTTAATCCAAGGGCAAGCTTCTTCACTCCTTCAAATAAGGGTTATCATGCACCATGTTGAGTTAAACATGTAGAGCTCATTCTCTAGATCAAACACTAGGTTCACAAGCCCACAAACATGTCATATGTTACCTCTAGATCATTTCAAGCATACAAGCAATAGTGGTACCATACAAGCATCAAATTCATTTGATTTTCATGAATGATCTTATATAACATGAGTAATGACTAGATGCACTAAACAAGTCCTTAGCAATGGATGAATGACATGTCAATCAACTTTACCTTGCTTTGCTCGAAGGAGAGGCATGTCATATATGGGGGTGCATCAACACATATTTGAGAAGTCAAGTATGTTCAATTCATTTCTTAGCTTGCAAAACCTCTTCTCATCCAATGTCTTGGTGAATATATCGTCAAGTTGATCATTGTTGCCCACACTTTCAATGCATATGTCCCCTTTTTGTTGGTGATCTCTTATGAAGTGATGGTGGACATCTCTATGCTTTGTTCTTGAATATTGAACCAGATTGTTGGTGAGCTTTATAGCACTCTCATTGTCACATAGTAATGGCACTTTCTTGAACTTGATTCCAAAGTCACTCCAAGTAGCCTTCATCCAAAGTAATTGAGCACAACAACTATCGGCCGAAATATACTCTGCTTCAGCGGTTGAAAGTGCTACACTATTTTACTTCTTTGATGACCAAGACACAAGTGATCTTCCCAATAGTTGACATGTGCCCGATGTGCTCTTTCTCTCAACTTTGCATCCCGCATAATCCGAATTGGAATATCCTATAAGCTCAAACCTTGCACCTTTGGGATACCACAATCCAACATTTTGTGTATGCTTCAAGTACCTCAATATTCTCTTAGTTGCCTTCAAGTGACTCTCTTTGTGAGGCTTGAAATCTAGCACACATGCATACACTAAACATCACATCTGGCCTTGATGTGGTCACATAGAGTAGGCTTCCAATCATAGACCAATACATCTTTTGATCCACCATATTTCCACTAGCATCACTATCCAAGTTTCCATTTGTCCCCATTGGTGTACAAATAGCTTTGCTTTCATCCATGCCAAACTTCTTGAGCATGTCTTTGATGTACTTGCCTTGACTCACAAATGTACCATTCTTTGTTTGCTTAATTTGAATACCAAGGAAGTAACTAAGTTCTCCAATCATTGATATCTCAAACTCACTTGCCATCATCTTTCCAAACTTCTCACAAAAATCTTGGTTGGTTGATCCAAATAAGATATCATCAACATAGATTTGCAACACAAACAAGTCATTACCTATCTTCTTGGTGAAGAGAGTGGTGTCAACTTTTCCCATCTTGAACCCTTTAGAGAGCAAGAAATCTCTCAATCTCTCATACCATACTCTAGGTGCTTGCTTCAATCTATACAAAGCCTTCCTTAGCTTGTAAACATGATTGGGCTTCTTTTTATCTTCAAAACTAGGAGGTTGCTCAACATACACAAGCTCATTGATGTACCCATTAAGAAATGCACTCTTTACATCCATTTGATACAACTTGATATTGTGAGCACAAGCATAGGCTAACAAGATCCTAATTGCTTCCAATCTTGTAACTAGGGCATATGTTTCTCCAAAGTTAAGACCATCAACTTGAGTGTAACCTTGAGCCACTAATCTTGCTTTGTTCCTTACAACTATCCCATCTTGATCTTGCTTGTTCTGAAAGACCCATTTGGTTCCAATCACATTATAATCCTTAGGCCTCTCAACTAACTCCCATACTTGATTTCTTGTGAAGTTGTTTAGCTCTTCATGCATAGCATTCACCCAATCAACATATAATAAAGCTTCATCTATCTTCTTTAGTTCAACGGATGACACAAATGAGAAGTGTTCACAAAATGATACCACTCTTGATCTTGTTGGTGCACCTCTTGATATATCACCGATGATAGAATCCAATGGATGATCTCTTGAAATATTGGTAGGTTGGAGCACTTGCGCTTGATTACTTGCATTTGATTGATCACTTGGTTGAGATGATGAACTAGCTATTTGTTGATTTTGCATTTGAGATGATGAACTAGCTTGATTTGTATCAATTTGCACATTTGAGTTAGAGAGCACTTGATCTTTCTCATCTTCAATTTCAATCACCTCTCTAGGCCTTATGTCACCAATATCCATCTTCTTCATTGCATTTGCCAATTGAGTGCCTCTCACATCATCTAAATTTTCATCTTCCTCTTAGGTACCATTAGTTTCATCAAATTCTACATCACGAACCTCCTCAAGTGTACCACTAGCCAAATTCCAAACTCTATAAGCCTTGCTAGTAGTGGAGTAACCAAGCAAGAAACCTTCATCACATTTCTTCTCAAACTTGCTAAATCTAGTGCCTTTCTTCAATATATAGCATTTGCAACCAAAAACCCAAAAATATGCAATGTTGGGCTTTCTTCCACTTAAGAGCTCATATGGTGTTTTCTCCATCATAGGGTGACAATAGAGTCAGTTGCTATAGTAGCAAGCCGTGTTGATTGTTTCAGCCCAAAATGAATGACTCACATTGTACTCACTCAACATTGATCTTGCCATGTCAATTAAGGTTCTATTCTTCCTCTTAGCTAACCCATTTGATTGAGGAGTGTACTTGGCTGAGAATTGATGCCTAATCCCAAATTCATCACAAAGCTCATCAACTCTTGTGTTCTTGAACTCACTTCCATTGTCACTTCTCACTTTCTTGATGGTTGTTTCAAACTCATTGTGAATTTTCTTGATGAATGTTTTGAACGTTGCAAATACATCACTCTTATCAACAAGAAAAAATACCCATGTATATCTTATGAAATCATCCACAATCACAAATCCATATTTGTTTCCACTAATGCTAGTGTATGTGGTTGGTCCAAATAAATCCATATGCAACAACTCAAATGCCTTAGATGTACTCATCATGCTCTTCTTAGGATGTGTGTTGCTAACTTGCTTTCCAGCTTGACATGCACTACAAAGGTTATCCTTCTCAAACGTGACATCTTTTAAGCCTCTAACTAGATCATGCTTAATTAACTTGTTCAATTGTTTTATTCCAACATGACCAAGCCTTCTATGCTATAACCAACCCATGCTAGACTTAGTGAGCAAACATGTTGACAATAGGTCTTCTCTAGCATTGAAATCAACCAGGTATAGATTCTCATATCTAAATCATTTAAATATCAAGTTAGAGCCATCTATACTTATGATCTCTACATCATCAACTCTAAATATGCACTTGAAACCAAGATCACAAAGTTGAGCTACCGACAATAGGTTGAAGTTCAAGCTCTCTACTAGTAGCACATTGGAAATGCTCAAGTCATTGGATATTGCAATCTTACCAAGCCCTTTGATCTTGCCTTTGCCATTATCACCAAATGTGATACTATCAATCCCATTGTCATCATTTGAGTTGATTGAATTGAACATTCTTGAATCACCGGTCATGTGTTGTGTGCACCCACTATCAATTACCCAATGCCTTCATCTGGATTTATAATTTACCTACAAAAGAAGATTAATTCTTTTTAGGTACCCAAACTTGCTTGGATCCTTGAAGGTTAGTCACTAAGGTCTTTGGCACCTTAATGGCTTTCTTCTTTGAGCCCACAATTGGTGTGCTAATGAACTTAGCCTTCACACCATTCACACCCTTGGTAAGCATGTAACACGAATCAAAACAAATGGAGGATTCATTAGCATTGTTCTTGTTCTTATTTTTCTAATATTGCTCTAGGTGCCCAACTTGCTTGCATCTATTGTAAAACTGACCATTGCTCTTCATAAAGCTAGCTTTGGGAGTAGCAAAGGCCACCTTGTCTTTCTTGGGGGTATAGCCAAATCCCTCTTTGTTGAGAGAGAACATTTGGCTACCCAAGCACTTTAGCAAGCGGGCCTCACCGCCATAGGCCTTGCCTAGGGCGTGAGTGAGCTCATCCACCTCTCTCTTGAGAGTCTCATTTTCAACCATCAGTGAGGCATCACAAGTAAAACCATCACTAGTAGTAAAGATAGAAGTGGTGGTGGTGGTGGATGATGAGCTACAAGAAGGGTTAGTAGGAGCAATAACAATGGGTTCACGAAAAGATTCATCAATCAAGTCACATGTTATACCCACATCACATGATACTACTACCCTTTCCTTATCTTGTTCAAGAAGCAAGGAGTGAGCTTTCTCAAGCTTAGAGTGAGCCTTGCCAAGCTTCTCATGGGCTTCCATTAGCCTCTCATGAGTAGCATTGAGCTCATCAAAGGATTGCTCAAGAGCACTAAGCTTCTTTTGCAATTCTTTGCACTTCTTGCCTTTCTTGGCAATTATTGAGTTAGCTTGTTCTAGCATGTCCATTAGTTGTTCATTAGAGAATTCATCATCATCATCACTATCACTCTCACATTCACCATCATCATCACTCTCATCATATTTTACCTTAGTGCCCTTGGCCATGAAGCATGATGGAGTGTCAAATAGTGAAGGCTTGTTGTTGATAGCAATGCTTGTTGGAGCCTTCTTCTTCTTGGATGCCTTATCATCATCACTAGAGTCATCATCATCCGAAGAAGCATCACTATCCCATGTCACCACATAGGAGCCACCCTTCTTCTTCTTGAAGGTCATCTTCTTCTCCTTCTTTTCTTTCTTTTCCTTCTTGTCCTTCTTATTCTTCTCATTTTCTTCATTGTCACTATTGTAGGGACATTCCGCTACAACATGATCGGGACTCTTGCAATTGTAGCATAGTCTCACATACTCCTTTTTCTTGAAGTGATCTCTTCTCTTTCTTGCACCATAGCCCTTCTTCATCATCTTGCCAAACTTGCACACAAAGAGGGCTAGAGCTTCATCATCACTATCATCATTTGAGCATTCCTCATCACTTGAATCCTCCCTCTTTGCTTTTCCCTTGCTCTTGTTCTTGGATGAGGTGCTAGCCTTGAATGCCACACTCTTCTTCTTCTTGTCTTCATCTTCCTTCTTCACATCATCATCATCATCATCATTGTATTGATCTTCGGTCATGACATCTCCAAGTACCTCATTTGGAGATACATCCTTCAATTCACCTCTAAAGATCATAGTTCTCAATGTCTTGAATCTTTTTGGCAAGCACATCAAGAACTTATGAGAGAAGTCCTCATCCTTCACCTTCTCACCCAAACTCTTGAGATCATTGATGATAACTTGGAGCCTATAGAACATCTCCGGAATGGACTCATCATCCTTCATCTTGAAGTTTGATAGCTTGTCTTTGAGCATGTAGAGCTTGGTACTTTTTATCGTTGAAGTGCCCTCATATGTTTCCTCTAATCTAACCCAAACTTCATATGCCATTTCAAGATCTTTGATTTGCTCAAACACTTTTGAATCAATGCCATTGTATATAGTGTTGAGTGCTATGGTATTGCATTGCTTGTTGATCTTCTCATTGTCGGTAAGATTGGTGGGGTCAATGATCACAAACTCATTCTCTACCACATCCCACACCTTGTCATTGATTGAACCAAGGTACATCTTCATTTTTCTCTTCCAATAGTCAAATGATGTGCCATCAAAGGACGATGGTTTACCCCAACATGGTTGAACACAATTTGAGCCATCTTTTGTGCACCAAGGTTGTTAAGCCTTGATTAAACGGTGACCACGGCTCTAATACCACTTGAAAGGTCCTAATTGGCTAGAGGGGGGTGAATAGCCTAATTTAAAAACTACAAACCACTAAACAAACTTGTTAGATAACTAATTGGCTATAAAGCTTTTTGCACTAGCTCTAACAAGTGTTGCAAGCCTCCTATCCAATAATGCTAGTTGCTATAATTTCTAATATAAACAATGGCTAAGTCACTAAGAACTCTCAAAACTAACTACACTAAAAAGCTCAACTAAGTGAGGTGCTAAACTTGCAAAGGTAAGACAAGCTCTCAAAACTAGTTACACTAAAGAGCTTGTTACAACTAGTTTGCGGGAATATAAATGAGGAAGGATGGAGATTATACCACCATGTAGAGGGGATGAACCAAACAATCAATCAACACAATATGAATACCAGGAGAATTCCAATGGCAAGAGACAAGTGAATTTTCTCCCGAGGTTCACGTGCTTGTTGGCACGCTAGTCCCTGTTGTGTCGACCAACACTTGGTGGATCGGTGGCTAAGAGGTGTTGCATGAACCTCGTCCACATGTTGGACACCACAAGAACCGACCCACAGTGAGGTAACTCAATGACACGAGCAATTTACTAGAGCTACCTTGTGGCTCTTCGTCGTGGAAGGTGCAATACCCCTCACAAGATCATCGGAGTCAGCCACGAACAATCACCAACACGTGCCAAACCTCCACCGCTGCTCCAAGCCGTCTAGGTGGTGGCAACCACCAAGAGAAACAAGAAATCTGCAGCCACAACGATCCCCAAGTACCACTAGATGCAAACACTTGAGCAAATGCACTTGGAATCACTCAATCTCACTTTGGATTAGTAATCAAGCAAGGGAGATGAGTAGGAGGGAGTTTGCTTAGCTGACAAGGATGTTAGGAATGTCAAAAGTCCAAGAGAGAAGCCTTGGAGCTGACCCCCATCTATTTATACAAGTCCCCAATCAAACAGAGCTGTTATACCCCTTCACTGGGCTTACTGCAGGGTGACCAGACGCGCATGTTAGATGCACCGGACACGTTCGGTGTGGCGACCGGACGCGTCTAGTCGCTGCGTCCGGTCCCCCAAAAACTGCCATGTGTCTCATTCAAAACTACTAGCCATTGGCACCCAGTGACCGATTCTGACACACTGACACACACCATCGGACGCAGAGTAGTGAAACCACCGGATGTGGGAGGATAGCGTCCGGTCGAGTCTAGTAAGGCACCAGAGAGGTTCTAGACCGACCGGACACAACCAACGTTTGATTCACACTGGATCAGTAGAACTAGGCCTGGCCAGAATATCGGACACGTGCAACCGGACGTGTCCGTTCACTGCAGACAGCCAACGCCTTGGCCTAATACCGGACGCGTCTGGTCCCCATACCGGACACATCCGGTCATCCAGTGACCAGTGCGTTCACCTTCTTTTCTTTTTCTAAGTCCTCAACCGCTTCACCCTTACTTCCAACTTGCTAACCACTAAGTGTAGAACTTGTGTCCTTGTGTGTTAGCATTTTTCAAAGGAATTTACAAGGGTCAAGGTGAGCACACTAGGTTCCTAAATGCATATGCAAGAATCATGTCACCTAGTGGCACTCGATAAACCATTTAGCCAAAGATTTTCCCTCTTAATAGTACGGCTATCGATCCTAAATATACTCACACCCTCTATGGTGTCTTGAGTGCCAAAACAAAAACCTATTTGATACATTTGCCTTGATCAACCTTGTTTTTGTTTTTCTCTTTCTTCTTTTCAAGTTGGAGCTTGATTATCATGAGCACATGTCCATCTCAAGCTCCATGGACTTCATCACCATGCTCCATCACTAGGTATGTACCAACCTTGCTTAGATGACACTTATGACAAAGATTAATACCTAGGTTTCATCAATTAGCCAAAACCAAACTAGGGCTTTTAGATGGGGCAGCATGGAAAGATAAGTTATATGGAGCATTATGGGCTTACAGAACAGCTTACAAAACACCTCTTGGAACATCACTATACCAACTTGTCTACAGGGAGACATGTCACCTACCTATCGAGTTGGAATTCAAAGCACATTGGGCCATAAAAAGGTGGAACATGGACTTTGAAGTAGCTAGAAAGAAGAGAAAAAAATGCAACTCTCTGAGTTAGAGGAATGGTGAGAAAAGGCATATCATAATGCAAAACTCTACAAGAAGAGGACAAAAAGGTGGCATGACAAAAGATTGAAAAAGGAGTTCAAACCAGGTGACAAGGTGTTGCTTTTCAACTCCAGAGTGAAGTTGTTCAGACATGGGAAACTACGAAGCAAATGGAAAGGACCTTACAAGGTAATTAGCACATCGTCTCATGGAGCAGTCACACTTCAAAATGACTAAGGTATGCTTTTCAAGGTAAATAGTAAGCGTTTAAAAGTTTTCCATGAAACACAATTGCCAGAAGAAGAATGGGATATAATTAACTTCATATAATTAAATAACATTTTCAATTCAGCTCTTCTTCTTTACTCTGTGAAAAATCAAACTATGTTTACCTGCTAAAGTATTGCTAGGATGTCCCCAATATTTTGTTTGTGCTTGTCTCCACTTGTTGTTTATGCAAGGTAATAGAATTCAAGTGTGGGGGAGGCAAACCTCCAGAGCATGGCATCAATAAATGATGAACGAACCATGGCATCAACCAGCTTGGGGGAGAGGAACCCCCGTGTATCCAGGTAAGTATGCTTTCCCCTTTTGTTTTAGTTTTTAGTTTCTTTTAAATAGTTAAAAATTTTGATGAATGAAAAAAACAAAATAAAAATTTATCTATAGAATAAATATATATAGTTATAGTAATAATGTGTGATCAAGTAGAATTGAAAACAAAATAAAAAGGTGTGTCTAGTTTGCTTTAATTTGTTTTTAAGAGTTGTTAGTAGATAAAGAGGACTTAGAATAGTCTCTTAAATGGAAATGACAAATATTTTCTCTGTCGTAATTCCTTTCAAGTACCTAGTTTTGGATAAGATTGTTTTGATATAAGGATTTACTCTGAACTTGAAACTCGTGGGTAGCATATACTTGATCTAAGTCTAGGTAATTGACGGATATGATATGAGATGGTCTGAGCTGTTGTTTATCTTGTTCCTAGTGACACTAAAGTTTTGGAGATTTATGTCTTAAAAAACACAAAAATGTTACATGACAAGTTCCTGTATGACAAAGCTTGAATTCCCACCAGAGCCATACATGTTATTTAGGCTAGAAAAACTCCACATATATGTTGCTTGCTTTTGCATTGATTTTTGTCAAGCTTTGTTGACCCTTATGAGAGGTTTGTCATGCTCTTAAAATTAAGATCACGTACACACCGCCCACATATGTCTACTGCTCCTACACCGAGAGTATGCAAAAACATGCTTTCCATTTAGATCCACCCAAAAATGTTTTACTCCTACACTGGGAGTGAACCCAAAAACATGCTTGTTAGGTTTTTCATCCACCAAATAAATGCTCAAGGTTCTTGTTGATATCTTTCAAAAATTTGTTGTAGAAAAGAGGCATGGGGCTATGCAAAAATTATTCATAAAAAGAGTTGAGAAAAAAAATAGACAAGTGTCCGAGATATTGAAAACAATGGGTACTCAGATGCCCACCAAAAAAAAAAAAAGATGAATAAGATAGCCCCTGTTCTCTTGCAAAAATATTTCCAAATTTCAAAAGAGAGATAAGTTTTCAAGGAGCAAAGTAGAATTAGGTTAGCCACATTTATATCCACCATACATCCACACACATGCACATCTTGATTTGATTGTATGACTCAACTCTCTTTGGATCCATTGTTTGACTTTACAATATATGCATTGCAAGTATACTCTAGCTTTCTCCCCACCTATGAATTCCACATAACTCTCTTTGGATCCATTGCTGAGTTTAGCTTTGCTCAGGGACTAGCAAAGGTTAAGCTTGGGGGAGCTTGTTGACGGTAGTTCACAACCAATATAAACCATCAATTAAACATATATAAGGGCATAAATATAATCACCAATGAAGGTTTAGGGATTTAAACTAATAAATTCCATGAGTTTTGGTGAATCTATGTTTTCAACAGGGTTTATCTAGAAACCCACCAAGGGGATCAAAATGTCAAAGGAAAAATAGGAATACCATCGCGAAACCAACTCCAAAAGGTTTGAAGACAAGACTCAGAAGACTCCACATAGGCTGGCCAGCCTCCTCGGAGGCCGAGAGGCTTCCCACCGCCTTTGTGGGCCATTGCTTAAGTCGGTTTGATCCAAGGGCACCTATAGGCTGGTCGAGCCTCCTCCCCTCCTCAACTTAGGCCCACCTATCAACCATCTTCTTGTACGTTAGGTTTGGGAGGAGGTACCCACCACCTTTGAGGACGCATCTAGGCCATTGCTTAAGTTGATTTGATCCAAGGGCTCACGTTGCACCCCTAGGACTATGTAACCAGACCTAGCCCCCTACCCTGGAGATCATCCTGAAACCCTAATTCATATCCTCATCTCAGGATTCGGGCATCAAGAGAAGACTAGTCCTCTATAGGATCTAGTCTTGTAAATATAAATATTGAGTTAGAGAGTGAGGGAAGAGTTGGGAGGAGGTACCGGCCTGTCGGTGCTACCTCTATGGCATGTACTTTGGCAGATCTAGGCTTCTCCAAGTCTACACCTGAGATACCTCTAGTAATTGATTTCTATTTAAAGTAATTTTGTGCTCTTTTGTTCATAGGTTCACAGTTCTTTTAGGTGCTCTCTAGGCCTTATATCATCGATATCCATGTTCTTCATTGCATTGACTAATTGAGTGCCTCTCACATCATCTAGATTCTCATCTTCCTCTTGGGAACCATTGGTTTCATCAAATTCCACATCATAAACCTCCTCAAGAGTACCACTAGCCAAATTCCAAACTCTATAAGCCTTGCTAGTAGTAGAGTAACCAAGTAAGAAACCTTCATCACATTTCTTCTCAAACTTGCTCAATCTTGTGCCTTTTTTCAATATGTAGCATTTGCAACAAAAAACCTAAAAGTATGCAATATTGGGCTTTCTATCATTCAAGAGCTCATAAGGTGTCTTCTCCTTCAATGGATGACAATAAAGTCGGTTGCTATAGTAGCAAGCCATGTTGATTGCTTTGGCCAAAAAGATTGACTCATGTTGTACTCACTTAACATTGATCTTGCTATGTCAATCAAGGTTCTATTCTTCCTCTCAACTAGGCCATTTGATTGTGTAGTGTACTTGGCCGAGAATTGTTGTCTAATCCTAAACTCATCACAAAGATAATCAACTCTTGTATTCTTGAACTCACTTCCATTGCCACTTCTCACTTTATTGATGGTTGTTTTAAACTCATTGTGAATTCTCTTGATGAATGTCTTGAAGGTTGCAAACACATCACTCTTGTCAACAAGAAAGAACACCCATATATATCTAGTCAAATCATCCATAATAACAAATCCATATTTATTTCCATCAATGCTAGTGTATGTGGTTGGTCCAAACAAATCCATGTGTAACAACTCAAATGCCTTAGATGTACTCATCATGCTCTTCTTAGGATGTGTGTTGCCAACTTGCTTTCTAGCTTGACACGCACTACAAAGCTTATCCTCTTCAAATGTGACATCTTTCAAGCCTCTAACTAGATCATGCTTAATTAACTTGTTCAATTGTTTTATTCAAACATGACCAAGCCTTCTATGCCATAACCAACCCATGCTAGACTTAGTGAGCAAACATGTTGACAATTGGGCTTCTCTAGCATTGAAATCAACTAGGTATAGATTCTCATATCTAAATCCTTTAAATATCAAGTTAGAGCCATCTACACTTATGATCTCTACATCATCAACTCTAAATATGCACTTGAAACCAAGATCACAAAGTTGAGCTACCGACAATAGGTTGAAGTTCAAGCTCTCTACTAGTAGCACATTGAAAATGCTCAAGTCATTGGATATTGCAATCTTACCAAGCCCTTTGACTTTCCCTTTGACTTTGTCACCAAATGTTATACTATCAATCCCATTGTCATCATTTGAGTTGATTGAATTGAACATTCTTAAATCACCGGTCATGTGTTATGTGCACCCACTATCAAGAACCCAACGCCTTCCTCCGACTTTATAGTTTACCTACAAAAGAAAATCAATTCTTTTTAGGTACCCAAACTTTCTTGGGTCCTTGAAGGTTAGGTATTAAGGTCTTTGGTACCCAAATAGCTTTCTTCTTTGAACCCACAATAGGTGTACCAATGAACTTAGCCTTCACACCATTCACACCCTTGGTAAGCTTGTAACAAGAATCAAAACAAATTGAGGATATATTAGCATTCTTGTTCTTGTTCTTTATGCAAGATTGCTCTAAGTACCCTACTTGCTTGCATCTATTACAAAACCGACCATTGCACTTCCTAAAGCTAGCTTTGGGAGTAGCAAAGGCCACCTTGCTATTGGCATTTCTTAATGCAATCACCAAGTAAGGAGGTTTTAAGTCCTTTCTAGGTAACGACGCTAGAAATGCCAGTTGGTAATCCTTGACACCATTACTAAGATTGAGTTAATCTTAGCAACACCACCAAGAAACACCAACTATGATAGTTCTAATGATCACAGAACGAATCCACAAGCGCACGGAATTATCGTTGTAGTATTTCACCCAAAAGAATTTAGGGTATCATTATTTATATTTTCCCAAGGAAGGCATGGTGTTGAGAGTCTAGCATGGATATGAACAGGATAACATGACTATATACCAAACCAATACTCAATACATGGGTAAGCCATGATAGGTTTTAAGATAGTGTGACACACATTTGGGCCAACCTCAAGGATTAAAGAGAAAACAAAGAATAAAATAATATTCCTAGGTGGAGCAGGCATGTTCTAAAATAGCCATGCAAAGAATAGTTAGTAATCATACATATATATGGTTAAGAGTTAGAACTAAGTGTGAGATGGACAAGAGATCCCCAGGCCTAGTCTGCCAAGCCATAGAGATTTTACGAACTCCTATATGAATACCCGAACGTGGGGATTACAAGGGGCAGACAGGGCTATCACCACCTGCCGCCTACCCCTCAATCGGGGGCACCATCATATCTAAAGGTTCTCATGTACCCGAGCACCACGCCCATGTACAAGGAAACAACCCACATCCCCCTAGGACTCCAACCCTATGGATCGACAAGCATAGGACATGGGCACACCCGAAGGCACGATGAACCACCACCTCAACTTAGCTCTAATCCTTACCATATATATAGTATGAAAGGTTAAGCATAAGGTTGAACATGTCATGATCATAATCCACAAACTATATGCTAGTTCATATATCATGATTATAACATGTTGACAACTATACTCTAGTTCATTTGCATTGCTATATAGTAAATATGAGAGCATGACTAAGGAAGAAAGCTTCATAGTATTCATACCAAGATGTCACTCTTTTCTTCTAAGGAGCCAAGCCTCCTTGATAGCTCTAGCCTTGCTCACAAGTACTAACACTAAAACCATGAAAAAGAATAAAATAGAGGTAGTGAGGTAGAGGCTTCAAATGGTGTGTGTTGTGGAGGTGAGCCTAGCCCTTCTTTTATAGTGAGGTGTGGTCGGTTTGGGGGCAACAAATATGGTAACCATCCAAAACCGCCTCCACACACCGCCATGCCACCGCCAGATCAAGGTGGGCCTGAGAGGCAGCACCGGGGGTGTGGCACCGCCTTGCTCTGGTGGGCTCTGGGCTGGGCATGGACTCCTCCTGCGGTGGTGTCTCGGTCCAGATAGTTGCATAGGTGGGCTTCTCTTCTCATCCTCCTTTGTGCATTTCTAAAATTTGCTTTCTTCTTTGCGCTTTCTCTTGTGTTTTTGTGCATTTCCACTTGATTAATACAAGTGGAACTAGGTTAATAGTTACTGCATATGTGCCAAAGTTTACTTATTTCTCTTGTTTTGGACCTAAATTGGCGGTTATTAATGTGCAATAGTGACCACCAACACTTGCCTTTCTTAGGGGTATAGCCCAATCCCTCTTTGTTAAGAGAAAACCTTTGGCTACCCAAGCACTTTAACAAGCGGGCCTCACCGCCATAGGCCTTGCCTAGGGAATGAGTGAGCGCATCCACCTCTCTCTTGAGAGTCTCATTCTCAACCATTAGTGAGGCATCATAAGTGAAACCATCACTAGTAGTAGAGGTAGGAGTGGTAGCGGTGGTGGATGATGAGCTACAAGAAGGGTTAGTGGGAGCAACAATAATAGGTTCATAAAATGATTCTTCAATAATGTCACATGTTATGCCCATATCACATGATACTATAACCCTTTCCTATTATTGTTCAAGAAGCAAGGAGTGAGCCTTTTCAAGCTTGGTGTGAGCTTTGCAAAGCTTCTCATGGGCTTCCACTAGCCTCTCATGAGTAGCATTGAGCTCATCAAAGGATTGCTCAAGAGCACTAAGCTTCTTTTGCATTCTTTGCACTTCTTGCTTTTCTTGTTAATTATTGAGTTGGCTTGTTCTAGCATGTTCATTAGTTGTTCATTTGAGAATTCATCATCATCACTATCATTTTCACTTTCACTATCATCATTTTCACTCTCATCATATTTTACCTTGGAGCCCTTGGCCATGAAGCATGATGGAGTGTTAAATAGTGAAGGCATGTTGTTGATAGCAATGCTTGCTAGAGCCTTCTTCTTGGATGCCTTGTCATCATCACTTGAATCATCATCGGTGGAGGCATCACTATCCCATGTGACAACATAGGATCCACCCTTCTTCTTCTTCTTGAAGGTCATCTTCTTCTCTTTCTTCTTCTTTTTCTCTTTCTTGTTCTTCTTCTTCTCATTATCCTCATTGTCACTATTATAGGGACAATCCGCTACAACATGATCGAGGCTCTTGCACTTGTAGCACAACCTCACATGCTCCTTGTTCTTGAAGTGATCTCTTCTCTTCATTGCACCATAGCCTTTCTTCCTCATCATCCTATCAAACTTGTGCACAAATAGAGCTAGTGCTTCATCATCACTGTCATCATGAGAGCATTCTTCACCACTTGATTCTTCCTTCTTAGCCTTTCCCTTGCTCTTGTTCTTAGAGGATGAAGTGCCGGCCATGAATGCCACTCTTCTTCTTCTTGTCTTCCTCCTTCACAATTTTTTCACCATCACTATTGTGTTGGTTCTCGGTCATCACATCACCAAGCGCCTCATTTGGAGTGACATCCTTCAATCCACCTCTAAAGATGATAGTTCTCAATGTCTTGAATCTCTTTAGTAGACACATCAAGAACTTGTGAGAGAAGTCCTCATCCTTCACCTTCTCACCCAAACTCTTGAGATCATTGATGATGACTTGTAGCCTATAGAACATCTCTAGAATGGACTCATCATCCTTCATCTTAAAGTTTGATAGCTTGTCTTTGAGCATGTAGAGCTTGGCACTTTTTACCATTGAAGTGCCCTCATATGTTTCTTCTAGTCTCACCCAAACTTCACTTGCCTTCTCAAGATCTTTGATTTGCTCAAACACCTTTGAATCAATGCCATTATATATTGTGTTGAGTGTCATAGTGTTGCATTGCTTATTGATCTTGTCATTGTCATTGAGATTGGTAGGGTCAATGATCACAAACTCATTCTCTACCACATCACATACCTTGTCATTGATTGAACCAAGTACATCTTCATCTTTCACTTCTAATAATCAAAAGATGTGCTATCAAAGAACGTTGGTTTACCCCCAACATGGTTGAACACAATTTGAGCCATATTTTGCACCGAAGGTTGTTAAGCCTTGAAATAAACAGGTGACCATGGCTCCAATACCACTTGAAAGGTCCTAAATGGCTAAAGAGGGGTGAATAGCCTATAAAATTTTCTAAAAAATACTAAAGCAAGAGGTTAGTACACTAAATGGCAAAATGTAATTTTGCTCTAGCTCTACAAGGGTTGCAAGCCACCTATCCAACAATTCTAGTTACTATGATCATTAGGCACAAACAATGGCTATGTCACTACTCACTAAGAGCTCTCAACAAGTCTACACTAAAGAGCTCCACTAGGTGATACTAAACTAGCAAACAAACAAGCTCTCTGTAACACCCCTGGTGTTAAGCATCACTAAAATGGGATCATGTCATCATCATGCATGTTATCATACATGGTAACCAACTAAGCCTTGCATTTACTAAAAACAATGCTATTTAGTAGGTTATGCAATGCATTTGTGTGATGTAATAGCAAGAACCAAAAATCCTTCTAAGGTACTTTATGACCTTGTATTTTTTGAATTTCACTAAAGCACTTGAAATTATGCCCTAATAAACTATGGAGTGTAAAGAATGTACTTTACACTAGGATCAAGTGTGGGGCATGAATTCAAGTCCCAACCACTAAAATTTGAGCCCCAATTTTGAAGACAAATGTTGAAAATCAGCACTTGGTCATTATTGGCTAAGTGTTGTATTTCAACATTAAGTTCAAATTTTGGGAAATTTATTAAAATGAATGTCTTTAATAGTACAAAGTTTGTACTTTGCCATGGTACTAATGGTCGAGATGGTTGTTTGTTAATTAATCACTAATTAAATTCTCAAAGTTGCTAATCACTTTTGTTTTCAAAACCCTAGAACTGAACTTTGTGTTTCAAAGTTAAAGTACCCTTGTTTTCCCTCTTGTATCTCTCAATCCAGTAAGTTTTAGAGCTTATTTCTTAAAGCAAAGATGAAGCCTATATGAAGATGAACAAGTTTTGTTTTTGGAGCCAGTCATGTTTCTGTTTGAAATCTAGAGAAAGGAGGAGGAGAAGGGGAGGGTTTCACTCAGCTACTGTAGTCGACAGGCAGTAGTCTATCTGCCAGCTTGCCGCCAACTACCACCACCCTTGCGCCGTGTCCATGCATTGAGACACGTAGCTGCTTGTGTAACCAGGAGCTAGTGCAACTCGAAGTTTTGTCTGTGGTCAATATAGCCAACGCCGATCGTCGTTTTTCTTCTTACTTTCCACCACCGCCGTCGAGCTTGCTCTCACCGGCAAATTGCCAACACCACTGCACCATAGCCCAATTCACCACGCCCATGGCTCCGCCTTGCCGCTGCAGCCCCTTGACCCGCTCACAGTGCCTTGCACTACCAAAGTTGCCCGCGCCGCCATTTCCCACCGCGGCATACGCTCGCCATCGCCGCCGTGCGTGCCCTCACCATGGCCAACCGCCTCCGCTGCTCTCTCTCCTTTTCTTTTCTCTACTGTTCTAGACTCCATCCGATGCCATGAAGCTCTTAGAGATGACCATTGATCTTTTCCCCTTCAGGTTTCACTAGAACATCATCCTCGCCATCGTCCGCGCCGCCACCACAGCCACCTTCGACGTCGATGACGCACCTTTGCCCCCTCCTTGCTTCGACCAAGTAGCCGAGTAGCTTCACGGTGAGCCTCTGGTGCCGCTCGACGTCTCCATTTTATCTCTATTACTCCTTTGTGGCTAGCGTGTCCTCGTCGCGCCACCATGGCTGCCATGGCCGGCGTCAAGCATGTCATGAGACCTTAGCTGCTCGTCTGTTACCCTAGATAGGTCCGTGTGAGTGCCCCAAGCACGTAGGTAGTCTCCCGTCGTCGATGATCACACCGGTAACTGCCTCCACCATGCTGCAGTATCATTGGATCACCATCATTGATGGCGAGCTCGCTGGGATGTAGTAGAGGTTCCACTGACATCCTAGGATGATGCGCCTGCTCGCCGTGGTCACGATGGAGTCAGTCCCGCCGTTGGAGACCTCACTGTCACTGAGATTTCGCCGGTCAACGGCGGTGTCCGCTGTGTTCAGCGCGGGGACACTATTCCATGGACCCAAACCCCACATGTCTAGTCTCTGTGGCTGACTACGTGTGGGTTCAGGGTGGTTTTGGATCTTTTCCTTTTTCTAAAATGATTAAATTTGTTGAATCTTGTTTAATTCATATAAAATAGTATAAGTGGGATAAAATCATGAAAATTTTTGGGTAAGCTTATCATTGTATACTCTACCTAGGAAAAATATGAAATGATGAAAATCAATAGTTTTTGATGCTTAAAAATTACATCTTGTAGTTAATAAATGGACCTTCCATGATTTTTATAAGCTAAAATAAATAACCTTTAATCATGAAACTTTTTGTGTAAATGTTATGTGCAATAACCTAGCTCCACAAAAAGTTTGGTATTGTTTTGATAATTTTTAATTGCCCACTTAATTACATGCCTTAATTAATTAATTAATTCTTAATTGATTAGGCTTAATCACAAAATGACTTGAGTGTACTTTTGGATTGATTGTAGACCTTGGGACACAAAACATCTTTGATGTTCCTTGGCAAATTAATTACTTGTTGGTTGTGTTCATAATTTAATCTTGTTAATAATAATAACAAATGTTGCTTTGTGAGTAATTAACCTAATTTAATTTGAGAAGGAAAGTTGAAGTCAAGTAGTTAACTTTGTTTGATCATCATAAACATGTTAAGTACATCATCATTCTAAAGCATGCATATTTACTTATGTTTAGTAATCGAAAGTGGAATCCCATTGTTGAGAAAGTCCCAGAAGTGGAATTCTAATCAGTCAGAGTTGGTTTTCTTTTTGATGGTTTTCTAAAGTGCCTGACAACCCCAACACCACAGGCAAACCCCAGAGCATAAACCATTTCCTTGTATTTTATAAATGCTATTCACAGAAGTCTTATGTTGGTTGCATTTAAGTAAATAGGAGTTGATTGAATACCTTTTGCTGCATGCCTACCTTGATATTCCAATACTTATCCTTGTCACCCTGTTAGTTATGATAGTTTAATGATGCTTAACCATGCTTAGTAGATAAGAGTTGAGCAACAAAGTTGGTTTCATATGTTCTTACTCAGGGAATGCCCTATGGTTTAATGATGATCATGAATTTAATTTGAGACCATGTGGAATCTTTGGCTTGCGTCAAGTTTGAGTCTTGACGTAGTGCCCTGCCTGTGTTGAATTGAGGACCATACCGTTGTAGACCTATGTGAATTGAGACTTTGTAGTAATGGCCACATACTCTGGTAAGCCTAGTACCTCGGCTATTCCATTATATGAAAGGCCAACCGCGCACTAGGAGTTGAGAGATGGTGAGAGTAGCATGCACACATCATGTGAATCCACCAGGAGTGGCGTAGGGAGGTTGAGTACTGCGCTCTCGGGTAGCGCTAAATCCATTCATGTTTTGGAGGATCCGAGTGAGGGTTGATATATGTAGGTTTGGGGCTGGCCCTAGACCTAAATATGTCATGTGGTAAGGAAACCCCAGCTAGGCCTAATCGATTCAAATCGCCGTTGCTTCTCGAAGATGGAGACTCGATTCTTTGATTTGCATCATAGTTAATTAATAAAACCTAGATACTGATGATCATGACATGTGATGATTAAAGAAGTGGTTGCTTTAGATCAGGTGCAAACTAGAGACTGATAATGACTTAATTGGAGCTAAAACATTGAAAGTAAGGATCAATCATTAGTAAGCTTTTCTGCAAAAGTTAATCTTGATTCTTGCTACAGAATTACCTTGATTCCCCTTAAGTCTGCATATCCTTGGAGTCTTTCCTTTTTATCGATTAAGTCTTGTTGAGTACCTTTGTACTCAAGGTTTGTTAACCCTTATTGCAGGAGGAGAGCCAGCAGTAGAGAAGTTTGTTGTGCACCCTTGGGCAGGGTGAATCTCTCTTGTGTGTTGCTAGTGGTACCTGTCATGCTATACTACTGCCTAGTTGGCTAAAACTTATGCTTTGTAATAACTTAATGAATGATTTGTGAACTTATGGTTAATAAGACTTCTGCTATTTATTCCGATGTAATATATTTGTTTAAACTATTATAATATTGCAATATCTTCGTATCCTGCTCGGAAAGAAAAAGTGGATGATTTGAGGGTTTCCCGAGGACTCCTGACAGACTACCGGGATTGTGTAGCTTACATGTGCTACAGTCCAAAGTCTATGAGACAATGATGGGCACATGTGGGCCATATAATTTGGACGGTTCTGCCACACTCTCAAAACTAGTTACACTAAAGAGCTTGTTACAACTACTTTGCAAGAAAGTAAAGGAGTGAGTGGGACGTTTATACCGTCGTGTAGAGGGATGAACCAATCACAATAAGATCACCAATACAATCACCGAGAATACCAATGGCAAGAGATAGCGATTTTTCTCCCGAGGTTCACGTGCTTGTCGGCACGCTAGTCCCCGTTGTGTCGACCAACACTTGGTGGTTCGGCGACTAAGAGGTGTTGCACGAACCTCATCCACACAATTGGATACCGCAAGAATCTACCCACAAGTGAGGTAGCTCAATGACACAAGTGAAGGCACAAGACCCCTCACAAGCAACCGATCGAGGCCGGAGACAATCACCAACTCCGCTCAATGATCCTCTAATCACCGGGCCATCTAGGTGTCGGCAAACACTAAGAGTAACAAGCTCACAACCAGCCCAAATCACTCAACTAGTGCCACAAAATGATGCAACTCAATGCAATGCACTAGAGGCTCTCCAATCTCACTCATGATGATGAAATCAAGTGAACAAGTGAGCGGAGTGTGTTTCTCAGCTTTCAAAGGGTGTGCACAAGTGTAAGAGGTGCCAAGAGAGTGGCCAAGGCTAGCCACACCCTCTATTTATAGCCACACAAGCAAATAGAGTTGTTATACCCCTTGAAGCTGTCTACGCGGGGGCACCGGACACGGCGGTGGCACACCACCGCTAGGGTGGCGGTGCCCCAACGGTCACTTCCCAACATTGGTCATTGGACATGGCATGGCGGTGGCATTGCCTAGGGGTGGCGTGACCATCCCAACAAAGTCCTCAAAACCGGCCCTCTCTAGAAAAATAGGGCGGTGCACCGCCATCACCATGGTGGTGACCTCCCTTGCTTGCGCCCGTCTCTAGAAGAAAACAGCGGTGGCACCGGACACCCAGTGGGGTGACCAGGCGGTGCACCACCGCACCTGAGCCGGTGTACACTGGCGTGTACGGTGACCACCGCAAACTAGCTACGCTTGGCCCTTCTCTGCCGAGCCTAGGTGGGCACCGCCCTAGGGGTGATGGTGCCACCGGACAAGGGGTGGCGGTGCCACCTAGGCACCTCCACTAGCTCACCGAGTTGCAAACTTTTGCACAATTTGATCCACGTCAACTCGAGCTACTCCCCATAAGCAATGCTAACTCTCAAAGTGTTTTCTCAAAACATGTTAGAGCCAAGTTAGCATTTCTCAAAACATTTTCAATAAATATTTTTGCTTGCTCTCCGAAGTGCACTAGGCCTAAATACAATGCATGAAGTCCAACACCTAGTGGCACTAGATGACCTAATTATCTAGTTAAGAACCCCTTTTAATAGTATGGCCATCTACCCTAAACGTGATCACACTCTCTATTGTGTCTTGATCACTCAAACAAAACTCCTATTTATACCTTTGCATTGATCTCTATAGGGTTTTGTTTTTTCTTTCTTCTTTTCCATGTTGAGCCTTTATCATCATCAAATGTGGGCATCTTCATCATTTCATGTGATCAACATCACCATTTGAGTGCCACAATGCTCCTCACTTGGATTGCACCATCCTAGCTCATATCATCACTCATGACAAAGGTTAGTGCATAGGTTTCATCAATTATCCAAAACCAAAATAAAACTTTTAGGAAGGAACTTGATCTCTACTGGATCTTCTAAGTGGAATTATTGGTGGATTTTCTAGTATTGGTGGCTTCTAATCTGGATCATCAATTTTAGCTTCAAACTCTTGTTGTTGGGGAGCATTCTCATCACCATGTACCATGCACATCATCATGTGCATCGTCTGCAACATCACCTTCAGCTTCTTGTGGAGCTAGAGCTGCAGGAACTTGGTCTAAATCAACCAATGGCTCTTGCCGAGGAACCTACACCTTTGTCTTCACAATATCCTCAATTGTTTGATCTTCAACAAATACAACATCATGGCTTCTTAGAACCTTCTTTGCAATTGGATCAAAGAGCTTATACTCAAACTCATCTAATCCATAGCCAAGGAAGATACACTACCGTGTCTTGGCATCAAGCTTTAGCCTTTTATCTTGAGGAATATGAACAAAGGCCTTGCACCAAACACTTTTAGGTGGTCATAGGAGACTTCCTTGTTATACCAAATCTTGTTAGGAACATCTCCCTATAAAGGATTACATGCTGAGGGATTAATAAGATCAACTGCAGTCATCAAAGACTCACCCAGAAGTTCTTAGGTAGCTTTGCATGTGATAACAGACATCTCACTCTCTCCACAATTGTCCTATTCATCCTCTCAGCAATACCATTCAACTGTGGTGTCTTTGGAGGTGTGAATTGGTGCCTAATCCCTCGTTCTCTGCAATATGCATCAAATGTCCTAATGTATTCTCCTCCATTGTTAGTGCGAATGCACTTGATCTTCTTCTTAGTTTCTCTCTCAACTGAGGCTTGGAATTGCTTGAACACACTTAGTACTTGATCTTTGGACTTCAAGGGAAAAGCCCAAACTTTTCTAGAGAAGTCATCAATGAAAGTGACAAAGTACATAGCACCACCAATTGATCTTACTGACATTTTGCAAACATTAGAATGCACCAAGTCTAGTAACTCTAGCTTCTTGTGAGGAGGTAGACCCTTGAAAGCAACCCTGTGCTGCTACTTCCCAGCTAGGCAATCTGTACACTTTTTCAAGTCCACACTTTTCATCCCTTTCAAGAGATTTTTCTTCACTAGCACTATCATTCCATTCTCACTCATGTGCCCAAGTCTCTTGTGCCATAGAACACAAGGATCTTCTTTCTTTAATGCATTGATAGAAACACTAGAGAGGTTACCAATAACATGGTACAAAACTAAAACTTGGTTACCTTTTCAACTACCAAGTTGCCCTTGGTGAGCTTGTACTTTTCATCTCCAAAATTGCTCGAGTACCCATCTTTATCAAGCAAACCAACTGAAATTATGTTGAGCCGGAGAGCCTCAACATGCCTCACAGACTTGAGAACCAATTTGGTACCATTTGCAATCTCCAAATGCACATCTCCCTTTCCAATGATTGTTGCCCATCTTCACAACACCAAAATCACCTGCTGTGTAGTTTGTGAAGTACTCTCTATGAGATGTAGCATGTATGGTAGCACCGCTGTCCGGTATCCAAATCATCTCATCACCATTCACATGGTTGATGGCTGCATCATCAAAAAAACTACAGTGATCCACTCAATAGTGGAACTAGAACAACCATTATTACCTTCACTTTCATCTACAATGACAATCATAATCCCCTCAACTGCTGAAGTAATACGACCAACATCACTATCACTATCACTATCTTGTTTCTATGCTTGCTACTACTTTTTACCCTTGTCCTTTTCCATTTGCGGCATTGCCACTTCTTGTGTCCCATTTTATGCAGTGGAAGCACTCAATTTCAACATTTCTATCTCTTGACTTGCTTCTACTTTCAGCTGCACTTTTCTTTAGACCTTGGCTCTCCCCTGTGACTCCATGACCAACACCATGAATTTAAAGAGGAATTGTCCCTTTTAGCTAGCCTTTTGGTTTCCTCATTTATCACTTTGGTCTTGACAAGGTTCCAAGTGGCAATACCATTAGGAGCTGAATTGCACAAACTGACTTTCAAAGTCTCCCAAGTGTCCAGCAATGAGCCAAGTAGTAGCAAGGCTCTAACCACATCTTCAAATGAGATTCCCATGGAAGAAAGCTGATTAATAATGCCCTAGAATGCAATCACATGATCAGCAACAGGAGCACCTTCTCGATACCTCAAATTTATCAACTATTTGATCAAGAACATCTTGTTTGCACCTTCCTTTCGGGCATACAACTCCTCTAACTTCTACCAAAATGTACGTGCATGTGTCTCCTCACTGATATGGTTCAAAACATTATCATCAACCCATTGTCAAATGAACCCACAAGCTTGACAATGAAGAACCCACCATTCATCATCAGATTTGTCATCTGGCTTTGCTTCAGCAAACACTGGCTTCCAATACTCTTTCACATAGAGTAAATCCTCCATCTTACCTTTCCAAACTTGATAATTTGTACCATTCAATGAGATCATTCTACTGATATTTGTTTCTATCTTCACCACAAGGAAAATCAGCAAGTAATCAAGGTGAATACAAGTTGAACACAATCTGAACCAATGCTCTGATACCACTCTATTGGTATAAAAGGCAAATACAATGCACAATTAATCCCTCATCTCATGATGAATTATGAGGAGAACATCTACCATCAGATCAGCAGCAGAAATAAACAATCACATACATAATAGACACATCGATTTACATGGAAAACCTCCTCAAGGTGAGGAGTAAAAACCATGGGACCAATCGGTCCACTCTAAGCTTCAAGCTTCCACTATAATCAATAATGGATACAAGGAGTCTTCTCTAGAGCATCTAGAGGATTACACCAGCAGCAACACATTCATTATGTTACAAACTTGGCATCAACTACAACCACAACCTTCTAAGAAGAGGAATAATAGCAACCAATAGAGAAGTCACATAATTATGTCCCCCTCGGTAATCAGTTCATATCTCACAAACTATAGCTCCACTGTGCACAAATTTTGGTAGGCAAGTAGTCCATGAATCCCCTAACCACTAACTAAATTTCAGCTCAATCGAACACCATTTGACCACTCAAACATATCATCTACCAAAACTGCTCTATTTCTAAAACTGCAATGAGCCAAATTGACAAAACCCCTCTCAAATCTGGTGCTCTACTCAACCAATCCTCAAATCAACTTAACAGATCAAAGTACTCTAAATGAGGAACGAGCTCACCAAATTTGGTGCCAATCCAACCATGTTTGAGCGTCCAATCACCGGCTTAAAGATGACCGGTTCACAGCCATGAGATCTGGACAGATTTCCCTTCTCCTTCTTCTTCCTCTCTTCTCTCACGTTGTGGTGTGTGTTTTGCTCTCTCCCTTCTCACAGAAGCAATAATTCTCTCACTGAGAATGGAGGCTAGGGTTTTCTCTCTTTTATGCTTCCCAAGAAGCAATCTCAACCATTGATTTAGAACCAAATCAACGATGCACGAGCACTGGGCCTGTGGGCTGTTTTGTTGGGCTCAATTTCATCCACCATGTGGAGGGACAGCTCTACAAAAACATGCTGCTCTATAAACTCGTATCCGGTGAGCTAGCTCAAGTTAAATCGTCTACCCTATTAGCTAGTCAATCCAAAGAAAAAAATGATGTTTAGATTGGGGAAGATTATATACGATAGGCGACCCAAACTAGAATCGCCATTCATGTTCCTTACCTACTGATGCAAAAGGATGCAAATTTCTGCCAAACAAGAATAATATCTGAAGAGAGGAAATAAGTTACCTGGGAAGAGGTAGTTGTCGCTGTGCATGGAGTCGCTACCCAAAGGAAGGCGGGACGGAGCGGCGCCATGGGAGAAGTCGCATCGTAAGTCATAACGAACGTGCTTCGAGGGAGGAGTTGGTGCCCAAGGCTAGATCTACGGCGGTGGCATCTGTGCTTGAGCGAGTGGCGTGAGATACAGTCACGGTGAAAGCTCTAGTTTGGTTTTGGTGAACTGATGAAACCCTAAGTGCTAACCTAGTTTATCAAGTGATCAATGATATAGGTAGCACACTCCAAGTGGTGAAGCAAATGAAGATCATAGCATGATAAAGATGATAGCATGGTGATGATCAAGTGCTTCGACCTGGAAAGAAGAAAGAGAAAAACAAAAAGGTCAAGGCAAAGGTATAATTTGTAGGAGCTATTTTGTTTTGGTGATCAAGACACTTAGAGAGTGTGATCACATTTAGGATTGATAGCCGTACTATTAAGAGGGGTGAAACTCGTATTAGAATGCAGTTATCAAAGTGCCACTAGATGCTCTAACTCATTGCATATGCATTTAGGATCTAGTGGAGATTTAACACCCTTGAAAATGTTTGTCAAAATATGCTAACACATGTACACAAGGTGATACACTTGGTGGTTGGCACATTTGAGCAAGGGTGAAGAAGCTAGAAGTGAAATAGAGTTGGTCGCAATGATGCTGGCGTCGGTCAACTGACCGGACGCTGGGTCGCTCTGCGACCGGACGCTGAAAGGCTGCGTCCGGTAGAGTGGTCGATCGGCACAGTGGTTAGGGTTAAGCATCGGATGCTGGGCTGTGTCCAGTCAAGCATGACCGGACACATCCGGTCGGCAAAAATAGGATTTGGACCCTTACTAGAAACGATCGGACGTTGAGGGTCTAGCGTCCGGTCAGCTCTGTCGGAGCGTTCGGTCAACATTTCGACCGTTGAGATCAAACGTTCACAGTTGAACGCAGGTGACACGTGGCCGCCATCGGGCGACCGGACACTGAGGAGCAGCATCCGATCAGTAGGACTAGAGCGTCCGGTCACCCCGATCAGTGCCCAGTGAAGGGGTACAATGGCTCTATTTCATGGGGGCTTCTATTTAAGCCCCATGGCCAGCTCAAGCTCACCAGCTTGGCCATTTTCATTGTCATAGCAACCTTGTGATCTTAGCCAAAGCCCTCCCACTCATCTCCATCATTGATTCATCATCATAGTGAGATTGGGAGTGATCCAAGTGCATTGCTTGAGTGATTACATCTAGAGGCACTTGGTGTTCGTGTTTCGCTGTGGATTTCGCTTGTTACTCTTGGTGGTTGCCGCCACCTAGACGGCTTGGAGCAGCAAGGATCGTTGAGCGAAGGGTGGTGATTGTCTCCGGCTTTGATCGTGGTGATTGTGAGGGGTTCTTGACCTTTCCCCGGTGGAGCGCCAAAAGGTACTCTAGTGGATTGCTCGTGGCTTGTGTGATCCTCATCTTGTGTTGGTTGTGCGGCACCCTATTAAGGGTTTGGCGTGTGAGGCCAATTAGCGCGTGAACCTCCAAGTGAGTGAATCGCCACAACCAGGACTAGCTTACCGGCAAGCAAGTGAACCTCGGTAAAAATCATTATGTCCATCATATTGATTTCAAGGTGATTGGTCTTCATTGTTATCCACACTTGTGATTGATTGGTTCATACATCTACACGGCGGTATAACCTTCTTGCCTACTCCTTACCTTACCGCAAACTAGTTGTCAAGCTCTTTAGTGTAGCTAGTTGTGAGAGCTTGTTTGCTTGGTTGGTGTGGCTCTTTAGTTAGCCTTTGAGAGCACACTAACATAGAGTAGTGTCATAGCTATTATGTGATTAGATACTATCTAAACTAGAATTGCGGTAGGCGGCTTTCATTTTAAGTAGGCTAGCGCAACACTTGCTTCGCCTCATAATTGTCTAACCATTTTGATTAAGTGTTGTTGTAGAAATTCTATTAGGCTATTCACCCCCCCTCTAGCCATTAGGACTTTTCAAGTGGTATCAGAGCCGAGGTCACCGTGATTTGAGGCTTAACAACCTTCGGTGTAAAAATGCCTCAAATCAACAACAGCAAGAAGCCACCCCAATTTGATGGCACAAATTATTCTTATTGGAAGTCAAAGATGACCACACATATCAAGTCAATCAATAGAAAGGTGTGGAAGGTGGTAGAAACCAAGATTGATATTGAAGATCTGGAAAATCCCACCGTGGCCAAAGAAGTGCTTCTCCAAAATAATGGCATTGCTCTAAGTGCCATTCATGATGCAATTGATGAGAGAACATTTGAACAAATCAAGAATATTGAGATGGCTCATGAGGCTTGGAAGAAGTTGGAAGAATCATTTGAGGGTACTCAAGCCGTGAAAGGTGCAAAGGCATACATTCTCAAAGAGAAGTTTGTAAGCTTTAAGATGAAGGAGGATGAGAGTGTGCCGGAGATGTTCCATAGGCTTCAAGTGCTTGTCAATGATCTCAAAGCACTTGGAGAAGAAGTGAAGGACAAGGACTTCTCCCACAAGTTCTTGAGATGCTTGCCTTCAAGATTTGGCACATTAGTCACCATTCTAGTGAGGAGCGGTTTGGACACCATGACACCAAACCAAGTGTTGGGAGATATAATGACCGATGACACATATAGAGATGATGATGAGAAGGAAGAAAAGAAGGAGAAGAAAGATGAGAAGAAAGATGATAAGAAGAAGAGCGTGGCATTCAAAGCCACATCATCCAAGGGCAAAGCCAAGCAAGAAACATCAAGTGAAGAAGATGATTCATGGGATGATGATGATGATGAGAAAATGGCTCTCTTTGTCAAGAGATTTGGCAAGTTCATGGTGAAGAAGGGCTATCGTGCTAGAAGAAAGAAGTCTTCATCCAAGAACAAGGAAGAGCCAAGAAGATGTTTTAAGTGTGGAAGCAAAGATCATCTTGTTGCTCAATGTCCATATAATAGCGACAATGATGATGACAACAAAAAGAACAAGAAGAAGGACAAGAAGGAAAAGAAAGAGAAGAAGGACAAGATGGCCTTCAAGAAGAAGAAGGGTGGTTCATATGTAGTCACTTGGGATAGTGATGCTTCCTCAAGTGATGATGATGATGATAGTGATGATCACAAGACCACCAAGAAGAAGGTTCTAGCAAGCATTGCCATTAATGAAAAGCCTTCTCTCTTCGACTCTTCATCATGCTTCATGGCTAAGGCCACTAAGGTACAAACTTGTGATGATGAAAGTGATGAAGAACATGATGATGATAATGAAAATGAAAATGAAAATGATAGTGATAGTGATAATGATGAACCAACTAAGGATGAATTATTCGACATGCTAGAAGATGCTAAAGAACACTTTGACATCAAGAGAAGGGAATGCAAAAGATTGCGTAAGGAACTAAAAGCCCTTAAGCAAGCCTTTGATGAGCTCAATGCATCTCATGAGAGGCTAGAGGAAGCCAATGAGAAGCTTGGCAAAGCTCACAAAAAGCTTGAAAAGGCTCATTCCTCTTTGCTTGATGAGCAAAATAAAAAGAAGCATGTTGATACTTGTGATGTAGGTTTAACTTGTGACATAATTGATGAATCACTATCTATGCCTATCATTTCTCCTTCTACTAACCCTTCTTGTAGTACTTCCACTTCCACCTCATCTAATGGTGATGGTCTCACTTGTGATGCCTCACTAGTGGTTGAGAATGAGAATCTCAAGAAGGAGATGAACAAGCTCACTCACACTTTGGCTAAGGCCTATGGTGGTGAGAACCGCTTGCTTATGTGCTTGGGTAGCCAAAGAGCTTCTCTCTATAAAGAGGGATTGGGCTATACCCCTAAGAAAGGCAAGGCGGCCTTTGTTCCTCACAAGACTAGTTTTGTGAAGAACAATGGTCGGTTTTGCACTAGTTGCAAGCAAGTTGGTCATAAAGAGCAAGAATGCACCAACAAAAGCAAAAATGCTAATGTATCCTCCATTAAGCTTAATTCTTCCTATATGCTTATTAAGGGTACAAATGGTGTAAAGGCTAAGTTCATTGGCAAACCATGGATGGGCTCGAAGAAGAAAGCCATTTGGGTGCCAAAGAGCCTAGTGACTAACCTTCAAGGACCCAAGCAAGTTTGGGTACCTAAAAAGAATTGATCTTTTTTTGTAGGTCAATTATAAAGCCAGAGGAAGGCATTGGGTTCTTGATAGTGGGTGCACTCAACACGTGACCGGTGATGCAAGAATGTTCAACTCAATCAACACCAATGGCAATGATGGTTATGATAGTATCACATTTGGTGACAATGGCGAAGGCAAGGTCAAAGGACTTGATAAGATTGCAATATCCAATGACATGAGCATATCCATTGTGTTGCTAGTAGAGAGCTTGAATTTCAATTTGCTATCCGTGGCTCAATTGTGTGATCTTGGATTTAAATGCATATTTGGGGTAGATGATGTAGAGATCATAAGTGTAGATGGCTCTAACTTGATCTTCAAAGGCTTTAGATATGAGAATCTATACTTGGTTGATTTCAATGCTAGTGAATCTAGTTTATCTACATGCTTGTTCACTAAGTCTAGCATAGGTTGGTTATGGCATAGAAGGCTTGGTCATTTTGGAATGAAACAATTGAATAGATTGGTTAAACATGACTTGGTTAGGGGCTTGAAAGATGTTGTGTTTGAGAAGGATAAGCTTTGTAGCTCTTGTCAAGCCGGCAAACAAGTTGGAAACACCCATCCTAAGAAAAGCATGATGAGTACTAGTAAAGCATTTGAGTTATTGCACATGGATTTGTTTGGGCCAACTCAATATACTAGCATTGGTGGTAATAAATATGGCTTTGTGATAGTAGATGATTATACTAGATACACATGGGTATTCTTTCTAGTGGACAAAAGTGATGTATTTGCAACATTCAAATCATTTGTCAAATGCATTCACAATGAGTTTGAAACAACCATCAAGAGAGTTAGAAGTGACAATGGTAGTGAGTTCAAGAACACTAGAATTGATGAGTTGTGTGATGAATTTGGAATTAGACATCAATTCTCGGCCAAGTACACTCCACAATCAAATGGCCTTGTTGAGAGGAAGAATATAACACTCATTGATATGGCAAGGTCTATGCTTAGTGAGTACAATGTGAGTCAATCCTTTTGGGCCAAAGCTATCAACATGGCTTGCTATTGTAGCAACCGCCTCTATTGTCATCAATTGAAAGAGAAGACACCATATGAGCTCTTGAATGGTAGAAAGCCCAACATTGCATATTTTTGGGTCTTTGGTTGCAAATGCTATATCTTGAAGAAAGGCACTAGATTGGGCAAATTTAACAAGAAATGTGATGAAGGATTCCTACTTGGTTACTCCACTACAAGCAAAGCATATAGAGTTTGGAATTTGGATAGTGGTACTCTTGAGGAAGTTCATGATGTTGAATTTGATGAAACCAAGGGTTCACAAGTAGAGAATGAGAACTTGGAAGATGTTAGAGGCTTTCAACTTTCAAATGCCATGAAGAACATGGATATTGGTGAATTGAGGCCTAGGCAAGTGAATGATGATGAAGATGATCAAGTGCAAGTGCTCTCCAACTCAAATGTGCAAGATGATACAAATCAAGCTAGTACAAGTGGCTCTCATGAAAATTGTCGCAGAACCGACCAATTTATAAGAATACAAGTACAATGGCAATCCGCAAGCGGTCGCACTGTCATACTTGAACCCATATAAACCCGGTAGTCCGTCGAGTACCACGACGGGTCTCGATAAACGATTTACAACAACCAAGATCGTACAGGATTCAACATACATGCCACATATTACATAAAGTTCACAGATACTTTTCATCATCAGAGTACGAATAAAAGTTATTACAAACCGAGTTTGATAAATAAAGCGGAAGCAAATAAGTTCAAGATAAAGTTTCCAACATAGTTTGATACAAATTGCCAAGCTAGATCACGGTCCACAAAAGCAAGGATAGGAATTACTAAAGAAGCCTGCCCAAGGCTTACTCCTCATCCACAAGTGGGATAGAAGCAACTCTTGCAATAACCATGATACACAAAGTGCCATCTGCAACATTGGGAAAATAAACCACGAGTACGAGAAGGTACTCAACTAGACTTACCCGTCATGAACGAGAAAATAAAATAACTCCAAGGATTATGCAAGGTCAGTATAAGTGGACGTAACTTGACAACATTTTTTTGCGTAAAAGCAATTAAATCATGGTACGATTACTAATTCTTTACCAAGTTAATTATAACTATTCATTTCTAGGTTAGCAACTATCCCATGCCAAACATGTGGTACATCCTTTAGAAGCATACAATAGTAACCATAGCGGGTATTGTAATTCCATTTTCATCCGAACCATCATGTTCCATAACACGCTTACTACGATGTTGGGACTAGCCAAGTTTCTCACTATCCGGGAGAGACGGCGATTGAATCGATTTCAACCACCGGGAATTTATTCCTAACACAAACCCAGTCTACCGACCACGATAGCCTTAGGTCACCTTTGATACAACTTAGGTACACATTTCGCGGGTTCAGATCTGCGCGCCGCTGTCAACTGGAACACCAGATGCCGGGATGCTCGAGCCAAGCACGCCCTTGGGCTCGATCGTCGTTCCGGAAGGAGCGCTGTGAAACGATTCCCGGCTGAGTTGAATTACTCGGCTTCAGCGGTCGGAACGAGTTATCCGGCCAGCTAAGTGAGAGGCATGCGTTCAATCTTGTCGAAGCACCAACAACAAGAGTGGGTCCTTAATCGACATAGACGGGATAAATCCACACCCAAGACCTCCATGTCTTGTTGCTTCTCTATCTACTTCCCGTCCGGTCTCGATTTACTTTTACCACATGGTTCTGTTCCACGATAGCGAGATATAGCCAACCGTGCTCGGTATCCACCTATATCTCGCGGTGACAAGACATCACCCGACTTCTACCGGTCTAAGCATGGCTAAGCATATATATTCGATCCTGGACCTATACTGATTCTGAGTGTAATATTTGGACAAGGAATGTACATGCATCAAGTGGTTTCATTCAACTCTTATAACCTAATGCATCAATCATAATTACGTAAGTAAACATTTGTAAATTACTGGGAGACTTATAATGCTCCGGGGCTTGCCTCGCAGAAAGAAAATGAGGGCGATGATCGGGGCACTCCGGAAGCTCTTGAGGTTCTCGCTCCACGCCTTGGAGGCTGCGGCTTCTGGATCCTCCTGCGGGTTCCCTTCCTCTGCTTCTTCGAATTCCAGCAACGTGATCTCTTCCTCCGATCCTAGATGCATGAGTATGGTATAAGTATTACGAATGCATATATGTTAACAAGTGCATCATGTTGTTTGAGTAGGTGCATATCTCTTCTCGATTATTACTTAACTACTTCTACAATGCATCGACTATGCCACAAACAAGTAGCTACTTGTTTCACTCATAACTGAGTTCTACAAATCCAAAAACAGTGATCCAGGACTTTCTGGAAAGCTTATCAAATTCTCTACCACTTTGTTATTAACCATTTTTACAGTACACATCAGTTTCAACATGCAACTCATCACACTCTAGAATTAGTCCGGAAACTATTTAACATGCAATATAAAGTAATAACACCTCTACTTCAGGTAATCATTCCAAATTTGACAACTTAAAATCTACCAACAGTATAGGCATACCAAAGACATTTTAGATAATATAATGGTGAAGCCCAAACTATTTATTAAATTGCCTTTATTATTTTATTTAGATATCTAGGTTAAATAATAAATATATATCAGATGTGCTTAATAAATTCTCAAAATTTTACAGAGTCTTACTAATGCTATCAAAGGACTACTATAAAAATTTCATGTCATTTTACTAAGTAGAACATTCTATACAAAAATGATAAGGAAGCAAGGCTTGAAATAGCATAAATGGAAAATCATATTGAAAAGTGTCAAGCAACATATTTCTTATTTTTCTTAATATCCATAAGGTACTAGGATTATCTCCAACAAATTTCATGAATTTTGGACTCATAATTAATTTATAAAAAATCATGCAAGGATGGACTAGCCATAAAGGAAAAATCTATAACTATAATTATACACATGCACTGGTCCTCAAATTTTTACTAGAGTTCATATATGACAAGAATAGCCTACCACAAAAATTTCATAATTTTTGGGGCACAAGAACTCTAGATATAAAATAAACAAATTTAAATACATTCAAAAGCACATTTCAAATCCTGATTTAAATCTCCAGAAATTTCTACTGTTGAAACCAAGAACATATTTTTATTAAATACTATACTTCCTAAGCAACACAATCATATTTATTTCACAATTTTTAGGAGCTACCAAACTAAAGATACAAAAATAACAAAACACATGTGAATCTGCATTCAAACTGAAGTGGATTTGAAATGCTGAGTCGCTGACACGCGGGACCCACTGGTCAGCGAGACAAAAACAGAGCACAGCGGCGCTGCTCGACGGACGCGGCCAAAACTCGACGGCGGCGAGTTCGCCGGCGGTGACATCATCACTAGACCTTCTACTCGACCTAGCACGTCGATTGGTATACTTGGCCGGCCCTATCGTCGACACCGGCTGACAATGGCGGCGTTTCATGGCGGCTTCGGCGAGGCGGGGCGTCGGCGATGCGCCGGTGGGGGCTACGATGGCTCAACCTAGAGCTCGGACGAGCAACAGTGGACTACAATGAACCCAGCGCATCGGCTATCGCGTGGAATGGTAGACTTCTGGCGGCGTGGCCTACGACGACGGACACGGCGGTGAAGCTCCGGTGAGCCTTTGCACGGCGGCGGCGCTTACCGAACGCGAATGGCGGGCACGGGAAGAAGCTACGGGTGCTGGGGAGACGGTGGAGCTATGGTGGTGGTGCGGGAGTGGCTAAGCGCGGTGTCTATGCGAGCTTATGGCGACGGCGGGCTGCGGAAATCTTCTTTGGCGCTGCGAGACGGCGAAGAGACCGAGCCAAAGCAAATGGGTGCTCGGTGAGTGCGGGCGGTATTTGGCGTGATGAAAGCGCGCTTCGGGCGCGTCGTGGCCAGCGACAGACCGGCGGCGGCGGCGCGCAGCCGTTTCCAGCGCCACGCTGCCGGCCAAAACTCGACGGTCGGCCGGCCAGCGTTGCGATTCGGTTGATTCAGACGCTTGACAGGGCGCTGACGGCGTGTTTTCTCGTTGATTTATCTGCAAATCCGTGGCTCCTTAGTACAAACCCCCCTAAATAAATTTCGTAGACCTAAGTACCAGCTACAAATGTCGTTCAATGATCTCGTGCTAATTCACAACCGAAACTGAGAAAAATCATCCCCAAAGTGAGCACATCGATTCGATTCGATGAACCTAGACTTAGAAAAATTGCTTAAGTGTTGAAATCAAGATTTTGCTGGTTTTTGTGGGACCCATTCAAGCATGTTAGAAGCTAAATCAGTCCATGACCCAAAAATAAAAGTTGTTCCTTATGTCAAACACTACAACTTTGCTTTAGTGAACTCCTCCATGCAAGGTCCCTAACACCTAGTTCAACTTTAGTCAAACATGTCACTTTGAAATCATGATACATACACAAACCATGGCTAAATGACCAAACTAGCCTTAGCACTAAATACCAAAGTTGTTCCTAATGATATCCTAAGCATGTTTAAACAATTTGCAAGGTCATTTAAGCATTTCATGTAGTAGTCACTCATATAGCTATCCAGGTCAACACATGTGATATTACTTAAGTGCTTGATCATGAAAGGTGACCTTCATGAACAAGGTTTCTTTTGTTAACCTAAGTGTAGCTAAAGTGTTTTAGTGACCAACATTACCCACTTGCATTCATTTGCACATGATCATATGCATATGTTCCAAGAAACACGAGATAACAAGCAATGTTTCATATGTTTCGATCAAATGTTTCAATTGTAAGTGATGATTTATGAATGCTTGATGCTCATGCTCATGTTATGCGAGTCAAGTTATGCGAGGCTAACACCCGAGGTGTTACAGCCCCTCCCCCTTATAAAAATCTCGTCCCAAGATTTGCAAGACCTACCATTCTTGGAAAAAGGCGGGATAAACTTCTTGCAGATAATCCTCTCTTTCCCACGTAGCATCTTGTTCACTATGATTGTTCCACACCACCTTATAGAACTTAATAATCTTACTCCTTGTCACTCTCTCCATCTCTTCTAATACTCGAATTGGCTTTTCTTCATAGGTCAAATCCGATTGAAGCTGGCACGTTGGCGGGTGCAATAGCTTCTTCCGGTACTCGAAGACATTTCTTTAGTGAGAAACATGGAACACATCAAAGATTGCACTCATCTCTGGTGGAAGTTGTAACTTATATGCAACCTTCCCTTTTCGTTCCAAAATTTTGTATGGCCCTACATATCTTGGTGAAAGCTTCTTTTCATCCCAAATCTTTTCACGCCTTTCATGGGTGATACTCTCAAGTATACATAGTCACCCACTTCAAAAGTTAGTGGTCTTCTTCTTCACATCGGCATAACTTTTACTGTCTTGATTGAGCTGCCTTCATGTGTTGTTGGATGATACGTACTTGCTCTTGACTTCATTTACAAAATCAATACCAAAGTATCTCCTTTCACCGGGCTCAATCCAGTTCAAGGGAGTTCTCGCACTTTCTCGCCATACAAGGCTTCAAATGGAGCCATTTTGATACTCGCTTGATAAGCTGTTGTTATTATAGGAGAATTCAGCTAAAGGTAACCATTTCTCCTATGAACCTTTTGAAGATATAACACAAGCTCTAAGTAAATCTTCTAGGATTTGGTTCACTCGCTCTGTGCATCACGAAGTTTGCGGATGATAAGTTGAACTTCCGATTAGCTTGGTTCCCAAAGCTTGGTGTAAATGCTCCCGAAACGCGAGCTATGAACTGTGGTCCTCTATCTGAGATTATGGTCCGGTACTCCATGCAATCTCACAATCTGGGCAACATATATCTCAACGTATTTCCCAACTATATACCGCGTGTTCACGGGTATAAAGTGTCTTGACTTGGTAAGGCGATCAACAATGACCCAGTTGAATCGTGACCTTGTGGCGTCGTTGGAAGGCCTGTGATAAAGTCCATGCTGATTTCTTCCCATTTCCATCCTGGAATAGGCAATGGCTGAAGTAATCCAAATGGTTTTCATATGGACGGCTTTCACTCTACTACGATTATCACACCTAGCAACGTAGGCTGCGATCTCTTTCTTCATCTTAGTCCACCAAAAGCGGGTTTTCAAATCTTGATACATTTTACTACTACCCGGTGGATAGACAATTTGGACGAGTGAGCTTCTTCTAAAATTTGATTCCTTAGCTCACGGTCTTTCGGCACCACTAGTCGGGTCCTCAAACCATAATACACCTCTTTCGTCCAATCTAAAATGTTTGGCCTCTTGCTCTTGCATTTTTCTCTTGATGTGACTTATTCCTACATCGATCTGTTGTAGCTCTATGATTTTGCCCTCAAGTGAACAAGCGATTGTGATATTGTGTAGTACAGCAGGATGTAACAAGTTGAATCCATCTTCCAGCAATGCTTCCACAGTGTTACAATGGGACTTCCGACTGAGTGCATCGGCTACTACATTAGCTTTACCCGGATGGTAATGCACCTCCAAATTATAGTCCTTAATCAATTCTAACCATCTTCGTTGTCTCATGTTCAGCTCTGGTTGGGTAAAGATATACTTGAGGCTTTTGTGGTCAGTATAGATATGACATACATTGCCCAACAAGTAATGTCTCCATATCTTTAGTGCATGGACAACGGCTGCAAGTTCCAAATCATGTGTAGGGTAGTTGACTTCATGTTTTCTCAATTGCCGGGAGGCATATGCAATTACTCTCCCTTCTTGCATAAGCACACATCCCAAACCTATTCCTGATGCATCACAAAATACATCAAAAGGCTTTTCAATGTCTGGTTGTGCTAGCACAGGTGCGGTAGTCAACAAAGTTCTGAGGGTGTGAAAAGCTGTTTCACATTCTTGTGTCCATTTGTACTTCTCTTCTTTCTGAAGTAGCCTGGTCATAGGATTAGCTATCATTGAGAAATCTGGAATAAACCGACGATAGTACCCTGCTAACCCTAGAAAACTCCGAACTTCATGAACCGAAGTTGGGGCTTTCCAATCCATGACCTCTTGTACTTTGGATGGGTCTACTGAGATTCCATCTCATGATAAAATGTGACCTAAGAAAGGTACTTTGCTCATCCAAAATTCACATTTGCTAAACTTGGCATATAACTTATGCTCCCTCAGTCTGGATAGGACAATCCTCAGATACTCTTCATGATCGGTCTCATTTTCTGAATAAATCAATATATCATCAATAAACACTACCACGAACTTGTCAAGTTCGGGCATGAATACCGAGTTCATCAGGTACATGAAATAGGCTGGAGCATTTGTTAGTCCGAAAGACATAACCAAATACTCGTATAAGCCGTACCTAGTAGAGAAAGCAGTTTTAGGTATATCCTTCGGTCTTATCTTTATCTGATGATAACCTGATCTCAAATCAATTTTGGAGAATACCTTTGCCTTCGCTAACTGATCGAACAATATGTCGATGCGGGGCAATGGATATTTGTTTTTGATGGTCACAGCATTGAGTGGTCTGTAATCTACACACATTCTCAGTGACTTATCCTTCTTTTTCACAAACAATGCTGGGCATCCCCACGGAGATGAGCTAGGTTGGATAAGACCCTTGTCCAATAGATCTTGCAATTGGACCTTAAGTTCCGCTAACTCATTGGGTGGCATTCTATAGGGCCTTCTGGATATGGGTGCGGTACCTGGCACTAATTCAATCTTAAATTCCACGTCCCTATCCGGTGGTAGACCTGGTAATTCCTCTGGAAATACATCCGGAAACTCACCAACCACTGGGATATCACATATTGTGGTGGTTTGGATAGCACAGGCTAAATGTTGGGGTTCGAATTCGCGGGAGAGTGGGACTAGAAAAGCATTCCCTCCCGTGGGTTCTCTCAACATAATGGTACGGGTGCTAGTGTCAATAAGAACACCATGATCCTTCATCCAATTCATGCCTAAGATTACACTTATCGACAATCCTGGCAATATTATCAAATCTGTTGTGTACTCCCTCCCTTGTATCAAGATGAGTACATTTTTGACTATCTTTTTGGTAGTAACAGTTCCCCCTGCTGAACTTATGTTAAAACCCCCTTTACTTACTTCTATAATTTCTTGATCATGTCTAGATGCAAATGCTTGACTCATAAATGAATGAGAAGCTCCCGAATCAAATAAAACAACAGCGGGATGCTTGTTGACAAGAAACATACCAGCCGTGACAACTTCTCCGGCGGGCACTTCCTCCACAGCGGTATAATGCACTTGTCCCTGACGTGCCCTGGCATTCACCTGCCTCTGATTGTTCTGCGTGGGGTTGCCATTCCTCTTGGGGTGGGGGCATTCTTTGGACCAATGACCCAGTTGGTTGCAGTTGAAACATGGTTGATTACTTCTGAATCCGGCGGAGCTGTCCTGATTGCCATTTCCTTTTGGTAAGGCAATAGTGAACGCCTTACGGAATGGTTTCTGTGGCCTGTTATTCTGAGCTTTCGGTGGTGGAGGCCTAAACTTGGGTGCAGGTGGACGGAATTGTGGCCTAGCTGTGATAGGAGCTTTTGATTGGAAGGATCCGGAGGCACCGGCCTCATATGTCCTCTTGCGCCCCTTAGCAACTGCATGCATGTTGTTGTGGTTTTCTTGGGTCAAGGCGTCACTAATAAACTCGTTGTACGTGGTACATCGAGAATTGGCCATGGTCTTCATTAATTTGGTACCCAACCCTCGCTTGAAACTCTCAATCTTTTTCTCTTCAGTATCCACGAAACTTGGAGCATATCTTGACAAGTTGTTGAATGCGTGCATATATTCTATGAGTGACTTTGTTCCCTGAGTGAGCCTCATAAATTCTGCTGCTTTCATGCGCATTAGGCCCGGGGGAATATGGTGTCCCCTAAAAGCTAGCTTGAATTGATCCCAGGTCACTCTCGCATTAGCAGGTAGAGACGACAGGAAGTGCGTCCACCAGATTCCTGCTGGTCCTTGCAATTGATGAGAAGCATATTATGCTTTCAGGTGTTCTGTGACCCTTAGCAGACGAAATTTCTGCTCGATGGTATTCAGCCACTCATCGGCCTGCAGTGGTTCCTCAGCCACCTTGAAGATCGGTGGCTTCGTGTCCAGAAACTCCTTGAATGAACTGTGCTGATTAGGCTCGGCCCCTGGTTGCTGTGGGTGGCCACGAGCAGTGTTTTGCGCGATAAGGCGCAAAGCTTCTTCCATTGTCCTCTGGCTCCCTAGGAACTGGGCAAAGAACTCCTGAGCAGACGGCGGCGGCGGCGGTGGTAAGTCATCACCATTGCCATCGTGACTGCTACCAGCTCCAGCACGGGTGCGCGTCATCTGCGAAGTTGCAACAATAAGCGATTATTGGTTGATGTCACGAGATTGCAGATGAATCATAATCATGCCAAACTGAAATCACTGGAGAAATTCTCAAATTCACAATAAAAACAGAGGCATAACAATTCATTCTCGCAACATGGCATCCCCAATTTGACCACTTATCATGCTCATAACGCATGCAAAGTTAACTCATGATCACCAACAAGGAACATAATTGCAATGATTTTCAACCAAAGGTGCACTTAATCCACATTACATGATAGTCTGGTTACTAATGCCAAATTCAAACTACAGGTCCATTACATAAATAAAGGTGATACATTAGTCCTTCCACTAAATGCTAAGCGATCTAATCCTCATCATGATCACTATCGAGGTCAGACGCAAGATCATCTCCTTCCTCAGGTTCTACTTCTTCTTCAGGCTCCACTTCTTCTTCTCCTTCCTCGTACCCTTCTAGATCCATTTCTGCGGCTCTAGGTGGGACATAAGGGTGGAGCTGATTGTTCAGAAGATGAACCTCTTCATGTAGATTATCATTGTATTCTTCCGCATTGGCCAGCTGCTGTCCCAGCTCAAACTGTCGAGCTCTTAGGACATCTTCCACTGACCAGCTGCATTCATTTGGTGAGTTAACCGAGTCATTTCTTGATGAGCCTCTCAATCTCGGCGTCGTGCTCCCTCTGAAGCTGACGTCGGTCCTCGCGGGCATGACCAAGAGCACCAGACACCCGTCTGAGGCTACCTTCAACTCCATCCAACACTCTCATCATTGCGAACATGGCGCTCATGGAAGGGTTATCACTGTTCTGCCTCTCCGCTGCACCAATCTCCAAAGATTTTCCTCTCGTCTGCTTTGCCATGAGTCGATGGAGGGTTACCTCTTGGAAAGACTCCAACCAAAGCGGCTGCCCGGCTCCTGAGGAAAACGATCCATGATGTCCCTCGGGATCCCAAAGGCTGCCTGCCACCGCTTTCTTCTTGCAGATCCTTGCCAGTTGACTCATAACACTAGCTTTGTCCACTCGGAATCGTCACCTCGGGGGACGAACAATGGCCCTCCACAGTAACTAAGAGACCTTCTCCCAACTGCTCATTCGCCCAGAAGTAGCGGGGTTCCATTCCATCTAGATAGCCTACATAACTAAGCACTCTCCACAAGAGTGTAGGCATCCCAAACTCTCCAAGGAATGTGTGTCGTTGACGGGTACGTGGAGCAAGCTGACGGCGGGGGAGCTCTGCCTCCGGTGGACTTGCGGCGATGCAGCTGTGCGTGCCATCTGCACCATTAACATGTACCCCTTGGTGAGACAATGCCATAATGGATAAGAGTTACATAACCGAGTAAGAATTTTATAAGGGGAGGAACAATGTAATTATGTGAATGGTAATTATCATGATGCATGCTCGTTCCGTACGTCCTCACAAACTTAGGAAAAATTTGTTTCTAACGGTAGACACGGTGGCATACATATGTTCTCTCATAAATAGCGTAACTAGTCGAGCTACACGTTTCGCTGTTAGTGTACCTGCATAAGATCTCATTTCAGCCCTAAACCCATAATGAATATGCAGAATGTAATTGTAAATACTTCCATATATGTATACCCATACATATACTTCCGTATCAATCTACCCGACAATAATTTAACCCACAATTAAATCGTACCATATACACATGCAAGCATGCATACATAGTCGTACCAAAGCTAACTCTTCCCGACCATTGCGCTCACATCTTGCGGTCATACACTCATCTTACCTTGGCGTAGAGGCATTTGATCCATACATTACCACTCAAGTGAATGGCATCCATACTATAGCACGCCGTATGGACGACAAAATAAAAACCCCCATGTTAGTACTTAAATAGCCACCTAATAGTCCTTAATTTGGGCATAAGGAAAGTGATCATTGGCACACTTTAGATTTCAAATACCTATTATATAACTAATAGTTGCTAGAGAAGGTTTTTTGGAAAACAAAACTTTTGTTTTAAATACACTTGTGACAATTAACGTTGAATCTTGCTCGATGCCAGGTATGTCATGAAACCGACCAATTTATAAGAATACAAGTACAATGGCAATCCATAGCAAGCGGTCGCATCATACTTGAACCCATATAAACCCGGTAGTCCGTCGAGTACCACGACGGGTCTCGATAAACGATTTACAACAACCAAGATCGTACGAGGATTCAACATACATGCCACATATTACATAAAGTTCACACAGATACTTTTCATCATCGAAGTACTGAATAAAAGTTATTACAAACCGAGTTTGATAAATAAAGCGGAAGCAAATAAGTTCGAAGATAAAGTTTCCAACATAGTTTGATACGATTGCCAAGCTAGATCACGGTCCACAAAAGCAAGGATAGGAATTACTAAAGAAGCCTGCCCAAGGCTTACTCCTCATCCACAATGGGATAGAAGCAACTCTTGCAATAACCATGATACACGGTGCCATCTCGCAATATTGGGAAAATAAACCACGAGTACGAGAAGGTACTCACTAGACTTACCCGTCATGAACCGAGAAAATAAAATGACTCCAAGGATTATGCAAGGCTGTATAAGTGGACGTAACTTGACAACATTTTTTGCGTAAAAGCAATTAAATCATGGTACAATTACTAATTCTTTACCAAGTTAATTATAACTATTCATTTCTAGGTTAGCAACTATCCTGTGCCAAACATGTGGTACATCCTTTAGAAGCATACAATAGTAACCATAGCGGTATTGTAATTCCATTTTCGTTCGAACCATCATGTTCCATAACACAGTTACTACGATGTTGGGAGTAGCCAAGTTTCTCACTATCCGGAGAGAGGCGGCGATTCAAATCGATTTCAACCAAATGAAATTTATTCCTAACACAAACCCAGTCTACCGACCACGATAGCCTTAGGTCACCTTTGATACAACTCGGTACACATTTCGCGGGTCCGTCACACGCGCCGCACATCTGGAACACCGGATGCCGGGATGCTCGAACCAAGCCTGCCCTTGGGCTCGATCGATCGTTCCGGAAGGAGCGCTGTGAACGATTCCGGCCGAGTTGAATTACTCGGCCAGCGGTCGGAACGAGTTATCCGGCCAGCTAAGTGAGAGGCATGCGTTCAATCTTGTCGGAAGCACCAACAACAGTGCGGTCCTTAATCGACATAGATGGGGATAAATCCACACCCAAGACCTCCATGTCTTGTTGCTTCTCTATCTACTTCCCGTCCGGTCTCGATTTACTTTTACCACATGGTTACATTCCATGATAGCGAGATATAGCCAACCGTGCTCGGTATCCACCTATATCTCGCAGTGACGGACATCACCCGACTTCTACCGGTCTAAGCATGGCTAAGCATATATATTCGATCCTGGACCTATACCCTGATTCTGGTGTAATATTTGGACAAGGAATGTACATGCATCAAGTGGTTTCATTCAACTCTTATAACCTAATGCATCAATCATAATTACGTAAGTAAACATTTGTAAATTCTTGGGAGACTTATAATGCTCCGGGCTTGCCTCGCGAGAAAGGAAGTAGAGGCGATGATCGGGGCACTCGGAAGCTCTTGAGGTTCTCGCTCCACGCCTTGGGAGGCTGCGGCTTGCGGATCCTCCTGCGGGTTCCCTTCCTCTGCTTCTTCGAATTCCAGCAACGTGATCTCTTCCTCCGATCCTAGATGCATGAGTATGGTATAAGTATTACGAATGCATATATGTTAACAAGTGCATCATGTTGTTTGAGTAGGTGCATATCTCTTCTCGATTATTACTTAACTACTTCTACAATGCATCGACTATGCCACAAACAGTAGCTACTTGTTTCACTCATAACTGGAGTTCTACAAATCCAAAAACAGTGATCCAGGACTTTCTGGAAAGCTTATCAAATTCTCTACCACTTTGTTATTAACCATTTTTACAGTACACATCAGTTTCAACATGCAACTCATCACACTCTAGAATTAGTCCGGAAACTATTTAACATGCAATATAAAGTAATAACACCTCTACTTCATGTAATCATTCCAAATTTGACAACTTAAAATCTACCAACAGTATAGGCATACCAAAGACATTTTAGATAATATAATGGTGAAGCCCAAACTATTTATTAAATTGCCTTTATTATTTTATTTAGATATCTAGGTTAAATAATAAATATATATCAGATGTGCTTAATAAATTCTCAAACATTTACAGAGTCTTACTAATGCTATCAAAGTACTACTATAAAAATTTCATGTCATTTTACTAAGTAGAACATTCTATACAAAAATGATAAGGAAGCAAGGCTTGAAATAGCATAAATGGAAAATCCTATTGAAAAGTGTCAAGCAACAGATTTCTTATTTTTCTTAACATCCATAAGGTACTAGGATTATCTCCAACAAATTTCATGAATTTTGGACTCATAATTAATTTATAAAAAATCATGCAAGGATGGACTAGCCATAAAGGAAAAATCTATAACTATAATTATACACATGCACTAGTCCTCAAATTTTTACTAGAGTTCATATATGACAAGAATAGCCTACCACAAAAATTTCATAATTTTTGGAGCACAGGAACTCTAGATATAAAATAAACAAATTTAAATACATTCAAAAGCACATTTCAAATCCTGATTTAAATCTCCAGAAATTTCTACTGTTGAAACCAAGAACATATTTTTATTAAATACTATACTTCCTAAGCAACACAATCATATTTATTTCACAATTTTTAGGAGCTACCAAACTAAAGATACAAAAATAACAAAACACATGTGAATCTGCATTCAAACTGAACTGGATTTGAAATCTTTGAGTCGGCCGACACGCTGGACCCACCGTCAGTGAGACAAAAAGCAGTACCACAATGGCGCTTCTTTCGACGGACGCGCCAAAACTCGGCGGCGGCGGCAGTTCGCCGGCGGTGACATCATCACTAGACCTTCTACTCGACGTGGCGCGTCGATTGGTATACTTGGCGGCCCTATCGTCGACACCGGCGACGCGGCGGCGACTCATGGCGGCTTCGGCGAGGCGGGACGTCGGCGATGCGCGCCGGTGGGGAGCTACGATGATGGCTCGACCTAGAGCTCGGACGAGCAACGATGGACTACAACGAACCCGGTAGCGCATCAGCTATCGCGCGTGGAATGGTAGACTACAACGGCGTGGCCCACGACGGCGGACACGGCGGTGAAGCTCCGGTGAGCCTTTGCACGGCGCCGACGCTTACCGAACGCGAATGGCGGGCACGGGAAGAAGCTACGGGTGCTGGGGAGACGGTGGAGCTATGGTGGTGGTGCTTGGAGTGGCTAGGCGCGCGGTCTGTGCGCAACTATGGCGGCGGGCGGAGCTATGGAAATCTTCTTGCGCTGCGAGGCAGCGAAGGAGACCGAGGCAAAGCAAATGGGTGCTTTCGGTGAGTCTTGGGCGGCGCCGGCGTGATGAAGGCGCTTCGGCGCGCGTCGTGGCGCTGGCGAGCGGACAGACCGGCGGCGACAACGCACCGTTTCAGCGCCACGCTGGCGGCCAAAACTGACGGCGGTCGGCCCTTTGACGCGTTGCGATTCAGTTGATTCAGACGCGAACGGGACGCCTGACAGCGTGTTTTCTCGTTGATTTATCTGCAAATCCGTGGCTCCTTAGTACAAACCCCCCTAAATAAATTTCGTAGACCTAAGTACCAGCTACAAATGTCGTTCAATGATCTCGTGCTAATTAAGCACCGAAACTGAGAAAAATCATCCCCAAAGTGAGCACATCGATTGATTGATGAACCTAGACTTAGAAAAATTGCTTAAGTGTTGAAATCAAGATTTTGCTAGTTGTTGTGGGACCCATTCAAGCATGTTAGAAGCTAAATCAGTCCATGACCCAAAAATAAAAGTTGTTCCTTATGTCAAACACTACAACTTTGCTTTAGTGAACTCCTCCATGCAAGGTCCCTAACACCTAGTTCAACTTTAGTCAAACATGTCACTTTGAAATCATGATACATACACAAACCATGGCTAAATGACCAAACTAGCCTTAGCACTAAATACCAAAGTTGTTCCTAATGATATCCTAAGCATGTTTAAACAATTTGCAAGGTCATTTAAGCATTTCATGTAGTAGTCACTCATATAGCTATCCAGGTCAACACATGTGATATTACTTAAGTGCTTGATCATGAAAGGTGACCTTCATGAACAAGGTTTCTTTTGTTAACCTAAGTGTAGCTAAAGTGTTTTAGTGACCAACATTACCCACTTGCATTCATTTGCACATGATCATATGCATATGTTCCAAGAAACACGAGATAACAAGCAATGTTTCATATGTTTCGATCAAATGTTTCAATTGTAAGTGATGATTTATGAATGCTTGATGCTCATGCTCATGTTATGCGAGTCAAGTTATGCGAGGCTAACACCCGAGGTGTTACAAAAATGAACGAGATCAAGTGGCTAGTGCACCATCTCAACCCAATGATCAAGCAAGTGTAAGCAATCAAATTCCAATCCTCCAACCAACCAGTGTTGCAAGAGATCATCCATTGGACACTATCATTAGTGATATTTCAAGAGGTGTGCAAACTAGATCAAGATTGGCATCATTTTGTGAACACTTCTCATTTGTGTCATCCATTGAACCAAAGAAGATAGATGAAGCTTTGAAGGATGTTGATTGGGTGAATGCTATGCATGAAGAATTGAACAACTTCACAAGAAATCAAGTATGGAAATTGGTAGAAAGACCAAAGGGACACAATGTGATTGGAACCAAATGGGTCTTTAGAAACAAGCAAGATCAAGATGGGATAGTAGTAAGGAACAAAGCAAGATTGGTAGCACAAGGCTATACACAAGTTGAAGGTCTTGACTTTAGAGAAACATATGCCCCGGTTACTAGATTGGAAGCAATTAGAATCTTGCTAGCCTATGCTTGTGCCCACAACATCAAGCTCTATCAAATGGATGTTAAGAGTGCATTTCTCAATAGTTACATCAATGAAGAAGTATATGTTGAGCAACCTCCCGGTTTTGAAGATGACAAGAAGCCCAACTATGTGTACAAGTTGAAGAAGGCATTGTATGGCTTGAAGCAAGCACCTAGAGCATGGTATGAGAGATTGAGGGACTTCCTACTCTCTAAAGGGTTCACAATGGGCAAGGTTGATACTACTCTTTTCATCAAGAAGATTGGAAAAGATCTATTTGTGTTGCAAATCTATGTTGATGATATCATTTTTGGATCAACCAATCAAGATTTTTGTGGTGAGTTTGGATAGATGATGGCTAATGAGTTTGAAATGTCCATGATTGGAGAGTTGAGTTACTTTCTTGGTCTTCAAATCAAACAATTGAAGAATGGTACTTTTGTGAGTCAAGGAAAGTATATCAAGGACATGATCAAGAAGTTTGGCATGAGTGATAGCAAAGTCATTAGCACACCTATGGGAACTAATGGCAACTTGGATAGTGATGCAAGTGGAAATATGGTGGATCAAAAGTTGTATCGGTCTATGATTGGAAGCCTACTCTATGTGACCGCATCAAGGCCGGATGTCATATTTAGTGTATGCATGTGTGCAAGATTTCAATCCTCACCAAGAGAAAGTCATTTGAAGGCTACAAAGATAATATTAAGGTACTTGAAGCATACACCAAATGTTGGCTTGTGGTATCCCAAAAGAGCAAAGTTTGAGCTAGTTGGTTACTCCGACTCGGATTATGCGGGATGCAAGGTTGAAAGGAAGAGCACCTCGGGCACATGTCAATTGTTGGGAATATGACTTGTTTTATGGTCATCAAAGAATCAAAATAGTGTTGCATTATCAACCGCCGAAGCCGAATACATATCCGCCGGTAGTTGTTGTGCACAAATACTTTGGATGAAGGCCACTTTGAGTAACTTTGAAATCAAGTTCAAAAAAGTGTCATTGCTATGTGACAATGAGAGTGCAATCAAGTTAACCAACAATCCGGTTCAACATGCAAGAACAAAGCACATTGATGTCCGCCACCATTTCATTAGAGATCACCAACAAAAAGGGGACATTTGCATTGAGAGTATAGGCACCGAAGATCAACTTACTGATATATTCACCAAGCCATTAGATGAGAAAAGGTTTTGCAAGTTAAGGAATGAGTTGAACATATTGGATTTCTCAAATATGTGTTGATGCACTCCCCACTTATATGACATGTCTCTCCTCCAAGCAATCCAAGGTAAAAGTTGATTGGCATGGCATACATCATTGCTAAGGATATGTTTAGTGCATCTAGTCATCTCTCCATTTTATTAGGCGCATTCATGAACATCAAATGAATTTGATGTTTATATGGTATCACTATTGCTTCTATGCTTGACTTGATCTAGTGATAGCATATGACATGTTTGTGGACTTGTAAACCTAGTGTTTGATCTAGAAAATGAGCTCTAAGTGTTTAACTCAACATGGTACAAGATAACCCTTATTTGGAGGTGTGAAGAAGCTTGTCCTTGGATCAAACCGAGTTAAATATCTTTAGCAAAAGATCTAGATTGGACCAAATTTGAGAAAATAATCATCACCCCATTGATTGACATTGATAATCTCAACCTATCTATTTTTTAAACTTTTATGGTCATTGATGACAAAGGGGGAGAGAAACAAAGATATAAGTGATAGGGGGAGAAATAACAAAGAAATTAGTATGTGGGAGAGAAACAAAAGATATTAGTAATATTAGTGTACTAAGATAGTGAAAAGACAACAAAGGGGAAGAATTTGACATAGGGAGAGATATGACAAAAGAAAGGGATCAATTAAAATCTTGAGCACACAAGTAGGGAGAGCAAGCTCATGAACTTGTATGGTGCATTTGAATGTGCATTTCATATGTTTGCTTGCATGGTACAAGTTTTTAAATTTAAATATCCATGCTTGTGTGGTGTATGCTAATTGTAGGTTTGAATGATGAAATGAAAAACTAGCATGCATAGGGTATCTAATGATTTCATTTCCAAGTGTTGTTTCCAAGTGGTATCGAGCTAACCATGATGCTAAGGATGGTATATTGGTGCACTCCGATTGGTATCACGCTTCAAAGGTCCATCTTTTATACCTTAGCGTCATTTGGTAGACATTGTCTCCTATATTTCCTATCTAAGCATATGTGCAAGCTAAAATCCAAACTCTTAGCACATATGTAGGGGGAGCAATTGCTACCATTTGGGGTTCATGAAACTTGTCCATATCCTTTTACAAATGGTAAAAATGCTTGGACAAGCAACATGGATTCAATTGAATTTTAATTCATATCTTTGTATAAGGGTTGTCATCAATTACCAAAAAGGGGAGATTGAAAGCTCTAGTTTGGTTTTGGTGAACTGATGAAACCCTAAGTGCTAACCTAGTTTATCAAGTGATCAATGATATAAGTAGCACACTCCAAGTGGTGAAGCAAATGAAGATCATAGCATGATAAAGATGATGGCATAGTGATGATCAAGTGCTTCGACTTGGAAAGAAGAAAGAGAAAAATAAAAAGCTCAAGGCAAAGGTATAATTTGTAGGAGCTATTTTGTTTTGGTGATCAAGACACTTAGAGAGTGTGATCACATTTAGGATTGATAGCCGTACTATTAAGAGGGGCGAAACTCGTATCGGAATACGGTTATCAAAGTGCCACTAGATGCTCTAACTCATTGCATATGCATTTAGGATCTAGTGGAGATCTAACACCCTTGAAAATGTTTGTGAAAATATGCTAACACATGTGCACAAGGTGATACACTTGGTGGTTGGCACATTTGAGCAAGGGTGAACAAGTTAGAAGTGAAATGGAGTTGGTCGCAATGATGCTGGCGTCGGTCAACTGACCGGACGCTGGGTCGCTCTGCGACCGGACGCTGAAAGGCTGCGTCCGGTTGAGTGGTCGGTCGGCATAGTGGTTAGGGTTAAGCACCGGACGCTGGGCTGTGTCCGGTCAAGCATGATCGGACACGTCCGGTCGGCAAAAATAGGATTTGGACCTTTACTGGAATCGACCGGACGCTGAGGGTCCAGTGTTCGGTCAGCTCTGTCGGAGCGTCCGGTCAACATTTCGACCGTTGAGATCAAACGTTCATAGTTGAACGCAGGTGACACGTGGCCGCCATCGGGCGACCGGACGCTGAGGAGCAGCGTCCGGTCAATAGAACCGGAGCGTCCGGTCACCCCGATCAGTGCCCAGTGAAGGGGTACAACGACTCTATTTCGTGGGGGCTTCTATTTAAGCCCCATGGCCGGCTCAAGCTCACCAGCTTGGCCATTTTCATTGTCATAGCAACCTTGTGAGCTTAGCCAAAGCCCTCCCACTCATCTCCATCATTGATTCATCATCATAGTGAGATTGGGAGTAATCCAAGTGCATTGCTTGAGTGATTGCATCTAGAGGCACTTGGTGTTAGTGTTTCGCTGCGGATTTCGCTTGTTACTCTTGTTGGTTGCCGCCACCTAGACGGCTTGGAGCAGCAAGGATCGTTGAGCGGAGGGTGGTGATTGTCTCCGGCTCCGATCGTGGTGATTGTGAGGGGTTCTTGACCTTTCTCCGGCGGAGCGCCAAAAGGTACTCTAGTGGATTGCTCGTGGCTTGTGTGATCCTCATCTTGTGTTGGTTGTGCGGCACCCTATTGAGGGTTTGGCGTGTGAGGCCAATTAACGCGTGAACCTCCAAGTGAGTGAATCGCCACAACGAGGACTAACTTGCCGGCAAGCAAGTGAACCTCGGTAAAAATCATTGTGTCCATCATATTGATTCCGAGGTGATTGGTCTTCATTGTTATCCACACTTGTGATTGATTGGTTCATACATCTACACGGCGGTATAACCTTCTTGCCTACTCCTTACCTTACCGCAAACTAGTTGTCAAGCTCTTTAGTGTAGCTAGTTGTGAGAGCTTATTTGCTTGATTGGTGTGGCTCTTTAGTTAGCCTTTGAGAGCACACTAACATAGAGTAGTGTCATAGCTATTATGTGATTAGATACTATCTAAACTAGAATTGCGGTAGACGGGTTGTATTTTAAGTAGACTAGCGCAACACTTGCTTCGCCTCATAATTATCTAACCATTTTGATTAAGTGTTGTTATAGAAATTTTATTAGGCTATTCACCCCCCTCTAGCCATTAGTACCTTTCACATGGCCAGGCAAATATTATATGGAAGTCCCTAAAGAATGTCAGCCGGATTACCCATGAATCGATGACCATCAGTCGTGAATCTGTAGCAAGTAATGCAGACTACGTACTTATTATCCTTCTGTAATAAAAGATGCGTGGACTGTCTTCTATGTAAGTTCTAAGCATGGACTGTCTTCTATGTAAGTTCTAAGCATGTGTGTATTCAGTCTGTACTCTGTAGGCATCTGTGCTAAGTGATACTTCTCTTAAGACATTTTCTAGTCGTTGCTGACAGGCCATGATCTGATTTGCTCCTCTTTATGTGACTGATGGATGATGGATTTCTTGGCCAAATTTCTAGGTCGTAGAATGTTGATCTGGCCGCTATGATCATTGCCTTTTTTATTATTATTGTGAACAGGATCAAATCGGGAGTCCAGGACCATCTTCCTTCATTTTGCGGCTACTGTTATTTTGATGTGGCGAGCATGTTGACGAGTTTTAGATTTCCTTGTAACTTACCCCTAGGAGCTGGACCATCATTTGTCTTTCGTGTTTCTTTTTTTTGTGAATGTCATGTATTTCATTTAGAGGAAAGTTTTTTGAGAACGTGCGTAGCACGTGTTCCATTAATAAGAGGGTAAGAGTTCATTACAAAGCCGAGTGGCAGTCCTGGTGAGTTACTGGTCTGCCCCCAAAAACAGGAAGCCCTATTGCTACTAGCGTTGGAAAGTATTACACCTTTGATTTGAAAGCTTTGCGACCAGAGCAGCGCAATCGTAAGTTGGGACCGTGGCCAGTGCCAGCAGCATCGACAGAGCGTTGTATCCAGCAGGCACCCAGGATTGCCCCTCAGCGATGATCAACTGGGCTAGTTGCGATGCCGTTTTCATTGTCTCTTGTAGATAAACGACAGAAGCACATTCCTGATCAACTAAGGTACTAACGACACTGCGGCGAGCATGGCTGTTAAGCCCGCGCGCATTCCACACCAGAACATGATGCATACTCATTGCGAAACAAGTGTGCGACGTAGCAGTAGGACACTACTGCGCGGCTGCCACCTTTGCGCCATCACGTTTCACACCGGCCAGGAAGAGCTCCCTCATTGCCGCCCTTTTGCCCAACGAAAGAGGCTCTAGAAATGGGCTGCAAAACTATATGGCGATCCCTTGCCCTTGGACCTCCATTTCCTTCCTCGAAGTACCTTTTTTGCCTGGGCTTCCGGCTTCAGTTGGCACGTATGCGACTTGGCCAGGAGTCGGTCGCTCCGGCGAGGCACGATATTGTCATTCTTTGGCGCGCACGATCTGCGCAGCCTCGGGGTGAGGAGACTAGAGTGGCGTGCAAAGGAAGCTTCAATGGCTCCGACCGTCCCTGTCGGACAACTTCAGGCAAAGTTATGCATGTATCAGACGGTTGAAGCCCCATAACCTCTGAGCCCAGTCCATCATCAGTCCGAGGGCTAATTTAGAAACTCTAATCCCTCCGGGATCCCGGACTTTTACTGGGGTGGGAAATCCATGGGTATACCATTCTAGTTATTATTTTAGTTCTTAGTGAGCGGTTTTCCATCCATGGGTTTTGCTCCCCTTTGTTTCCAAAAGAAGCCTGAGGGTCCTCAACTAGGTTGCATTCTATTGGCCCAAGCTCACTATGGCTGGCAGGCCCATCGACATCACGATCGCCAGACTCCGTGATTTGCGCAGCGTTCCGGATTTGCGTTTGCACCGAACGGCAAGCTATGGGGGATCTGGGTTCATCGAAAGCATGAAGACCTTCTTCACCCGCGACTGAAAAGCTGCCTTCCAGGGATTCCAAAGGCGACAAAGGGCTCGTCCTTGTGATGGGGGCGTCCAGCCTCCGCACTGTGAGCCAACGCCACCCAGTCAGGCAGCCATGCATGCTGTAAAGCATCGTTCGCCCACTGAATCTACGGCCTTGAATGTATCCACATTGCTTCTTTCCCCAATTCCAGTTACCACGCACATTTCAAACGGTAACACTGGGTCGAAGTGACTTGGGGGTTTCTTGCTGGCTGCTGACGACGGCAAATTCAAATTTTTGTCTGCATCCATCTTTATCATTGGCCACCGGGAGAAGCTGAGGTTTGTGCACAATCTCCGCTAGGAAAGCAGGTTTTTGTTGGGTTGCTGCTTTACGGCCGAATCTCCTGTAAGCGACAACGGATGGTAGCGGGATAGATGTTGGGCCGACAACTTCTTGGGCCATGGGCCTCGGCAGGTTGACAGCAACTCTCTGAGCCTCAGTACAAAAGGGTCAGCGACACACGAAAGGAGACATCGAACAAATTATCAGAATACTCTTCCTAATCTACTGTTCATCTTCCTCCCCAAGACTACCTCTCTCTTGTACCTAGATTACTATCTCCAGTCCCTTCTAGAGCCTTCTAGATCTTCCTCCTGCTGCTTACTCCTCCTATATCTGTACTCTCTGCTTCCTCCTCCCCTGCTCCAGTTCATCTCAGTTGTACTGAATCGCTACCGTGATTATATTGTTGGTGTGTGATCGAGTTGCAAGGTTGGGGTTGCTTACAATTGGTATCAGAGCCGTTGATTATTGGTATCCATCACCATTATGTTTCTACCACAAAAGCATGGTGATGGATTCTTTGCTGTCAGCAATGAGCAAACGGATTTACCAGTCACATATAATTATATGCACACTTGTTTGGACTGCAACTTCTTCTCAGCCCTTACCTTTGGAAAGCATTTGGCAACTGCTTCGTTACTCAGGACCACCTCAATTGCTAGTAAGCTGGATATTGCTGATTATATGTTTACTGCCACTGTACACCTGGAGGTCATGTCTGATGGATCAAGGTGCAACCATGTGGTGCTTATTTTGTTGGAACGACTAAATTGCCCTCATCCATGGAAGAGCCAATGCAGCAATTATGGAAGAAAGTATGTGTTACTGTCAAAAAAAAGTGGCACAGCGTTCAGAAGCATTCTTGATCTTCAACAGCTACATATACCATGGGATCCTGGTGGTTTATCAATGTGCGAACAGACTGCTGCTTGAGGTCGTAGGACTGCTAGTGTTTACTGCTATGTTTGCATTGGCACAAGGTGTTGTTCAGCCACTCAAGTGCATGCTCTCCACAGTGAATTGCTACTTAAGCGATATTATGCATCGGCTTGGGGGCAAGCCGAATTTTAAGAGGAGGGGAATGTTAGGGATAGATGTTGGGCCAACAACTTCTTGGGCCATGGACCTCGGTAGGTTAGCAGCAACTCTCTGAGCCTCATTACAAAAGGGTCAGCGCCACACGAAAGGAGACATCAAACAAATTATCAGAATACTCTTCCTAGTCTATTGTTCATCTTTCTCCCCAAGACTACCTCTCTCTTGTACCTAGATTACTATCTCAAGTCCCTTCTAGAGCCTTCTAGATCTTCCTCCTACTGCTTACTCCTCCTATATATGTACTCTCTGCTTCCTCCTCCCCTGCTCCAGTTCATCTTAGTTGTACTGAATCGCTACCATGATTATATTGTTGGTGTGTGATCGAGTTGCAAGGTTGGGGTTGCTAACACGTACCCACCCTGCTTGCAGGCATCCGATGCGGCAATAAGATTCATGCCCTGGCCTCATTCTCTAGTTATGATTTAGCAGTTAGAAACAGTCTTTAACATGTAGGATGCCGATGTGGACTGAACTGTATGGTTTCGGGGGCTAATTTTTAGTTCACATCGGTAGTCTGTTTTATGTAACACTGTTAGAGATGCTCTAACAGACTATCTATCTCTCTATTTGGATAGCCACCTATTTTCATATTATCCAAATCTTGCTCTCAACTCAAGCAATACTACCTAAAACAGACTACACAAATATACATCCTAGTAGAGGATGACATGTGGGACCCATACTAACTTAAACACGCTAACTAAAATTTGTAACTAACTTACTAACCTAAACATAGATCAAATTTAACCAACAAATGCTAACCAAATTTAACTTACACTTAAACACGCTAACTAAAATTTCTAACTGACTTACTAACATAAACATAGAGCAAATGCAACTACATGTACACATAAAAATCGAGGGCAACCACTGAACCCAAGCTTCCTAACATATTCGATCTACCTACAATACTCTGCATCACTTCCCAAACAAAGTTTTCCTTTCAAACCCTAGCTATCAAGCCTAATCTTGGAATCCACCATGAAAACATGAAATGAGAGGGGCATTACCTTGTCCTAGGCCGGGGGAAGCTTGTGGGCGACCACGAACTTGCTCCAGAGAACGATCTAGCAGTGGGGAGGCCGATGGCGCCGGTTTTAGCGCGGGGCGCACCCAACCGAGCAAGGGAGGAAGAAAGAAGTGAGGGAGAGAGGAGGGGAGGGAGCCGAGCGTGTCTCTGTATCCTGCCCCTACCACGCCAGAGTCTACGGTGCGGCAAGCGCGACCACATCAGTGGTCAGCGCACGGCTGACCAGCCATGGTGGCAGCCCTGCCGTGCCAGGCTAGGCAGTGTGGTGGCACACTTTGGCCGCGCCAGGGACTTAATGCGACCGAACAAGTTAGATTCGAATATAAAAAAAGCAACGGTGTTCATTTTAAAATTTGTTTAAACAAATATGTTAAAAATTAATAAATCCCTGTTGGCGGTAAATCCAAACATTTGATGCTTCGTACTTGTAGAAATTCAAAAACTTGAAGGTACTATAACTCTTAGTATATCTATTGCTAGTGTGATTTTTCTAAGGACATGTCTTAACTATGTTGATACTAAGAATAATTTTTAATGTGACTTGTTTAGTTTTAGGGCTAGAAGATGCAAGTGGCGGTGAAAGTAGAATTTTTATAGGTTAGTGATGTTGTTTTAATTATTTTAGAGTCCAACACTCCAATTAACTCCTCTTGGACCATTGGACCTTTACGTACTGAACGGGCACTCAAAGAAGAGGTGATCCACCGTTTCCTCCATGCTTGTATTGCACAGAACACAGCTTTTCTAGTTTTTGGTATATTGAGAATTTATTTCAAAATCAATAACACAAAGCCCAATAGCCAGAAGCCAAAAACCAACTTTTGAGCCAAAAGATAAAAAAGCCGCAGCTTATTGGCTTAGAGACTCCATACTTCAGGCCATTGTCTGATCTACGCACGGCAACAGGCGCTCTGCAGGCGCCTTCCAAAGCGTGGCTCGCATGGCATCCCGGGAACGCAACACCTTTGTTTGCTAGGATATCCTAGCAATCCAATCTATGATATACGGGGCATGTGTATTCACTGTCCCAGTCCCAGCTAATTGAATTATCATCGTGTGATTGACCCATTGATCCACACACTTTCATTGACCCAAAGAATATGACTAGAAACTTTCTCAGGAATGGCACCATATCAGAGCTACATATATATTTGTATAAATGACTATAGACTCAAGAAATCCAGTCAACAAATATCAAAACACATTATATTTTTTGCCAGAGATGTTGACTACCAAAAATGACAATAAAATCACCTGTTTCTTCAGGGAAAAAAAACAATTCAAACATCTCAGAATACCTTGCAATGACAGTTCACAGTGTAGGACAATAAATTAGAAATGGTCGATTATTAGCAAACAACCCCTCAAACTGTTTCTCTATTTTTCAGTTACATTCTCATAATTCCGTTTAGGTAGTTGGAATGTAGGGTCACTTACAGGTAACTTAAGAGAATTAGTTGATACCGCGACTAGGAGGCCTATAAATATATTATGCGTTCAAGAGACTAAATGGAATGGTCAGAAGGCGAAGGAGGTGGACAATACAGGTTTCAAGCTTTGGTACACAGGGACAGTTACGAATAGAAATGGAGTATGAGTTTTGATTGATAAGAGCCTCAAGAATAGTGTGGTGGGAGTGAGAAGACAAGGAGATAGGATTATCTTAGTCAAGCTTGTCATTGGTGATATGGTCTTGAACGTAATTAGTGCGTATGCCCCCCAAGTAGGCCTCGACGAGAGTGCTAAGAGACAGTTCTGGGAAGACTTAGATGGCCTGATTACAGTTGTACCTAGTAGTGAGAAGCTTTTTATAGGAGGAGATCTTAATGGGCATTTAGGTACTACAAGCGCAGGTTTCGAGGCAGTTCATGGAAGTTTTGGGTATGGTAGTAGGAATCAGGAGGGGGGGGAGTTCTGGACTTCGCGGTAGCTTTTGACCTGATGATAGCCAACACTTTCTTTAGAAAGAGAGAATCTCATCTAGTGACCTTCAGTAGCGGACAACACTCTAGCCAGATTGACTTTGTCCTCACAAGAAGAAAGGACAAACGAGCATGCTTGGGTTGCAAGGTGATACCAGGGGAGTGTGTTGTTTCTCAACATAAGCTTTTGGTGGCAGACTTTTGTTTTCAGGTGCGTGCCCGTAGGGATAAACAAGCTAAGATTGAAAGAACAAAGTGGTAGAAACTGAAAGGGGGAGACGTCAGAGGTATTCAGGGAAAGGGTTATCAAAGAGGACTCTTGAAAGGAAGAAGAGGACATAAACAACATGTGGGAGAAGATGGCAACCAACATTTGAAATGTGGCCTCAGAGGTGTGTGGAGTAACCAAAGGAAGTGGAGGCGAGGCTAAAGATACTTGGTGGTGGAACGAGGAAGTCCAAAGGGCTATTAAGGAGAAGAAAGAATGCTATAGACGCTTGTACCATGACAGGAGTGTGGACAACATAGAGAAGTACAAGGTGGCAAAGAAGACTGCAAAGCGAGCGGTAAATGTGGCAAAGGGTAGAGCGTACGAGGATTTTTACCACCGTTTGAGTACGAAGGAAGGAGAGAAGGACATTTATAGAATGGCTAGGGTTCGTGAGAGAAAGACAAGGGACTTCAACCAAGTTAAGTGCATTAAGGATGAAAGGGAGCATCTCTTGGTGAAGGAGGATGAGATCCGACATCGATGGCAAGAGTATTTTGACAAATTGTCCAATGGTGAGAATACGGACACAACCTTTCAATTGGATGACTCTTTTGATGACACCAATAGACGCTTTGTGCGGAGAATCCAAGAATCTGAGGTCAAAGAGGCGTTGAAAAGGATGAAAGGAGATAAGGCGATGGGACCGGATGGTATCCCAATCGAGGTGTGGAGATGCCTCGGGGACATAGCTATAGTATGGCTAACCAAGCTGTTCAACCATATTTTTTGATCGAACAAGATGCCTGATGAGTGGAGGAGAAGTATATTGGTACCGATCTACAAGAATAAAGGGGATATTCAAAGTTGTACTAATTACCGGGAAATTAAGTTGATGAGTCATACTATGAAGCTATGGGAGAGAGTTATCGAGCATCGCTTGAGAGCAATAATGCGGGTCTCTATGAACCAATTTGGTTTCATGCCCGGAAGATCAACCATGGAAGCCATTTTCTTAATAAGACAAGTCATGGAGCGGTATAGGGAGAAGAAGAAGGACCTAAACATGGTGTTTCTTGACTTGGAGAAGGCTTACGATAAAATACCAAGGAATGTTATGTGGTGGTCTTTAGACAAACATAAAGTCCCAACGAAGTACGTCGGACTCATTAAGGACATGTACAACAATGTTGTGACTAAAGTTCGAACAAGTGATGGAGGCATGAATGACTTTCCGATTAGGATAGGACTACATCAAGGGTCAGCTTTGAGCCCTTATTTGTTTGCCTTAGTGATGGATGAGGTCACAAGGGACATACAAGGGGACATCCCTTGGTGTATGCTTTTCGCGGATGATGTAGTGGTAGTTGATGAAAGCCAGACAGGAGTGAACCAGAAACTGGAGCTATGGCGGGAAACTTTGGAGTCCAAAGGTTTTAGACTCAGTAGAACTAAAACTGAGTATATGAGATGTGACTTCGGCACTACTACTCGGGAGGAGGAAGATATTAGTTTGGAAGGTCAAGTAGTGCCTAGAAAGGATATTTAGGATCAATGCTACAGAGAGACGGGGATATTGATGAAGATGTTAGCCATATAATCAAAGCGGGGTGGATGAAGTGACGGCAAGTATCTGGTGTCCTATGTGACAAAAGGGTACCACAAAAGCTAAAAGGCAAGTTTTATAGGACGGCGATTAGACCTGCTATGTTGTATGGTGCAGAATGTTGGCCTACGAAAAGACGACATGTTCAACAGATAAGTGTCGCGGAAATACGTATGTTGCGTTGGATTTGCGGTCATACAAGAAGGGATCGAGTTTGGAACGATGATATACGTGATAGATTAGGGGTAGCACCAATTGAAGAAAAGCTTGTCCAACACCGGTTGAGATGGTTTGGACATGTCCAACGGAGACATTCGGAGGCACCGGTGCGTAGTGGAATCCTAAGCCAGGATAGTAACGTGAAGAGAGGCAGAGGAAGACCGAAGTTGATTTGGGTAGAGGCAATAAAAGGAGACTTGAAAGGATGGAATATACCGAAAGACTTAGCCTTAGATAGGAGTGCTTGGAATACAGCTATTCACGTGCCTGAACCTTGACTGCTTCTGCTGGATTTCAACTCTAGCCTACCCCAACTAGTTTAGAACTTAAAGGCTTTATTGTTGTTGTTGTTGTTGTCACAATTCCCAAGTCTGCATCAGAACGAACATGACACAACTGATTGGCTGACCATTTCAAGGGATATATGATCAATCTCGTAATTCCAAACGGACAGGGTGGTGAACTCCTCTTGCGATTCGGATATAACCTTTGTCCCCATATCCTGTGCCCCACGAGTTTTTTCCAATAATACAGTCAGGGTAATATGCAACCATAGTAATGTAGTGGTCGAGATCATCAAGATTATAGCTCGGACCATCCAGAATTCCCTGCTCATATCACAAAAAAAAATGCAGGTTTAGTTAGCATCAGAACTTCCACATCATAACAGCATGCTATGAATTTGAAAAGTATACATGTTGCCTTTATTGCTATTAGTATCCTATTAGAAATGGAAGAATGAAGTAGTAAGTATACAATAAACAGAGAGTTAGAACTTACCCTCCCTGAATGCTGTTTAAATTCTTCATCAGCCTTCACCATGACACATGTCGGTTGCGTTGCTATTGCCTGCAGTAGATCAAATTCGGTTGCATTTACCTTGACTTCATAGCTGTCAATTGTAACAGCTGGAGCCTGTGACACAAAACAAACAAAAAAATTAGTTGGCCAATGATAAACCAGGGTCCAGGACTAGTGGCTGGGTATATACAATTCTGGGTATAAACATCATAATCTTTTAGCATCTAACCAAATGGAAAGGGGATGCTGAAACATACCAGAATTCGCTGACAAACGTTCTGGCGGGCTACATATGGGTAATACTTTGCTTCGACAATACCCCCAGACCTCATGATATATTCGAATGCATTCCTCACCGAACCATTGATGCATCCGTGGTTCTCAATATGATTACAGTCAACCAGTTGCTGTTCCGAGAGTTTCACCGGATCTCCAGTTTTTATGAAGTTTATCCCCTCCACTGCTGCTGCTGTAGTAAACGCCCAGCATGAAGCTAGGCAGTAAAGAAAGAGTGTGAAATTTAAATAAGAGTAAATAATATATTCAGTAACCAAACATCAATAATCAAGGGATGTTAGCACTACCGCAATTTCCTTGGGATTGAACTGGGGTCACAGCGCCCTCGACTCTCCAATCAACATACTCGGGCAAGCCATTAGCTCCTATTGGACCATGAGCACCAGCTGTGATGCATTTGATAACATTCAGAGAAGTTTTTTTTTTTGAAAGAACAGCAGGGGCAAAGCCCCTACTGAAATTATTGAGAAAAGAAAACAGTGTTTGAGAAGTTGGTAAATAATAAAGCATCATGAAAATCTATGTGCTAACCAGGACAGGAGGTATTGGATGGGATGGGGGAGATTGATGGGCACTTACCAAATTCATGGTGGTAAGAAGGATTTTCATCTACAACCTCCCATGGCTTCACTGAGTAGTTTTCACATGCCTTATTTAAGCAGTTCTCTGATGGCCAGACATCATGTAATGATCCTGATTCCATTCATAGATAAACATTTGATAATATATAAACTGCAAAGAAATTGATCATTCACAGATAAACTTATAATATACCAAACCGCAAAGAAAATGACTACATATTAATATAAGTCTCACCAGGAACTACACTGTAGAATCTGAAAAGACTTGGCACAGTACCATGGCCAAGACGCTCAGTGCTACTGGAAGTGCGAAAGGTAATGACAGCCATTCGTACAACCCTAGCAAGTTTTGCCGCCATGGCTCACACTGTGGAAAATAAAAACACTGCTTAGAATCTGAACTTGAATGTGATCATACATGCTGTTCAATGCAATAAAAAAAACTTCCCTAGCGAATTTCTAGTTTCATACATGTAGTTACAAAAAATTGAATCCCTTGTTACAGGAATACAGGATGACACCAATCATCAATCCAGGACAAAATGGAACAGATATGCTCCTTTGCACACACACTGACCAGTACACAAGAAACTGAACATGTACATGCAGGTTCAGAAAATTAACAGGTTCAATCTCATTTCTCCTGGGAATCGAAGGAACAAATAAGTCTCACAATGTTGATCACAGCAAAATATCAACACAGGTTACAGAGCAAGGAAACAGGTAACAGAGATGGGCAGAGACCATCTCTGGGCATCGACAGTAGAGTCAGGCAGAATATAACCGAAGTTCAGGAACAGGATCCTTCATTGGGCGCATTATAGGGCAGTTGTCTAATAAAGTACTGCATTTAAAGATCTATCAAAAAATTTAACACGCGAGTGATATGACATTTTGTAGTAACAAAGTTTCACAAACCCAAATCATGATAGCTAATTCCAGTATAAGTGAAGATGTTCAACTTGTGTGAATTTTGAAAACCAGTATTCAACATGCTCGATAACAAACCAGTCGTACAGTTGTAGGCACTCTATTTAAACAAAGGGACAACAAGCAACATTCATGATTGAAAGATAATTTACCCCTACAAAATTATGACAGGAAGGAACCACGTAGCCATATGCACACCCTTGATGCGAAATTATTATATTACAGTAATATATATAAGAAAACAGCACTCAATTTTGCAACCTAGATTTACTCGGTCAATAAATAAGCGACATTAAGAAACGTCAAACCCCTAGCCAAAAAAAAGGGGGGATAAGATAAAAAGGCAGTTTGAGACCATCTCTGCTGCACACACAGAAGTGTCAATTGTCCAGAAGATAAACAGAGAACACGATAACAAAAGGGTGCTTCAAATCCGCATGTCTGTAAAAACCTAAAACTGCCTAAAGAAATAGGAGATCCCAAATAGAACACGCATAAGTAGATACGACATCAACAAGATTGCAAGACAACAAGCTAAATTATCCTGGGTTTTCGATGCACATAAGAAGTAGGAAGAACAAGACGCACGAAGAGAAACGGGTGACGAGAGGAAGACAGTTTTTTAGATGAAAGGCAAAGAGTGATCGATGCCATGGAGTCACGGTGCTCCTTGCTGTCTTCCCTCCGAAAAACCACAACGAAAAGCAACACGCCGAAACAACACACGGAACGGAACGCAACACAACAACTCAAGCAAAGCATGGGCTCAGGGCATAGCCGCCCAAAATATTACCGAGATCCAAGGGCCTCCGATCCCAAGAAGGAAGAACTCCCTACAACCTCAACTATGTATGTATCATCAGAGCCGTGAAGAGGTCGACGGCAAAACGAACCAAAACTTCCAGAACTTCACCGAGTTCGAAGGAGGGACTCGAGCGGGTGTCACCATAGAGGCGAGAGTGGAGATCCATCTCACCTTCTTAGACCGTCCTTGGCAAGAAGAAAGATGGTCGAGGCAGTCCTTGGCAAGAAGAAAGATGGTCGAGGCAGTGTTGGAGGACTTATACCCAACGCCCACCCATGCCAGCGGTCGATTGCTTTTGCTTATCCCGGGGCCAGCCCAGTGCCCACGCGCCGATAATGAATAGTCCCGCTCCTCAATTTTCTAAGACCTAGAGCGACACTCTGAAATCGAGGCCCTTATTATAACATATCACTAATACTCATATTTATATAGCATAATGTTACAAATAAATACATGAATTATATACAAAAAGCATTTTTTATAAACTAATTTATTATGCATATTAGATTAAATAAAGTTGCTCCTCAATGCATATAGTTGTCAACAATTTAACTTCTCTTGAGACAAATTTCTTGATTACATGAGGAATTGAACAATTATTATCTAAAACCAACATAGTTGAAACAAGATAGTATTTGTTGGAAACTTGCGCTCCGAACATGTCAAGGAGTAGAGAGAGGAGAGTTGTGATTAGAATTTGCAAATGAGTGAGAGGGGAGAGTTCCTTACCCTCATGCTCTTGGCATTATATATAGGCAATGATATTTTACAATCGCCCCCTTGGTGGGGATGGAATTCATAAGACACTACATCAATCCCTATTGGGCCTCTTAAGGGGGAGTTAGCCCATATGAATATGGGCTCCCCCAACAGTAGCCCTTAGCTACTAGGTTATGGTCGGTACTACATCACCTAGTGCTCATACAAGAAGAGGCAATACAACTCAAACCTTGGTTGCAAGGATCACCCTTCGCAACTTGCATGTGCGCAGCACTAAAAACTCCATCCCAAAAACCCTGTGGGAAAAAATGCATGGAGAAAAGAGCACGCGCACAACTCTAACCTATACATGTTCCAATCCCCGAGGCTTCGATTCTAGCTCCAAGCGACTTAATCTTTCGGACATCTTCATCTTTGGGCCTTGGATTCTTCTGCCACATCTGTAACATGGTTCATCGGCTTCGCTCAGCGCTGCGCAGGTCTTCATCTCTAGGACCTTCTTGATGCGCAGGGCTTTGTTTCCGAGGCCTTCACCTTCCTTCTTGCATACCTAATTTCCCACATAGTTACCAACACCCGAATAAGATCGGCATGGGACATTGTCTCAAACAGGTTCGCCAACCAACCTCTTGAGTTCTCCTACAGCTCGCTAAGGTGTTCAACGATTCCCTCGCTCTCCAACACCCAAACGCATCTCGCCATATTACATTCAAGCAAGGAATGTTTCCAAGAATCAGGGGTTCCATAGAAAGCACATTGGCCATGATCAGCCATATTCACTATGGGATACTGTGTATTTACCTGAGTGTGAGTAACACTCGGCAAATAGTGCTACACACTCGGCAAACTCTTTACCGAGTGCCACACTCGGTAAAGTGGACTCGGCAAACAACGACTCGGTGAAGTTATTTTACCGAGTGTCTAATATCGGCGCACTCGGAGCAGAGCGTTACCGAGTGCTAAAACGACACTCGGTAAACAATTATGACTTGACGGTCGTCAGCCTCTAAACTGACCATTAACGGCGACGTTTACCGAGTGTCACTAGCAGCACTCGGTAAATAAATTAGTATTTCGTGATTAAAACAATTCCGCAAATAAATTTTTTGAATAATGTTTACCGAGTGTAGCTCCTAACACTCGGTAAAAGAATAACCATTTTCGTGATTAAAACAATTCCGCAAATAAACTTCAGGAATAATGTTTACCGAGTGTTCCCACTCGGTAAAAAGTAGTCAAATATTTCCGAGTGGGGACGCGCACTTTTCGGTAAAAAATGGCACACTCGGCAAAATTCACGAATCGAAACCAATTTGGTTACATTACATGCTTTTACCGAAAGTGCTACACTGATAAAACCGACAGAATCTTCTTTTGCAGAGTGCTATACTGATAAAATATGTCCACGAATTTTTTTTTGTTTGTTTCAGTGCATATCCAGTCACAATAAGCAACAAAATCACATTAAATTATAATAACATGATAGATAGGCAATATATATCACATATATGTCCACAAATGTCACATCCACTCACAATAACCAACATATGTCGACAAGCACCATGCAAAGTCCACAAACACCATCAACATATGTCCAAAGTCCACAAAGTTCAACCAAGTCCACAGTTCAACATACAAACCAATCAAACAAGGTCGGATGGCTCATCACATGGTCGGAGGCTGCGGAGAAAGCGGAGTCAAGTCCAGTCTTGATCACCCACGCATATCGTTGTTCGATCCAAATTGTAGAAGGTCCCTAGAATGAGATTGCACATGTGAGTTATCCGGATCAAAGCAAATTCTAAGGTCTAAGCTATGGTAGGTCAAACTAAGGTATAAGTCGAAGGTAGCTCTATATGACACGAAAGTGAAGAGTGCATCTAAGTGACTCACAGTGAGTGTGCTGCTGCTGGAGGTGGAGGCACCAACAGTATCATCGGCGGCGGCAGAGGCGGTGGAGGCTGGCCCATGCTCACGAGAAAAAGCGGGCCATGTACTCGTACCAGTCCTTGGCGCTCTTTGGAAGGCCTCAAGCTGGGCACCTTCTCGTGCCCTCTCTGTGCCAACTCGGCCTCAGTGCGACATCTCGAGGGCTCAAGTCGGCTCTGTGAGGCCTGCTTGTGACTCTGCAGGCTTCAATCTGGGCCTACAATTATTTATCATATAGTTAGAATGCAAATAAAGAACGAGTAGAAAATGAATGGACAACGAATGCAATGAGAACTAACTCAGAGTGCTACCACAGGGCTATGAGCGTGGGCGTATGGCCGGACTCGAACTCGTGCTCCAGGCTCTAATCTGGGCGAGTGTCTGAGTGTTGGCCGTGTCTATGGTGCTGGTGCCCATATAGTACCGCCCGTGTGGCTTACCTGGTCCCAACCTCATGACGATGTCACCCTCGAGGTCAGCGGTGCTCGGATCAAATTCTGACCCATGGATCTCTCTCGCAAGTGGAATACATGTTGATGAGATAGGTACATACTTGTTGATAGCATGAGAAACTTGGACTGGATCATGTGGAAAAAAATTAACAAAAGATTGGATAATTTCCATATATTTTGGACAGAAAGGCAACCAATATATAAACATGTATGCTTATGAAAATTATTATCACAACACATATACATATGCAGCAACATGAGGATGACTAAAATACTGCAATCCTAACTATACTTTGTTCTCACATTCGTCATTTACCAATAATTTCAACAAGCTCACTACCAAAATAAAACTCTTTTTAATTAAAGCAAAAAGGCATAAAGTTTGAATCAAGGAAAACAATAATATATATGGCCATTGTTTTGTTAGAAATTTCAGTATGAGAGACTACTTTATTTTCTTATCTTGACTTAGATGTGATATTGTAAAATTAAAACATAAGTATAACATATAACATAAAGAAATTGTGCTTGCTAAAATTTCCAAACTCTCCGACACTAGCAGTGGCTAGTGGAAGAATTAGCACCAACTTAAGAAGCTTGTAAACAACATGATAATTGTTCATGTTTTTTTGTGTCAACAAGCATAACTGAAAGCTCACATAGGTTCTTCAAACCTTTCATCTCTACAAACAGGAGAAATCTTCAATTCTTACTCTAAAGAATGGATCTGACTGTCAAGACTATGCTCACCTTGCTTCAACCGGAGCTCGAGCTGGGACTGGGAGTGGGAGGGCCGTAGGGGGCCGATGGGATGTCTGGAGTCCGGACCGCCAGGCGCCGACGGGTGGCCGTCGAGTGGTCGCCATGCCGCGCCGCCCCACCTAGGCTGGGGCCTTGGGGCCGAGAGGGCGAGCAGGAGGAGGACCGAGCACCGGGAGGCTGCCTTCGCCGTGCCACTGCGCCCACGGCGCCGAGGCCACTTGCTGCTTCCGTCTGCTGTTCCTCTCTCCGCTCAAGGTGTGTGAGAGCAGCAATGCGCCAGTCAGCGAGAGACGGAGAGAGTACTGTGGCGGCGGTGGTGGAGGGAGGAGGAGGCGACCATGGCGGTGGGGGAGGCACCGGTGACAATGGGAGGCGCCAGGCGACGGCGTGGAGGAGGAGGCGGCAGCGGTGGTGGGGAGGCGCCGGCGGCAGCGTGGAGCGTCTTGGGCGTGGGGAGCGCGGGCGCAAGTCACGGGGACGGCGAGGCGCGGCGCTGGGGACGGGCGGCGGTGCGCGGTGGGATCTTGTGAGCGTGTGCGGTGTGTGTGTGTATGTGCACGATTTGAGGGAGAAACGGCTAAGTGTTGAATGCTTCTGTTTACCGAGTGCCTAAATGTACGGCACTCGGTAAACTCAAGCACCGCAGCCCAATGACATGTGGGCCTAGTACATGTTTACCGAGTGCCCAGATCTACGGCACTCGGTAAACAGAAGCACCGCAGCCCAATGACATGTGGGCCTGGTACATGTTTACCGAGTGCCCAGATCTACGGCACTCGGTAAACAGAAGCACCGCAGCCCAATGACATGTGGGTCTGGTATATGTTTACCGAGTGCCCAGATCTACGGCACTCGGTAAATAGAAGCATGGCAGCCCACTGTGGCAGACAGGTGGGCCGTGGCTAACCTTTACCGAGTGTTTGAGGTCACACTCGGTAAAAGTATCCATTATTTCATGCAAAACAAAAAAGAAAAAATGTCAATTTAATCCTAAAATTCACCAAACTTTCACATGAACTATTTCATGTCATCTATTTACAATCTAAAAAATTCTAAGTTCAAATCATAATGTTGAATTTCACTCTTAATAGAAATCCTACTCGTCATTGTGAATGTTTAGCGTCTCTTTAGGAGATGTACCGGTTCGGCAGCAACGAATGTAAAAATACTTCCGAAACGTTATGAAAATTTTTCTATAACATAGATGTATGCTTCAATGTTAATTCTTCCAATCTCGTGATTTATCGAGTTCGATTTTAATTATTACAATTAAATTTACACGATATGTACCTAATTTTCACAAAGAATGAAAATTTTGTGAAATATAGTAAATAAATCGAAATAAACACCATATTTTGGAATGGAGTACTAAATATCATATGTGGATAGAGGAAAAAGAATGAAGGGAAAAACAAGAAATTTGGTTGAATTTTACCGAGTGTTGCGCCAATACACTCGGTAAAAGATAGTGTTTACCGAGTGTTGTGCACTTATACTCGGTAAACATGTCATGCCGTGACGCCGTTTGGTGCACGGTTGCTATCCTAGGTGACGTGCACCTCAATACCGAGTGGTTGTTTTTATCGAGTGCACCCCTTCGGTAAACTTGTAGTTTTACCGAGTGTTGTTTTTACCGAGTGCACCCCTTCGGTAAACTTGTAGTTTTACCGAGTGTCTTATGTTACCGAGTGTGCTGACTCGGTAAAGCGGTCGACTACCGGGTGTTTATGTTTTCCGAGTGTTGGCACTCGGTAAGTACTGTTTTCCGAGTGCCCCGACTTTTGACACTCGGTAATTGTCGGGACACTCGGTAACTACACAGTCTCCGGTAGTGATTTCTACGGTGAAGAACATCTGTCGATGGCAATGAGTTGCGAGCCACAAAATAAAAATTCGTACCTTTGAAGGCACCATGACCTGCCACAAGGACGACCACTCCTTCTCTTCCTCTCTCCTATTAGACCTTGCTTCATTCTCCGACAAAGCACACCGCATAATAAGCATTCTATATGCGGATCTCACTGTGAAAACTCCCATCTTGTCATGATGCCAAGCCCAGAAATCCGGTTGGCTCCAATGACACATAGGTTTATTAAGAATCACATCAATATTAGCTTGTGTGAAACATTCCTAAAGCTTTATTCGATCCCAAGCTGCCGATGTGCTGTCAATTAGCTCGCTCACAAGCTGTGGGGGTGTGGGCTAGCGCTGGGTACTACCATTGCATACTATCAGTCGGTAGCCAGTCCATATTCCAAACTGATGTAGCCGAACATGTGCCGATTCTCCTGATTAGGCTGAGCTGAAGCACTTCCCTGCCATCCAAAATTGATCGCCAGATTTTAGAGGGTTCAGAGCCAAGATTAGCCTCCAAAAATCACCTTGTGGAAAATAAACCGCCTTTAAAATCCAGGCGCTCAGAGATATCAGTTCCTAAAGGATCCACCAAGCCTGCTTCGCAAGCAAAGCAAGATCGAATAGCTCAATATCTCAGAATCTCATTCTCCCAAGAAACTTTGGCATAATCATATCATCCCATGCCACCCAGCATGTCTTCCTCTTTCCCGCGTATGTAACTCTACGTGCAACCTACATTGAGTTCATCTACTTTTAGGATAAATCTGAACCAAAAGTCATAAAAGTATAATATACATACCTGGTGGGGCCTTTGGCATGGAGCCGTGGCCTGGAGCGGCCGCCCCGCTCGGCCTGCCCCAGGCCCGGGCCTGATGATGAATCGGAGTTGGCTCTGGCTCGGGCGCTCGGTTCGGGTCGGGTTGGCCAGTGTCGCGCACGTCCCGACGTCCGTACAAGCTTCCCTGCGTACTGCCTTGCCTTGTGTTAATCTGCCCAATCAGGAAACCGGTTGGAGACTAATCCAGATTAATCAAACCGCGCTATAAAGGAAATGCATTTCAGTAGTAATTAATATTAATTCGTGTTTTCCAGTAGTAATAAGCATAAAATAAAGTGGTTGTAACTTGTTACATCAGCGGCCTGCTTTTTGACCGAGACAGCTGTAGTAGGCCTGTAGCACATTCCACTTCACTGACTTATTTTCTTTTTGATTTTGTTCTTCGATGGGATATTATTGTAGTACAACGAAGGCCACGTTTAGTTGGAGGCCGGATTCGGCGCCGCCGGATTCGGCGTTACTGTAGAGATACTGTAGCGTTTTTTTTTTTTGTAATAATTGTCTGATCGTTGACTAATTAGGCTCAAAACGTTCGTCTCGCAAAGTACAACCAAATTGTGCAATTAGTTTTTGATTTCGTTAACATTTAGTACTCTATGCATGTACCGCAAGTTTGATGTGACGGGAAATCTTCTTTTTGCATAGTGCCAAATTCAGAAAATCTGAGGTACTAAACAGGCCCGAAGGGAAAATATCTGTGGCAGAGCAGCGTGGTATGCAATGCACGAATCCAGATGTAATTTTTTTTAGGATGGCGGTGGACTTAAGATGTAAATTTACAGCATCTTCAAATTACGAAACTAGCTTTGAACCACAAGCATTGGTGTTTGATTAACAACTTGGTATATATGGCTGTACTAGTAAAATCAGGGTGGCCTAATGATTGCCAAGATATAACAAGCGTAGACGAGGAAATCTACAAGAAGCTAAAATGTGACCAGGGGATTCAAATCGAACAGCTAGCAGCCTGTTCGGGAGGCCGTATCGTATCGTGAATTATTTACTGCTGGCTGGTTTGGTGTGAGAGAAAAACACTGTTTCCGGCTGGAAATTTATGATCGTTTACGAGCAAGCGAACAGGCTTTAGCATAATCAGCGTGCGAAATACGAATTCCCCACTACGCCTGCCCTCGCCCTCGAACGCCGCGCCGCCGCCTTTGCACCCCTCCCGCCCAGCCATTGGCGTAAATCAGACCAGCGCCCATTGACCGTCAACCAATCAGCGCCCCGCCGCCACCGGTAGCCCTCCTCTCCTTCGGCTCATATCAAGGTAGCTCCCTCTCTCAATTTCTCGTTATTATAAATGTTATTTTAGTTGGGGTTAGTGATTTAGGATGGTTAGGGTTAGTCATTTATATAGATGTCAACGGGGCCCCGTTCTCTGAATCCCTACGGGGAATTCACCCATTAGGGAACGGGGATGGTATGAATTCTACCCCCACGGGGGATTCAACGGGGCTGAAGTTATCCCCGTCAGAGATCACGGGGGCGGGGATGGTATGCAGGCCCCCATCCCCGCTCCCCAGGGGACCCGATTCCAAAGGCCCATATACTGACAAGGCCCAATACCTGTGATATATAAGCAATGTTGCAACCCTAGCTCCTGTCGAAACGATCAACGAAAACACGAAACGAAAGTTACATTTCATAGTCCCGTTATATCACTTAGGGTTTTAAACTAATTTTTATTAAGCGAAAATGCTATAGAACATATATGTGCTACTTAAATAAAGTTTGAAGTGCAAACTTTGTAGATGACGATGAAATGCCTGTGGCCCATAGGGATCCCCATAGGGACTAATTCCTCGCGGGGATGGGGATGGGGAGAAAGTCTCCCCTGTGGCACTTGACGAGGATGGGGATGGGGAATTTTCTTCCCCACGGGGACGGGGATGGGGAGGCACTCCCCGACGGGGAATTCCCCGTTGACATCTGGAGTCATTTAGTATGGTTAGGTTAGTGAATTTATTTATTTAGGTAGGTAGTTTTCAGGGTTTAGGTTGTGTGTTGTAGTATAGTTAAGGTTTGGTTAGGTAGTTAGGGTTTAGGTTACTGCTAGTTAGGCCTTTTGATTTAGGGATTGATTAGGTATTTATTATTTAGTTAGTTTATAGTAGTAAAGGTTGTCAGTATAGATACTAGTTTTCAAGTGTCGGTACTTAGTAGTGCATGATACAACGATTTGGAATGGCCCCTATTGCATGTGCTTTGAATATATACATGTTACTTTGAATATATACATGTGCTTTCATATTGTGTTCCAATTGCATAACAAGTAGTTCAAATTTGCAATGCTACATAATGTTAATTTGAATATTGTTAATTTGAATACTCTAACCCTTTGTTTATCAATTTATAACAGGATGGCCCCTCCCACGCAGCACCCGTTGTACCCTTTCTTGAGGTGGAATACGACGAGCTGCACCGAGCACACTTCTTGACTGACACCGACGCAGAGGTGGCCTTGCCTCCTTTGAGGCCCCGCATGCACACCAGGGCGCACCAGTGAGACGAGCATTACGTGCCGTACATACGGTGTGGCGGCTTCCTCAAACTTGTCCATGTTGTCAACTACGGTCTTCCGCCCCTTGACCCAGCACTACTTACTACAGCTGTAGATAGGTGCGAGTGCCTTCATTGTACGTAAACATTCTTATAACAAATTTGACACAACTAATAGTCGTTCTATTCTTATAACAGGTGGAGGCCTGAGACCCACACGTTCCACCTACCTTGCGGCGAGATGACCTTGACCATGCAGGATGTGAAGGCTATCTTTGGCCTTCGGTTGGGGGGACTTCTAGTGACAGGTATAGTTGACAACGATCACTGGAGGGAGCTGGTGGCTCAGTTCACTGGCTTTGTTCCACCGGACGACGAGGTTTCCAAGAAAAATAAGTGAGCAATTCAACCGTATTTAATACTTGCATTGCTTTCCTGCAGCCATCGGGTCTCATTTTCTTTGGTGAATTTTAGGAAAAGTTCTGGTGTTTCGTCGTCGTGGTTCACATAGCGCTTTAATTACTTGGACCCACAGGTTGATGAGGCTCAGATCGACAGATTCGCTAGAGTGTGGCTCTGACACTTCCTTGGTGCTTTCCTCTTCCCAGACGCCTCGGGCAACACCATCAGCTGAATCTTCCTTGACATACTACGCCAGCCGTGGGATAATATAGCGGCGTACAGCTGGGGCAGCGTAGTCCTAGTATAGACGTATCGACAGCTATGCGTTGCCTGTCGTCGCACCTCAGGGTATGCGAACCTTGGGGGTTGCTCCCACCTACTCCAGGTTTGGTGTAGGAAATGATGGCCCGTTGGGAGGCCCCTTGCTACTGGTTTACCGGTAAGTACTTTGGTTCACTATATTCTTCGAGTTAGTTACATATGATAAAAATATTAATGGCTAATTCATTGTCGTGTTCAATGCAGCAATGGAACGGGCAGGATACACTCCCTACAGCTCTGTATATCTGGACGCAAGCATAGTTAGTTAGAGGGAATGCGAGGCGCAAGTACAGAGAGTACACGGACGGTCTCGACGTCCTGACACAGCACCAGGTTACGCTCTTTTTACTATCATACATGTGTCTTATTCGATGTACACTATATCACGACCTAACTCAATTACGAAATATTCAGGTGCATTGGTGTCCTTGGGATGCTCCGGAGCTCAAGTACTATCTGAGTCCTATCACTAAGGATGAGTCAGACGAGTATCGCTACAACATCCCTCTTATTTTCTTCCACGTGGTCGAGATTCACTTGCCCATCAGGGTTTGCAGGCAGTTTAGAAGAATGACAGGCTACCCACCACCGCTTTACTCCACAAACCAAGAATTGCACGGGTGCGTTATCGATTAATAACAAAGCTATAATTCAGAGGTGTGTATGGTACAACTAACAATCGTTTTGTTGCAGGTATGACCGTAGGAAGAGGTACAAGACCATGGATTGGCGCGTGACACACAACGCGTACATCTAGTTGTGGCAGAACAGGGATCGGCAGCTGGTCGATGCGGGTCCCCACACGACCAGCACACCTTTGATGAGTACCTACGGTGGCTTCACAGGTCTACGAGGACAAATATCAAGCCCACGTACACTGAGGAGGCGATTGACGAGGACGAGGAGGAAGATGTGATCGAAGATGTGTACGACGTTGCCACTAGGGACGACACACAAACTATAGAGAGCCCTGCTTCAAAGATACGTGGTAAGATACTCAAATGGTACAATTTGTTATCCATTTGGTATTAAGTATGTGTACTAAAACTGTCCAACCGTGTTTCTGTACCCAGGAGACACAATTATCAAAGATGTCCAACGAAGCAGCGTTTCGGCTTTAAGAGTCTAGAGGGTAGGGGCCAGGCGTTCTCGAGGCTTTTGTGGAGGTAAACATAAACTTGTCCGTTTCGAAAATGTTTCTTTAGTGTATATGCATTTGAAAAATGCACTAACTTTAACGTCTATTTATGCAGAAGGTGAAGCGGAGCTACAGGAAGCTAGCTCAGAAGTTGAGCTACATGGACACTCCTTGGGTGGAACCGGCAGTCCCGGCGCGGTCGGGTGGCACGTCTTCTGGCTCTTTGAGGACACCAGCCGGCTCTTCTCAACCGGTGACAGGTGCCACTTCCGCAATGCGTACATCACCACATCATAGCGCTAGGACAGACCCTGCAAACGAGGACGACGAGGACAACGATGATGACGATGACAACGACGACCCCCGGGCTTCGGCATATAGCATCACCAGTGGGACGATTGGCAGCAGGACGAGATCGGCATGTCTCAGCTAGGTGGTGCCCCACTTGGTACCCAAGGAGCCTCACATGTAGTAACAAAGGTAGTTTCTTTAAATACATAGGCTTCATGAACTAACGATCATAAAGATTATAAGTAATCGTGCATATCATATACTTGCAGGGTACGGGCCATATGCACCGGCAACGCGACCACACCGATGTTGGCTACACTCCTAATGTGTTGCCTACAAATCCGAAGAGACAGAGGCGTCCGAGAGATCCTTACACTCCTGGGACTTAGTTTGTTATATCGAACTTATGTCAAACAAATATTATTGTCCGAAACTTGCAGACTCATGAACCAATGAAAATGTTACGTGGCAACTTGTCAACTTTCGCATGGACTCCATTTATTTGCTTCATATTCGTTTTATTGCATCGCGGCAGCACTTATGGTTGTTTACAGCACCGACAGCAGCATCTACACGCACGTCGTCTCAGACTGCAAAAAGTTGGTTCCGATTAGACGGTATGACTAGTCTTGCGTAACAGAGTAAAGCGGCATGACCTATAGTTTAGGGCTACGAAACTAGAGTCAGCAACGCAGTGCTATATCAAGTCACAATAAATCGATACGATGTGATACAGTATATGCAGCGGTATTGAAACAAGAGATAAAATCTAATAGGACAAGTACAACGACATAGAAGCGAGATACAAAGTTTGAAAAAGGTACATTGGACGGAGAACAGACGAAGGGACGCGCGTGGGCCGGGGCGTGGCAGTGCCGCGCCATGCATGGAGGCGCGGCAGCTCCTGTCACGTCAGCGGCCATAGCGCGTGGAAGTGCCACGTCATCCTCCCGCCGCACCACCATGCATGGCGCGGCACAGGCGTTTCGCCGCGCTATGGCAATAGACACGGCTAAAAGTGTTAGTTTTAGAAAAAAAACAATGTTAGATTTAAAATTTGTTTAAAAAATGTTAAAAAAATATTTCTCAGGATAGGAGAGTCGGAGCGCGCGTGATTTGGCTGGGCACACGAAGCGCAACCTTTGCATGCATGGATGCATGCATTCCACCGTGCGGGCGGCATAGACCGATTTTTTTTTTTTTTGAGCAAGGCGGCATAGACCGATTGTGAAGATTAATTAATGATAATTAGGTACGTGCATTGCATGCATGCTACTACGTCCAATATTTTAGCGTTTATATGTTGGACTTTGATCACATCATCACATGCATGCATGAACTTGTTAATAATAAGAAACTTTTACCTGAGTGTCATTACGAAATATTACAATTGTCTATAAGTCATTAAAAGGTTCAAGCGGTCACAGGTGTCATTGCGCTAAACTTTTTTATCTTGCACACCATTCCGTCTACTTTTATCTCTAACGGTGTCAAACTAAGGTGAAATTTTAAAAAGTCTAGAATGCCCTTAGGTTTGAGCGCCACACAAAAGTTTGCCGTTTCCTCTTGTGCCACCGTGACTTCCGCAGCACCTGGAACTTGGCCTGTGTGAGCTCATGCTGTCTGTTCTCGAGTGTTTGACGAAACTTTGTATAAAAGTTTTTCTCACATGTGCATGTATATTCACGTGAGCTAATTAAATGGAGAAGAAAATAAGAAGCAAGCAAACTAGCTAGCAGCCAGCTAGCTGCATGAAAACGAACGTGCATACATGCTAGCAAATGCGTATCTGAACTCACGCTACACATATCTGGACAGCTTTTATATTTATTATGGCGTCGATGTATTTCTCTCTAAAATAAGTAAGTCGTACGTCGTATACGCGGAGTGATATACGGCGCGAGAATTGAATCCGCTGCCAACATATGAGCTAGAACACGTACTTGATCTGCCCCAGGTCCTCGTCACTACTAGAGAACAGACTTTAGAACGATGTCCCAATTTAGCATTAGCCTCGGTATTTTTTTGCCCCCGGGACTAAAGGATCTTTAGTCCCGGTTGGTAATACCAACCGGGACTAAATGTTCCTTTACTTCCGGTTGGAGCCACCAACCGGGACTAAAAAGTCCTCCAACCTTTAGTCCCGGTTGGTAATACCAACCCATACTAAAGGTAGACCCTTTAGTCCCCGTTGGTAACACCAACCGGGACTAAAGGACTCTTTAGTCTCGATTGGTAACACCAACCGGGACTAAAGGTCCTCCGATGGGTTAGTTCAAAAGAAAAGCATCACATCCATTGTCAGATGTGTTGTGTAGGTGGGGTGGTAAGCTTCGCGCGAGGTAGTGCATGAGGTCTTGGGTTCGAATCTCACAGGGCGCAGCGGTGGGAGGCATTATCTTTTTTTTAAGCTGGGAGGATCTTTAGTCCCGGTTGTGGCAAACCGGGACTAAAGATCCCCACCTTTAATCCCGGAATGCTGGTCCCGGTTGGAAAACCGGGACAAAAGGCCTTTCCCAACCGGGACTAAAGCCACATTGTGTAGTAGTGCGTTGATGTTGAGCGCGCGGCACTGGAACTTGGCCTGCCGCTTGTCGTCGAACATGTTCTTGTCCTGCACCATGAAGAAAGCCTGCCCGACCCTGACGATCTCCATAGAAGGTGATCACCGACTTCATGAAGGTGAAGGCCACCTCGGCGCCCATCCCGTACCAGTTGTACGTGGCGTCCGGGTCGTCCTTGACGGAGAAGTCCCTCTTGCGGAAGAAGGGGATCACCCCGAGCTCATCACCGTGGTCGCCGAGCCAGATGCCAGCGAGGAGCGACACGATGGCGCAGAGGAGGAACAGGACGACGGCGAGCATGATGGTCTCGCGGTTCATGTGCGTCTCCAGGAGGCTGCGCTTGGACGGCCCCCCGTAGCTATTGAGCATCACCTTGGTGTCCCGGCCGGTGTAGACGGCCACGCCGATGGCCCAGGCGGTGTTCTTGAGCTCGCACCCGCGGAGCACGATGTTGGAGGGGCCGAGCGAGACGGCGCGGCGGCCGTCGAGGTCGACCGTGGCGAGGAAGCCGTAGAGGTTGCGGTTGGGCCTCTCGCACTTGATGACCCCCGCGAGCGCCTCGGCCGGCGTGGGCATCGTCTCCTGCTTGGCGTACCGCGTCTTGAGGTTGGACTCGCCGTCGAGGTTGATGGTCTGCACGTAGGCGACGCCGGTGGGGTCGCTCGTCGACAGCAGCACCATGTCGCACGGCAGCGTCTCGTTGGCACCACGCGCAGCACCTCCCCCACGCCTGCACCTCCTTCCAACGCTTGGGCACGAACACGCCGCCCACCAGCACCGACGCGGTGCGGTTGTTCTCGTTCTTGTCGGACCGGTGCCGCCTCCAGTCCTCGTACGCGTCCTTCACGGCCGTCACGCCGAGCACGAACGCCAGCGGGAGCACGGACGCGGCCGGCGTGAGCACGCCCAGCTGCGGCACCATGTTCAGCGCCACCAGGACGAGGAAGTACAGGTAGGCCACCCGGTGGAACTGCTCGTAGAGGTTGCGCGGGCGTCCGTATGTAGAGCGTGTGTTGGTCGGGAGGGAAGAGCATTTTAGTCATCTTCCCTGGAGGGCCCCATGTGTCAGAGCTGTGAAACGGTGAAAAACCAACGGAAGGTGGACGGAATGGCATGAAAGAAAAAAAAAGTTTAGCGCAATGGCATTTATGACCACTCGAACTTTTTAATGGTTTGTAGACAATTACAATATTTCATAATGACACTCGGTAAAAGTCTCCTTTAATAACCCCTTGCACATATTAAAAAAAAGACCTTGCACTTTGGAAGCTGCATGCCGGCGCTTCAGATGTTAGTGACGCGTAGTACGTGCACTTCCATCGCTTGCACTATTAAATGTAAAAAAAAAAGTATAGGCTAGCATAATTTGTGCTTCAAAGCAGACCAGCTTGAGCTAGGACTTTTGTCATCTACTCCCTGTCCATAGAAGAATACAACTATGAAAAGACTAAATTTCTAGTGAATACTATTTGTATTTACATCTTCAAAATAATTTATCATAAAAATATATTTTATAATTAATCTAGTGACATTAATTTAATATCATAATTATTAATACTTTTTTTATTTATAATTGATTGAACTTAGGATATTGGACTATAACACTGTGTTAAAATTGTATTTTTTTTGGACGGAGGGAGTACTAAGGGTCCGTTTGGCAGAGCTGTGTTCCCTGGTTCTCCAGTTGTGCTCCCTGATTCTCTGGTGAAGTGATTCTGAGGCTGAGAATGAATCTCTTTTATTTTTTAGCATAAACTCTTAAAATCACTAGAGAATTATTTCACAGAATCAGGAGAAGTTATTTTTTTTAGCTCTCAGATCTTAATTTATTTTAGAGAATCACTTTACAAGTCAGCAGACAGTCACTTCACTCGAAAAAAACCATTTGACAGTCGGGGAGCAATTCTTTTCGAGAATCCGCTCCGTAAAACGCTCCCAAACGCACCCTCAAGTAGTACTCGATGCATCGCCTCGCGGCCTCGCATGGGCAGAGAAGATTGCATGCAACGTACTACTCCCTAAAAGTAAAAGTAGTACTCTCTTTTGTCTCATGGTCAGTGTCATTCTCTGCTCCCTAAAAGTTAAATATTTTTAATTTTAACTAAATAATATATATAATATTCATATTTATGATATATAATTAACATTTATTAGAAAAATTATTGAATATATTTTAATAACAGATTTATCTGAACATATAAATACTACTTATTTTTTATAGACTTAATTAAATTTTAGGAAGTTTATAACTAATACTAATAACGTAGCGATATTTTTTTTAAGATGGAGGGAGCAAGAGTAGCTGTGCTAGTACTACGTACTCCACGCAACAACTTTCATATTCGTTTGACTAATAAACCATGACTGAAAGTACTGTTGACTGATTTATTATAAGAAAAAAATATTATTGGTTCGCTGAAAAAAATACGGATTATAAGCGAGAAACAGGGCGAACGAGTCCGCTGTGCTCCACATTCCGCATGTCTGTCCTTATCTTCCTGTGGCAGAGGAAGTTGCAGAGCTTGTCGCAGCTGTGCTCCACATTCCGCATTGCACACTAGTTATGCCAACCAGTTGTGGGCTCACGGAAGAATAATCTCAGGGGTCCACCTGTATGTGTACGTGTACGTACTCATGTGTGAAGAACAGTTGTTCGTTTAGCTGATAAGATATTGGCTGAAAGTACAGTTGACTGATTTGTTGTAAGAAAAAATATTATTTACTCTCTAAAAAGTATATATTATAAACCAAACAATCTGGTGGAGATCGAGATGAACGAAAAAGCAAGCAGCAGGAGACAGACGGTACACAACTCGCAGGCTGAGACGCTGAGCGTGGCTGACCACCAGCCTCCAAATGAAGCCAAACAGTTTGAGCGTAACACGGTCACCAGACTCAGCCGCCGTCCGTGGCGCCCACCTGTCGAGTCGTCGAGCCTCGACCACGGTCAGCGGAGCACGGACGGCAGGTTTGACACCAAAGATTTAATCATTGTTAGTAACTACTAGTTAAAATTAATTTTAATCCATTTAAATAGCATGACTATAGGTGGTTACTTTTTTAGCCAAGATTTCAACTAGTTAGCCAATTAATTGGCCAATCTCAGCTAATTTGGGTCAAAGTTTAACACCAACTAGTAGGGCTATTTGGATCATGTAATTACAATTGTCACGCTTCTAAGTCATGCCATTACTATTTTTCTATTTAACTTGTCATTCCAATGTTGCCTCTATCTCAATCGTGCCTTTTTCTACATCCCGAACCATATCAGGACGACCTCCAAGTCAATGTATTTCCGTATGGCCTAAAATACGTTTGCCCACTCTAATTAACCAGAGGGCCCATGGGTCATCCACCAGTACTGAGATGATTTCTGGTGGTTCGTAATATATGGGCGCCACTAAAATAAAACTGTGGGTTCAGACCATGAACTGCCAGTATAAATTCATTTTTACTGACTGTTTTAAGTTTACCGCCATTGAAAATATATGATTTCTACTAGCGGTAGCCTTAAGAAAGCAGTTAGTAAAAATGTATTTATAGTGGCGGTTTCCATAACCTAGCGTCACTATAAATAATTTGAAATATACGCTAAATATTAAAAATTAAGTACTAAAATTCAAAATTTTCAAACGACCTCGGATGGAGAAATAACTAAAATAAAAGTTATAGATCTTGTAAAGTTATAGGACTTTGCTGTTTACAACTTTTACATTTGAAATCATTTGATATTTTAAAATATTGTTTGGAATTTAATTTTTAAATGGTTCAAGAACTCTGATCTCTCTTTTTAATCTCTAGCTAAAACTTGTAACTAGTCTTTCTCCCTTATATTAACTTCAAATTACTTGATTTTTTTCTAAAATTTTATAAAATCATGCTCTATCAATTTATTATGTTCTTATATCTAATATTTTGGTCATCTTTTCTTTTTAACATTTTAAAATTTGAGTTTCAAAAATGACAACTTCAAACAGCATTTTAAAACATCAAATGATTTCAGCTGAAGAAGTCATTAACATAAAAATTGTAGAACTCATCAAAATCTACAACTTTTATTTTGATCATTTCTTCATCCGATAAAGTGGTAGTAAACAATGTTCATAAATGACATATCTCTTGTATAGTTTCATAAACTATGCGAGAGATTTATGAATTTATGAACAATGTATACTATCACATTATCGGATGAAGAAATGCTCAAAATAAAAGTTGTAGACCTTGATGAGTTCTACAACTTTGTTGTGGATGACTTTTGCAGCTCAAATCATTTGCTGTTAAAAAAATGAGTTAAATGTACCAGAGATCCATTAACCTGTGACGATGTTTCAGTTAGGTCCATCAACTTTCAAAGTGGTTTTTTGGGTTCATAAACTTTGTATGTCGTATCACTTAGGTCCATATCCCTCCACGTGGGCTTCTCATGCTGATATGGCTGGCTGACCGGTCCTTATCCTCTCCCAAGGTGGAAACGGACGGTTCCAGATGCCAGAGCACGCTCATCTTCGCAGCCTCCCTAAACACCTGCTCTGCGAGGGACACCAGCCTGCTGGGCGGCATGGCGGCCGTGTCGCGCTCTAGGACGCGAAGCTAGACCGCTGCAGCGCGGAGACCAGCGCCTCGTTCGTCTCGGCAACGCGGCGCAGGCACTGCTCCGGGACCTGCAGCGACGAGATGACCTCGAGCGCCTCGTCGCCGACGACGAAGGTTGTTCCTTCCGACAACTTGGCGTTGGCGGACGCCGTGAACACCGCGGCCAGGACATCCACCGCGCCGGGCATGGCGGCGACGAGCTTCCGGTTGCGGTCGCTCTCAGCCGCAACGTCCCTGAGCTCGCGCAGCGCAGCGAGGAGCTGCTGGTGCTGCGTCTGCGGCGTGGAGCGCGCACCAGGACTGGATGAGGCGGCGCAGTGTGTGGTTGGGGGGTCGCAGTCCGCCGGCACGACGGGGCTGCTTGGTGAGCGGGCAGGTGGCGGCGGTGAGGAGCCAGCGCTCGATGTCGTCGCGGTCGTAGGTGATGCCGGTGGGGAGTGTCATGGGGTCCCGCATGATGGACAGCGAGATGGGGCACAGGAAGTAGCAGGGCACCTCCACCTCCACCTATGGCTGCGGCTCCTCCTCCATTGCTATTACTAACAACAGCGACGACGTGATCGAGCTACAAGCAATGGCGTTCACTATCTTCTTCTTCTTCTTCTTCTTCTTCTTCTTGGTGACGACAGAGCAGAGCTAGCTATGGTGTTGGAGAGTAGAGTAGGCAGACCGAAGTTAGCTACAATGGTGTGGCCCTGAGCTACGGCCGATGGACCCACAATGGCCTGGAGATGGCCTCCCGCCGTGGGAGCGGGCAAGCTGCTGCCGCGGCCACACAGGAACGTGTTCGCGGGGGAGTTCCCGGCCGTGGCGGTGTTCTAGTTTTGGCGGCTGGAGTCGCTCGACGTCAGCCACAACTTTTTCAATGGCACGTTCCCCGATGGTGTCGTGGCGCTCGGTGATGCGCTCGTCGTGCTCGATGCCTACAACAACTGCTTCGTCGGCCCGCTGCCGCACGGCCTCGGCGAGCTGCATCGGCTCTAGTGGCTCAACCTCGACGGTAGCTTCTTCAACGAGAACGTCCCAGCCGAGATTGGGCAGCTCCGCTCGCTGCGGTCCTGCACCTCGCCAGGAACACGCTGACCAGGCAGCTCCCTTCGGAGCTCGGCGCCCTCGCGTCGCTAGAGCAGCTGGAGATCGGATACAATGCCTACGACGGCAGCGTTCCCACAAAGCTCGGCAACCTGACGGAGTCGTTCTGGAGCTCGCCGGCCGAATCTGAGGAGAAGGAGGGCGGGGCTGTAGAGTTCACCGGAGAGGGAGGGGCAGTGGGGCTCGCCTTGGCCATGCACACCGTCGGGGCAAGGGAAGCCTCGCAGCGGGGGAGCCGGAGAGGGTGAAGGGCGGCGCGCCTCGAGCTCTCGTCGGAGGAAGCCGCCTAGAGAGCGCAGCCGCCTGGAGATGCGCGCCGCGACCAGCAGCCTAGGGTACTTGCGGGGCCACCGGAGATAGAGCAGAGGCCTAGGGCGTCGGCGGCTGGCTCTCGTCGTCAGGCGGGGGGGATGACAGACAGACCGGGGTGTGTCGGTCCCGAAGGCCAGCCGCCAGCCTTAGCCCTCGCCCGCCCATCCCATCGGCTTTTTTTTTCAATGCTCAGGGTCAAGGGTGGCCTGTTTTCAGCCTAGTCATCATGCCACATCAGCACGAAAAACTAACGTGGAGAGGTATGGGCCTAAGTGATACGATATACAAAGTTTATGGACCCAAAAGGCTACTTTGGAAGTTGATGGACCCAACTAAAACATTCTCACAAGTTAATGGACCTCTGGTGCATTTAACTCTAAAAAAATCTTATTTGAAGTTGTTATTTTTTTTAAATTCAAATTTTGAATTGTTCAAACCAAGTCAGATGAAAAGATGACAAAAATAAAAGTTGTAGATCTCGATGAGTTCTAGAACTTTGTAGTTGATAACTTTTTCATTTAAAATCAATTTGTCATAGAAAACTATGTTTAAATTTCTCAAATTTATTTGAATTTTTCAAACGACTTTGGATTGAGAAACAACCAAAACAAAAGTTGTAGAACTCAAAAAGTTATGCAACTTTGTAGTTGACAACTTTTTCATTTAAATTCATCTTATCAAGAAAAACTATGTTTGAATTTCTCAAATTTAAAATTTGAATTTTTCAAATGACCTCGGATGGAGAAACAATCGAAACAAAAGTTGTAGATCTCGAAAAAGTTATGCAACTTTGTGGTTGATAACTTTTTTATTTGAAATCATTTAGTTAAGGATAATTATGTCTAAATTTCTTACATTTGAAATTCAAATTTTATAAACGACCTCAGAAGGACAAACAAGAAAACAAAAGTTGTAAATCTCGAAAAGTTATACAACTTTGTAGTTGACAAATTTTTTATTTGAATTCGTTTAGGGTATCAGACAATCAATTTAAACTCGGTTGAGCATAATATGAGGAGAAAGAAAATCCATTATAAACACAAGTGAGTGTGAGGTACAGTGGTTAGAGGAGCATCGCATGAGGGTGAGGTCACAGGTTCGAATCCCATCGGGCGTGAAGCATAGCGAAAATGCTACAACTTGTGACTTCGGTGGAGCGGACGGGTGGCACTGCCTCCCCAGATTAAAAAGTTTTCTATTTTTTGAGCCCGATTTGCAATTTTTGAAATCATTTCTAGTGGTGGTAGCCTTAAAAAATAGCTAGTACAAATGTATTTATAGTGGCGGTTTTCTTAAGAAAACACACAGTGTAAATCATTTGTAGTAACGGTTCTCTAGAAGACGCATGTGAAGTTCGCGATTTCCACTAACCGTTGGCACTGGAGGTGGATAAAAACGCCAGTAAAAATAGATTTAGAACAACCAATACTAATGTTCTGTGTACTAGTGATCCCCTGCTCCTTTTCTTATTCCTGCATCCACTAGCGCTACCTGCATGGGCCGTCGCCCACCCCTTTGAAAGTCCTAGTTTGGTTTTGGTAATTGAGTGATAACTTTAGGTGGACTAATGTGTTTCACGTGAGATAAACAGTACTTGGTCCATATGTATACTAGTGTGAACAATACATAGAGCTATAGTATAGAAGTGTCTCATGCATATTGCAAGTGCTCTACTAGTGAAGCTGAAGGAGCTCATTACATATAAGACATTACATGGTGTCATATGGCTAGATGGAGAAGATCAAAAGTCGACCCTTAGCTACAAAGGACTGAGTTACTGGGGTAAAGGGCAAGCTAGAGGCTCAGGGACGATGGACCGTCAAGGTAGTGAAGCTAGAGCAAAGGGCTTGGCACTGATGGACTAGGACAATGGTGAAGAGCAAGCAAGGCTATGATTGATGAACCAATAAGGCCATGTGAAGCTATAAAGTTATCTAAGAGATATCAAGCCAAGTGTTGATTTGCGTTGATAATGAAGTGGCTTGATGGGAGAATGATGGAGGAACTTCATGCTATGGGCAATGATCAAAGGTAGCATGGTTGGCTACACTATATATGGATGATCATTGGTCATCGTTTGATGAAGATGGAGGTTCGATGCTTGTGTGGCACCTCCAACAACAAAGGAGATGAAATAGAATGCATAAGACAAAGGTATATTTGTAGGGCATTTCATTTTATTGTCAAAAGTTGAGTAGAGAAATGCTTCACCAGATTTAGGATAGATAGTCATACTATTAAGAGGGGAAAACTTCTTTGCATAGCGGTTATGTAGTGCCGCTTTACATGTGTGCTAGGATCGAGTGTTGGGTTCAAAACGCGTTTGAAAAACTTTGTGATAATGATTTTTTTTGCGACGCTTTGTGAAAACGAATTTCACGATTTGAAAGTCCTAACATGAACTTAAGGCAGGGGTGAAGCTACAGGGTACGAAGGGTTCAGCAAATACAGTATATGTATATACGTGTATATATAATATTTTGTATTTTGTATAAAAACGTTAAAGGGTAACCGAGAACGGATGATGGTGAGCGGACTTGTAGCCTGCGGCTGCTTTCCACTTTCATCTTTTCCAAGCCCACTGCCCATGCGATGAAGGCTTGGTCTGGCCACTTGAGTACATGACGGGAATCATCTCAGGATTTAGGAGTCTACTAGGTTCGTGCTCGTACGTTGTTACGGGATAGCTAAATATTTGTACTACAAACACACGGATTGCACGATAAGATAATAATACTGTGAAATTAAATACCGACGTTAAAGTGACATTTAATCTAAAAAGCAAAGTTCATGAAATTAACACAATCACGGAGAGCGCGGCGTCGTAGACTCACAAAGTTCGTGGACGCTTCATCCATCTAGGTCATGCCCGTGCGTTGTAACGGAATAAATAATACCATAAGAACCTTAAGTTTGAACATGTGTTGTACTATTACAAAACATGATTCTTTGATCTTGTGATGTTTGTAACATTCGGTTGGCCAACCATCGCTACTACTTAAGTCTCAAATTAACTGAATTCATCAAAACATGCAGTTATACATTGGCATCACACACAGAGAGAAAGGTATGTAAACTTTCCCTCCACATCATGCATAATTGCATATCCCTTGCAATAAGCTTCAGTGCTAGAGGCTACTGAAATCCTACAAACCACACTATATTAACTACTATTGGCAATAGCAAACCCAAGAATCCATAGAGCTCAACAAAGGATCACCACCGAAAATGCACTCATCACACCATTAAGGGGGAGGCACGCTCGGTAGCAGGACGAGATCACCTTGCATGCGTGCTGGTGTCGCTCGTCGTTAGTGTCTCACAAAAGCATTAGTTGCTTGCTCGTGATCCCCATTTCCACAGACCACAGGCACTCAGGCAGTATACATGGTTCTGCTCTTGCTGCATAGATGAACACAACTAAAACACCATAAGAACGACTCTAACAAAACCAAGAGCCATTAGATTCATTTACTGCATGAACAAATTAGCATGTGAAAATTTTAGAAAGAATAAGACGAACAAAGTGGATCTGCATGGTGATGAAAGAAATTTCTCACCTCACATCTGCTACACAACAGGGTGGCGTGCACATATTATTGGCCTTCTTCCACAACAAAAAACAAAACAGGCTAAAGTTTTGTCGAGTTATAACCCTTGCAATCAAAATCATATATATTTTTTTCTTTTGTGCTAATATTCCACAGCTGAATTCTGAAAGGCCTTCTTCACTACCAACGATTACCTGATATGCAGAAAAAGACTTAACAGAAACAATAATGGGTACAACTGCATATCCATGCATCTTTAAAAAAAATCTTTGCTCACAACTCAACAATCCTATGTTTTATTCTCTGTGGAAAATAGAAGGCCCTTAGAGGTACACAAAGCACTGACTTGTTTTCTATGCTATTTATCTGACAGAACTAATCTTCCTATGTTAGAAATTTATTATACAAATTTAATTGGATTACTAAAATATGTTTGGAACTTTTGTGCCTTTGGCTGGTCAGCTAGCTAAAATAAAGAATTAGAGAAATGAAACACTACAAAATCTAACGCTTTTAATAGTCTCCTTTGCTTACATACTGCCAAAGAAAGAAAGTATGCAAGAGTGGGCTATCACTTCCCTTTTGCAATTACAATATATTCTGGACACATACTGGATTGTGGACCATGGAAGAAGGAATGCCATGTTTCACCACACCAATATGATCCAGCAGTATGGCAATTAAGAAAAAAAACTGAGAAGTGGTCCACATTGTTCCCCTTAGTGAAAATCTTCAAACACTTGCATGACAATATCAACATATGTTATTGATGATTACTCAAAAGAACGCAGGGATAGGAAAAAAACTCCATGGAATCTGGCTTTCTGCTGGCGTGACAATGGAAGGGATGAGGAGCTAACCATTTAAATCTGCCAATGACAAAACCCTCTGAATAACCACCCTGTTCTGCAGCACTACTTTAGTAGCACTTTTCAGCAAACGAACAATGTTTTCCTCTCATAACAAATTAGCGTAAGCATAAGTATAAGCATAAGCCAAATTTCAGCGTTGAACCTGGTGAAGTTCCTGATTGTCCATGTGAAGTTGTTAAACACGATATCTTCCCATCTTCTATGGGCTGGCCCTACCACTGCCAACAGGCATGGAACAAGTATGTATTGAGATTCAGGAATCAAGTTAATGCAGCACACACAGCTCCATGGAATCAGGTCAAAACAAGCTACAAATCAGACTGAAACAAATATATATAAGCAGTAAAATGAGATAAGCACGTACAGTACATTCCATGGTCTAGGATGTGTCGGCCACCTCCTTGCTCGTGAGCGTCAGAGAGAACTGCGTCCGGTAAAGGGTCTCAGCAGTCAGCACGAGCCCACAATGACGACGCGGCCACCCTGGGGCGCCGACGGCTAGGCAGCTTCCATGTTGGCAAGGCGGGGGCGGCCTCCTCCACCGCCACATGGTCCACGGCAGCAGCGTCGCTGCTCCCTGCTTCCTACCTCGTGGAGATGGTTCAGCGCCTTCTCCTTGACCACGACGAGCTTCCCTAGGGAGCGCCTGGCGGTAGCAATGGCATCACTGGCATGGTTGATGTCAGTGCGGTGCAGGATCTAGTGGCTCCCACACGTCTTGAGCGAGAGATCTAGATTAAAATGTTTCTGGCGGCGGCGCGGCCTTGTGGCGACGACACCGGTCGACGCGGTTGCGGCGGCGTAGGGATGTTGCGCACGACGGCGTTGGAGACGTGTGAGGACGTTGGGATGGCCCAAGTGGTTTTCCGCAAGGCTTAGGGAAAGGGCAGAGTGAGGATTTCTGCGAGGACGAGGGATCGATCGATTGTACGGATCGCCGGGATCGGGGGAGATTGCTGTCTTTCTAGGAAATGATCGCGTGATGGAGGCCAGGACGCTGGGTACGTGATTGACGGAATGACGTGTGTGGGGTGCGAGGGAGCGCACGAGGGAATGACTCGCGGTATCGCACGGTGAAGGCAGAGCGACGACACGAACGATCGTCGCACCATTCGGTTTAGTTTTGTTCTTTTTAGTTGTATAGGTAGCATGCCCGTGCATTGCTATAGGATAACTAAACATTTGTACTAAAAACACATGAATCGCACGATAAGATAACAACACTGTACATGGTGATCAAATTTGATGGTCACCTTAGTCTATGGTGATCACTTTGATGTCATTCTTGTTCACCACTATATTCCACTGCCACTATGTTCATTTCCTGCAAAGAGAGTCTAGAGCTTGATATATTCTCATGAGTCATGTCACTGCCATCAAGCTATGTCATGCTTCACCCTTGCCCTGAAAATATGTAGTATATAGGAGTAACTATGTCATGCATGATCAAGTTCCATAACAACATCATTCTACTAAGTTATGATCCAGGGCTGTCTAAATTCTGGTGCCAAATCGATTGTTCTAAGTGCTGTCTAAATTCTCCAGCAGTTTTCTCAAAATATCAGACCTCATTTACAGTCAAAAGATTTATAGAAAATAACTTATTTATGTAAACACTAAAATCTTCTGAATCCATTGTGTACTTTTGATTCAGGAGAACAAATATGTTTCAAATATTTTCAAATAAACTCTTGGATCAACGCCAAGCAGCTTTTCGCACCTTCTTCAACCTTTGTGATTCTCTCTTTCGGGGGACACTATCAAGTGAATCTTGTCTCTCTTTATACTCCTGCCATTTTTAACCAGAAATAGGATCACTATAGAGTTGTACTTTGTACAATATATTTCAAACAACAATAAAGTCTGAAGATGTTAATTAAATTGGTACTTCTTGCAACTTGAAGCCAATAAAGTGTGTCGTCTTACAGCAGGATTGGCCCTTATGCTTGTGAGAGGGAAGAGCTGGGTCCCAGTACCACCACCCAAAATGACAGCAGCAACTTCATTAGGATCAGCATAATTCCTCCGACAGGATGTTCAGATGACCTGTAAGTTTTTGCATCCAGAAATTGAGAATTTTAGCAGGTAACATCAAATCAAAAATATTACAAATTAAAGGGTTGTGATGAAACATTTGGTAGAGTCTAGAGATGCAACAAATTATTCACCCAATACATTCTAAGCAATTAAAAAATAGCAACAAAGAGTGTAAAAAGGAATTAAGGCTCGTACTTCTAGGTAGTTATCATTGTTTATTTTCTGCATTTGCTAAATTTTGAACTTTATAGGTTATTGTTTTAAGACAGGAGCCAGATGAAAAAAAACTTCAACGTCAACTCGGTCAAACTTACATCAATAGAAAAGGGAACCAAGGCATACATACATGTCTGGACATGCAGTTTGGTTCTTGCCGCATGCTTCCCAGCTAGCCACTTTGCTCTGACCATTCTCCCTACTACAGACCGAATGAAGGTCTCAATGATTAACACCTAGCGTCTCTCTCTATCCCTATCTATAGAAACACTTAATCCTAGTTTCGTACCATTATGTTTTTCTTCATGGTGTCAATATAACCGTACATGGTGTAGAACAGTCTTTCTTGTCAGAGGTAAATCCCACATGAAGTGATTGTAAATAGATTAACCACCATAAAAAGTCATGGATAGACATGACTTCTGTCACACAGTAAAGAAACAACCATAGAAGGCAGACAACTACATCCATGGATAGGCAAGCATTAGAAGACCAATTCATCAAAATGGTCTGCAGCACTATTCACTCGTGCTTACTACTTAGTACTACAACAAAATCTCTTGCATCACCACTGCAAGTCTATTAAGTAACAGCATAAGCCCCTCTACAAATAGACCCAATTATCTAAAACCACCAATTTTGGCGTGTACGCCTACACGAGCCCATATTCAGCATCCAATGCATGGATCTACCAACTTATTTTCTTAATAGTTAATAATGAAATGGAGACAATAAAAAACATAATTTAGTGTTACTATTTATAGTGTGTCAACTTCCTCACTAGAGAGACTTAGAACATGCTAAGCTAGAGGTAGCACCACCTTTTTTTAGTATGCCACAACCGACAAAACCAACCAGTAATAATTAACCAATTAGTTTGCAGCTAAGTTTCGAAGCACAACTACACAACAAAATTGGAATTCAGTGGACATAACCGATCACTGACAAAATCTCTACTATAAGGATCCAGTGGACATACCCGATCAACAAACATGCTATCCTTTGTGTTGCTCTTAAACAGGGTTAATTGGAATTCTTCCTGCAGATAATTACGTCAAAGCCCAAGGAGAGATCAGACATCATGACTTCATGGAAATAAAACTGCTATTCACTACCACTTCACACTCAAAATTAGTATAACTTACAGACCTTATTAATCAAGCCATCATCAACCACAGCACTGCTAATCTTCTTGAACAGCTCATACAGAGCCTCATCGTGAACTGCAAAACATCGAGTTCTATCATATTCTACAAAAGTGATGTCAACACAAGTTCCATCCAGACAGTAGAACTTTTGTAATGCAGTACTCCTAATATCAGTCCGATCAAGCCATCTTCCGCTAAAATACAGTGCATAGCCAATAACAAGTCCTATATTCTGGTCAATTAATCCATCCGGAAGGAGCTAGGTAACAGTACCTTTTGTGGATTCTTTGACCCACATGTTAATTTGCTTAGCAGCATCTTCGGGCTTGAAAAGTCAATAGAAAAGAAAATGTGTGAATTTCAAAATTAAGAATTTCAAAAGAAAAATCATAGAAACAACAACATACATCACATGGTTGCAGTTTGCTACTAAAAAGTAGAACAATTGAAATGGTAATTCTTTACAGTCTTACAGATACACCATAGTTTTATTTATTTTACAGCAATAAAGGTAGATAGTGGTCATATTAGTCATCACAAGCTCTCCAATTCACATTACCATTTCTAGCAGATCAAGGAGATAAAGAGAAAAGGGTGCATTGGCAGATCAGCAGAACAAACAACATTAGAAACAATTGATACTACTTGGATCAGTCTAGTCAAATACCTTCTATAAAAGAAACTTAGTGAAGAATTGCAGTAACATCAAACAACAATTAAGATGTTCCGCTACAGTGACCCCTGGAAGAAACGTATTGTCGAGCACCTAATAAGCATAAGCATATAGTAGTAAGCGGGAACAGCAGAATATGTCACACCTTGTTAACCGCGCCGTGGAGCTGTACACACTATGGGCGACGGCATCCTCATCCTTGGATTCTAGGCGGTCTCTGGTGAAAGCTCTAGTTTGGTTTTGGTGAATTGATGAAACCCTAAGTGCTAACCTAGTTTATCAAAGTGATTATGAGATAGGTAGCACTACTCCAAGTGATGAAGCAAATGAAGATCATGACATGATAATGGTGATGGCATGGTGATGATCAAATGCTTGCACATGGAAAAGAAGAAAGAAAAAGAAAAAGCTCAAGGCAAAGGTGAAATTGTTAGGAGCTTTTTGGTTTAGTGATCGTGACACTTAGAGAGTGTGATCACATTTAGAATTGATAGCCTTACTATTAAGAGGGGTGAAACTCATATCAAAATGCGGTTATCAAAGTGCTACTAGATGCTCTAACTCATTGCATATGCATTTAGGATCTAGTGGAGTGCTAACACCCTTGAAATTTTTTGTGAAAATATGCTAACACATGTGCACAAGGTGATACACTTGGTGGTTGGCACATTTGATCAAGGGTGGTGAAGTTTAGGGTCAAAAGGAGCTATTTCGTATTGATTGGACTCTGCCTTGGGCAGTGACCGAACTCTGACCCTGCGTTCGGTCAGTGGTGCGCAGTGAAAGCCACCCTCAGTCCTTTGACCGGACGCTGAGAAGAAATAGGACCAGACATGCTGGGGGTGCGTCCGGTCAAGTGATGATGTATGCTGATGAAAGCATCTGAATAGACCAGAAATGACCAGACTCTGGTCCGTGTCTGGTCGCCTATGATCGGACGCGTCCGGTCAAGAAAAACCGGTTCTGGAACCTTACTAGAAACGACCGAACTCTAGTTATGGAGAGTCCGGTCACTTTGAGCAGCGCATCCGGTCGCAACTTAACACGTGGTGCGAAGCCGACTAGCCGTTGAGATCACGTGGGCATGGTTTAACTGAGGGGCCACATGGCGTGCATCGCGCGACCGAACGCTGGGGTCCTGCGTCCAGTCAGTCCGACCGGTGCGTTCGGTCGTCCTGACTTTTCAAGGAACAGAGAGCCAACGACTCTATTCATGGGGGCTCTCTATTTAAGCCCCATGGCTGGCTCAAGCTCACTCTCTTGGTCATTTGCATTGACATAGCAACCTTATGAGCTTAGCCAAAGCCTTCTCACTCATCTCCATCATTGATTCATCATCTTTGTGAGATTGGGAGAGAATCCAAGTGTATTGCTTGAGTGTTTGCATCTAGAGGCACTTGGTGTTCGTGTTTCACTGTGGGATTTGCTTGTTACTCTTGGTGGTTGCTGCCATCTATACGGCTTGGAGGAGCGAGGATCGTCGAGCGGAGGTTGGTGATTGTCTCCGGCTCTGATCGTGGTGATTGTGAGGGGTTCTTGACCTTTCCCTAGCGGAGAGCCAAAAGGTACTCTAGTAAATTGCCCGAGGCTTGTGTGATCCTCATCTTGTGTTGGTTGTGCGGCACCCTATTGAGGGTTTGGCGTGTGATGCCAATTAGCGCGTGAACCTCTAAGTGAGCGAATCGCCACAATGAGGACTAGCTTGCCGGCAAGCAAGTGAACCTTGGTAAAAATCATTGTGTCATCATTTGATTCTGAGGTGATTGGTATTCATTGGTATTCATTCTTGTGATTGATCGATTCATTCCTCGACTCGACGGTATAACCATCTTGCCTCTCTCTTTACAATACCGCAAACTAGTTGTCGAGCTCTTTAGTGTAGCTAGTCATGAGAGCTTGTTAGTTTGGTTAGTGTGGCTCTTTAGTTAGCATTTGAGAGCATACTAACTTAGTGTAGTGACATAACCATTGTGTGGATAGAGACCATAGAAATTAGAATTGTGGTAGGTGGCTTGCATTTTTAGTTGGCTAGCACAACACTCGCTTCGCCTCATACTTGTCTAACCGGTTTGCTAAGTGTTGTTGTAGAAAATTTTAATAGGCTATTCACCCCCCTCTAGCCATTAGGACCTTATAAGTGGTATTAGAGTCATGGTCACCGTAATTTGAGGCTTAACAACCTTCAGGTGTAGAAATGGCTCAAATCAATAACACCAAGAAGCCACCCTAATTTGATGGCACAAATTATTCATATTGGAAGTCAAAGATGACCACACATATCAAGTCAATCAATAGAAAGGTGTGGAAGGTGGTAGAAACCAAAATTGAGGTTGCTGATCTGGAGAATCCCACCACGGCCAAAGAAGTGCTTCTCCAAAACAATGACATTGCTCTAAGTGCCATTCATGATGCAATTAATGAGAGAACATTTGATCAAATCAAGAACATTGAGATGGCTCATGAGGCTTGGAATAAGTTGGAAGAATCATTCGAGGGCACCAAGGTAATGAAGGGTGCAAAGGCATACATTCTCAAGGAGAAATTTGCTAGCAAGTCATAACTACGACACAAGTTCATCAATACATAAGTTCGACATTACTCGACATACTACATGTTCCATCAGTATATGGGTGTCCGAGTACAAGTGCAACATGTCATCCTAAAGAACTCCTACGACCCAAGAGTATATGGTGACCGCGGACGTCGCTGCCTCTTCGGACATGAAGGCAGCACGTTAGGGGTGAACCCAACATCGGTACAGTCTCGCTGGCAGTACACCCGGCGGTACTACTGAGTGTAACTAGGACCCTGCAATTACAATATAGGCATCGTTACTTACAATGTTTAAGTAATTATGACGTATATGGCGAAGGGTTGTTTCAAGTACCTGTGCATCGAACTGTGTAGGAAATGGTGCATCACCAAGCTAAGACATCCCAATCTCATCGTAGTCCTCCTCCTCGTCATCATCCTTGTCCTCCTCATCCTCGTCCTCCTCAACATCATGCTCCGTAGGACCCTTGCCGCGATTGTCGGGAGTACGAACATAAGAGGTCCCACCAGCCGTCGTGTCGTAGGAACCTACTCATGTCGGCATAGTGCTCGAGCATAAGGAACTAGATAGGTCTAGGTCATAGGGCATCTCCCACGGAGTATCCACGCAGCTGAGCTTCTATGCCAGCTTCTTGTAGCTCCTCCTCACTTTCTGCAAAAAAAAGAAAACACGGATGAATGAGTCATCGGAACCATTTAACCACTGCCATGTCTCTGAGAATAGAATGTACATCGACGAAGACATGTAGAATGCCGTGTCTCATGAAGTCGCACGGCTGCTTCGTTGGACAGACTTGTCAATTGTGATGCCTGCATATACAAGCGCGCTAAGTTCGTATCACTATAATTCATATCAACGCCGACGTGCAGTTGTATTGAAATTCAAATTTCTTACCACGTATCTCTGTAGCGGGGCTCTCTAAAGTTGTGTCTCCATCCTTGTCGCCTCGTCGTATGCATCAGCGATGTCATCCTCGTCTTCATCCTCATCAATTGGCTTGTTAGTGTAGGGGGCCTGCATATGTGTGTGGGTACTCCTATGTAACCATTCGAGGTAGCGGTCGAAGTTGCATTGGTCGTGCGGCGGTATCTCGGCGATCAGGACCCTTTGCTGACTGGCCCATTCATGGATGAACGGGGCGTGTGTCACGGCCCAATTCTTCTCCTTGTACCTATTCCTTTGATCGTACCTACAAGTTTAACGTAAGTTAGTGATTGTATGTATGCACATGACTGCTAAATTATTATGTTTTAGTTGTCACACCCGTGCAACTTTCTGTTGGTTGTGTACAACGGCGGTGGGCATGGCTGCAATCTTTTGAACTGCCTGTACACCCTTAAAGGGTAGTGCATCATGACCACGTGGAAGAAAATTAGTGGCCCATTAAAAAGCCACTTGTCTGACTCTTCCTCAGTGCGAGGACTCAGGTACCCCTCTAGCTCGAATCTGGACCACGGACACTAATTCACCAGAAAGTTAGGTAACTACAGTTAGTTTTTTGGAACAATAAAAAAGCAACAACACCGACTAGCAGTATCAAAGTGGTCGTTACCTGGTGTTGTGTCAGGACGTCTAGCGTGTCCGAGTACTGCCTGTACCGACGCTTCGGGTTCCATCTAACTACCTCCGCTTCTTGCTAGACATATAGAGCAGTCGGTCCTACGTCCACATGATTCCATGCCTGCATTGAATAGTATAGTCAGTCACAAGTGTGGCATCAAGTTTGAGGAAAATAAAAAATCAATGCACTTATAGGTAAACCGTGAACAACGGGCCTCCCGACTGGCCATCGCTCCCAACACCAAAATTTAGTAGGTGGGAACAACCTCCTAGGTTGGCACCTCCTGTACTGCGTCGGCAGGCAATGCAGAGCTGACGATAGATCCATGCGAGGACCGCGCTGCCCTAGCTGTACGCTCCTATATTCTCCTAGGGCTGGCTCAGAATGTTGAGGAAGGCCCAGCTGATGGTGTTACCTGACGCGTTGGGGAACAGGATGGCGCCTAAGAAGTGCCACAGCCACACCCTAGCATACCTCTCGATCTCCTACTCTGGAGCGTCTGGGTGCAGCGGCGCCCTGAAGTTTTCTGTTATCCAGACCGAACTGACACCGGATGTTTTCCTGCAATTTTTGAAGGACAATTACATGAGAGCTGAGGGAACAAAAATAAACATTAAATTAGGCAAAGACAATACGCATCATAAAAGTTATGTACTAAACCCTCTATTTAAATAGCAAAATAATTTGCAAAATATGTAGATCAACGACAGACTTAGACCATAACATATATTTGTGATATAAGAGATCAAACAAAGACTTGCATGTGCTGGTGTCAAATTGGTAAATGTTTGGAACGTAGAAATTCTTACTTTGCTCTCTTAGCATCCTCGTCATCGGGTGGTCTTCTGCCACAAAACTACTCCACCAAGTCCATCCAGTGATCGTTATCAAGGATCCTAGTCACTAGAAGACCCCCCAACCGCAGACACAGAATCATCTTCACATTCTGCATCATGATAGTCATCTCGCCGTAAGGAAGGTGGAAGGTGTGGGTCTCTGGCCTCCACCTGTGGGTTTTTAATTCAATACAATAAGTTTTTTAATTCAAACAATGTGACAAATCAATGCTTTGTACTGTCGCAAACGTGTATCAAATCATACCTATCGACGGTAGCAGTTAGAAGTGCAGGGTCGAGGATCGGTAGCCCAGTGTTGAAGACGCGGACGATCTCAAGGAAGCCGGCACGCTGTATGTATGGCCGGTATCGCTCGTCCCAATGGTGCGGCTGGTGCGTGCGTAGTCTAAGAGGTACCAAGTCCTCCTGAAGCTCCAACAGGCGCTTGGCTCGGTGGTCCTTGTCGTAGTGCACCTCAAGAATGGGGTACTGCGGATGATGATCCCCCATCCTGGTTCAAATTTCAAATGTATATGTTAGAACAAACATTAAGAGTACTATAATTTGATGGAACATTAGTGCATAAAAATAAAGTAAATGTAAAAGGAATAAACTATTATGCAAAATTACAGAATAAACATATATCATAATAAACATAGCTCCAAAGTTCCAATGTACTAACATAGTAGTTTTAAAAAGCATAGCAAACAATTAACATTAATATAATAAAATATACGCTATATGCACCTGCTGCCATTGTCTTCTATGCCTGCTAGCCTTGTGACTAGGTTCTTTGTAAACGGAGCAAAGATTCCTGCCATGGGTCTTGTTGAAGTCTTCCCCTCCGTACATGTCTTTGCCGTGCCCTCTCATAGCGTCCATGTCCCCCTTGAGTCACTTCTTCTTCCTCCTACCCTTGCCTACCTTCATTAGATCCGGATGCGACACGTAGTCATAATCATGATAAGGTGGCCACTATGTCGGGTCAAGGTATGGCTCGAAGCTCATCTCCCAAATACTAACGGTGTTCGAACGGAGATACAAGGGTGACATATATGGCAGATCCTCATAGTTATACCCGCGAACCCTATAAGCCATGATCATATGATAGCAAGGGCCATGCATGATCTGAGGTGCGTTGCAACTGCACTCTACTTTTTCAAGATCAACTCGGTAGTTTCATCCACCATAACGTTCGCCGCCCAAGCTTGTGCCACCCTTGCCCCGTACACTAAAGATATGGCGGCGGGGTCTATACGGCTCGGCGGTGTGCTGCTTGGCCAATTCCTCGGCCTCCTTCAAATGTTCTGCTTCGGCCTTTCTAAAATGTCCTTGCTCAGCTATATTCCTCGGCGCAAGTTCCCACATCTTGACAAAATATTCGTTGCACTTATGAAAGGAGAACTCAACAATTCCAGACACAGACAATGATTGAACTCCGGTGAATACACGGTTGAAAGACTCTGAGGAGTTAGTGGTCATGATGCCATACCTGAAACCCCCCTCGTCATATGCTAACCAGGCCTTTCCCGCTTCATTTAGCATCTTATCTAGTTCTCTCTTTGTCTCCTTAAACTGGTGCTCTGTATGTACACAACATAGAGCCTTTATCTTGTCATATACCTTCTTCTTCCTCTAACACCGCCAGAAATTAGCGGTAAAGTGTCTCATGCACCATCTATGCACTAGAGGTGGGAACCCATCTATATGCTCAGCTGCAGCATTAAGAAGCCCTGGGTGACGGTCCGAGATCAAACATATAGTGCGAGATGGGCCAAGCACTTATACACGTAGAAGCCGCATGAACCATGACCATGATTCATTGTTCTCTCCCTCTGCCAAAGCAAAATCCATGGGTACTATCTGGTCCTCAGGATCAACAGTAGCAGCCATCATCTAGGTGCCCCTGTTCTTTCCTATCAGGAAAGTGCCATCAACAAGTATGACTGGCTGACAAAACTAGACTGTATGTTCCGTTTGTGCGAACGACCAGAACACACGATAGAGGACATGCCTCAACAGGTCCCGAAAATACATCCCTCTGGTGTCCACAAACCATTTCAAGCTAGGGTTGTAGTAATGCATTGCACATAAGATGCGGGGCACCCTATTGTACGCTTCCTCCCAACTACCCCAACGAATCGCCAGGGCAATTTGCTTACCACGCCAAGCATTTCCGTACTTCACATCATACTTAACGAATCCAGATATGAACTATTATAAAGAAAACACCAAAATGTCATTATTGTCATCAACGAGCCCCAATATACGACGGGCAAGGTAACGTGCAGTGAGCTGATGATGATTTTCCTTTCCCCTATTTGTTAGGCAAGTGTGGGATTCGACAACTTTACTTATCCTCCACTTGCCATCACTCTGTCTCTTTTGTGCATTTAACCTCCACATACAACCGTTTTTGCATATCACGTGGTACCTCAACTCCTGGTCCGAATGAGTGATGCTGTACGGCCTATGGTGATACACAGCATAGTCCTGAAGGAAGAGCTTCATCTCTGACATTGTATTGAATATCATCCCGTTCCTAAGGATTTCTTTCTCATGGTCCATACAATAATTTCCTACACATCTAGAGACCAGTGTCACAAACTGTCATATCCGTCATGCTGACGGCCCTATAGTTCAGAACGCCCCTGAAAGGTACGTTCATCGACCTTAGTTGCTCAAGCTCAGTCGCTGTGTAAGGTGGTGGTGGAACATACTGCTGTGCTTCGCTAATTCTGCCTCATGAATCAAAGGGAGTATCATCTGCTGACAAATCTATGACTAGTCTACCCTGAGCCTGGATAGCATGTAAAACCTCAGTTGGTACTGGTAATGGCATACCATGAACAGGTACTGGCATGGCATCAACCGGTGTGGGCATAGCATGTCTATCTCTCTGGTCATCATCTGAATCATTCGAATCACTGTTAACTACATCACTGATCCTGTCCTCCTCCTCCTGCTCCTCATCTTCCAGTTCGAACTCGTTCACATCGAAGTCATTGCTTATACAACCTACTTGACTTGAATGAAACTGCTCCTGCATCAACTGACCGTCCAAATCCATGTTACCCTGAGTTGCTTCCACTTCGACCCCCAATTCTTGCTCATTGCCTCCAACACCATCAATGGACGGCCCGTCCAGGACACCATGCATCATGTACCCATTCTCCACCACCACCTCAGCCATGCGCACATAGGAACCTTGGAGCACCCTAGTGTAGCGGGACCAGTGAGCATGGTCACGCAAGGGCATCAGGACATATTGTGCCCTAATCTTCCCAGTATCAAACCTCCCCTTCAGTGTGAAATCACCGTCAAACTTTGCATTCAAACGGACACAAAGGTCGTTGAAGCTAGGAGGTTCATCAAACCATTCCAATTCTTCTTCCATATCCTCAAACATACCATCTTCTCTCCTAACACTTCCTCCGTAAAAAACTCTAACACAACAATCCATCTACAAAAGTATTTCAAGAAACTTCATCAAGTCGTCGAAATCATCGTACGTACTATCCATAGTAATATTAATACCTATTCTAACTATAACTATACTAACTAATCTAATATTAACATCTATATAAGACTAACTACAACCACTAATTATACTACATACAATAACTAACTAAGCTCACTAACTGTACTAACTAAACTAACTAACTTTACTAACTATACTAGGGGAGTACCTCGAGGCAGCGGCGCGCTAGACCGGGCCGGGAGGCGCGGGGCTGGCCTCGGCGGCGGTGGCGGGTGGACACAGGATAGAGAGAGGGGCGAGCGACAGTTGGGAGCGGTGTCTGATGGCAGCGGCGATGATGGCGGTGGCGGGCGGTGAGAAGCGGCGGCGGCGGCGTCGGCGGCGCGCGGCAAGCCACCACCGTGGCGTGGGTCGGAGGGCGCGCGTCCGCGCGTCGTGCGTGCGTGGCGTGGCGTGCGGCGGCGGCGGCGAAAAGCGCGCGCGCAGCAATCTCGCGCGGCGGCGGCGTGTGCGGCGTGTCGCGGCGCGCGGCGCGGCGGCGATGTGCGCGGCGACAGGCGGGGGGGCATGGCACGGCTGGACTAGGCCGCGGGCCTATATTTGCCTCTGCCGCGCCCTGGCGAGTGGCACATCATTGCCGCGCCTTGATGCATGACGCGTCACAGCCACGTCCTGATCGGTGGCGGCGGCGGCAATCGCGTCGCCACCGGGTCATTGCCCGGTCGTCGCCGCCACGTAGGCGCCTTCGCCGCCCCCATACATGGCATGGCGTTAATTAATTCCGCGCCGCGAAATAGACGCGGCCAAAAGTGTTAGATTTAAAAAAAAAAATAGTATTAATTTTAAAATTAGTTTAAAAATGTATTAAAAATAAAAAACATAGGTCATTAAGAAATGACAAACTGCTCCATCCGGTGAGTTTGCAGCGGGAGGCCAAACAAGTCATCGTCGTCGGCTCATATGGCACAGGGGATGGGAATATCGTGCCTGCGCGTCGGACCCCACCATCCGTGGTCCCACATGTCACTGAAGCAGAGCCTCCTCACATGGCTACGGCGTGGCCCCACTTGTCAGCTGAAGACGGCACGAGCAGCGCAACCGACTTGCCGTCGCCTCGAAATGCCCCGCCCTGGCGCCCAAACGTAACCGTCAACACCTGCTCTGCTCTCTCCTCCCCGTCCCCTTCCCCTTCCCCTCGAAGCAGCGCCGCCGCGGAACCAAGCAAGCCCACGCTCCTCGCCGCCGATCCACCACCACCACCACCGCGGCCGCGATGGACAAATTCCCCGACGGGACCCACGTGCGGCTGCGGAGCCGCGTGCGCCGCGCGTCGTACCTCCACGGCGACGAGGACGGGGTGGGGGTCTCCCTGCGCCCGCTCGGCCGCGAGCCGACCCTGAACGCGGTGTGGCGGGTGCACCGGGTCCTGCGCGACGGTATCGATTACGTCCTCCTCCACGGCGCCGCCTACGGCCGGTACCTCGCGCTGTCGCCCGGCGAGGAGGAGCCGGCCGGCCCTGACCGCGGCGTCCCCGCCATCCAGCGCGGCTACGACGCGCGGGACCTGGACGCCGTCATGTGGAGGCCCATCGCGGTCGCGGGCGCCAACAGCGGCGGCTACGTCCGCATGCGCCACGTCTACAACGGCAACCTCCGCGCCAACGGCAGGTTCCGCCCGTGGAACACCCGCGTCACCGTGGATCAGTACTTCGGCACGCGGAGCACGATGAGGCATTGGAGCGTCGAGGTCGTCCCACCCAGACAGGGGCCGCCGCCAGCCCTTCCACTTCCGACTGGGGTGAGTTTGATTGATGTCCTTTCTTTCTCCTTGGCACTCGCCCACTGATTGGGATTGGGGCGGAGCATGATTCGTGGAACGGGTTGCTTTTGCTTGCGAGGAAAACCAATCCTGGATGTTTCGTTTTTAGCCGATTCTGAATGCCTGAATCTGCGTTTGTTCTTGCCGAAGTCTGCACTTACTGTTACTGAAGCCATTAATTAACTGTTGAATTCTTCCTGATAATTGAGCTCACGGTCATAGAATTCTTGGTTGCCACAAGAATTACTACTTTTGTTAGTAAAATTGTTCTAGTTCTGAAGCCCGAGAGGTGTAGTTCTGGGTTATTGAATTCCTGTGCCTCTGCAATTGGTTCGCTTTAGAGAGACTTTCTGGCTTACATTGATCATGTTGGCCTTCCAATTTCTTGCCAGTTATCCAAAATTAATTGTCTGCTCTAGATTAAGATTGCGTCACCAGTTTCTGTTTGGTGTCTGCCATTCGTTAATCTGCATCAGATCAAGCCATCCGGGTGTGTTAGAACTTCAAGCATGGGGTTCTTGGGTGAGTGAGATGCTGATTACTGAGTTATTGCGGGATCATAATTCGGACTAGTTATCTACTTTTTTTTTAGGAGAAAGTTATCTACTTTCTTATTTCTGAACATTTCGTGCTCATTAGAATGTGTATTCAGTTTTAGACTTGCTTCTTCATTCAGTCACCGGTTCTGTCAGGCCGTTTGGTTTCCCTAACCAAGTGCTCCATTGCAGCAGAAACCTGGACGCCAGGATTACTAGTTCTGTCAATAAAATAGTTCTAGTTATACTCGCAAAAAAAAGTTCTAGTTCTGAAGCCCGCGAGCTGTAGTTCTGGGTTCTTGAATTCGTGTTCCTCTGCATTTGGTAAGCTTTAGAGAGTAGTTCTTGCTTACGTTGATCAGTTCGCCTTTCTATTTCATACCCGCCATCCAAAGATCATTGTCTGTTCTAGATTAAGATTGCTTTAGCAGTTTCTGTTTGGTGTCTGCCATTTGTTAATCTGCATGGGATGAATCCATCCGGGTGATTTAGAACTAGAAGCATGCATGGGGTTCTTGGTATTCTACGTTCTGAACATTTCCTGCTCATTACGATGTACATTCAGACTTGCTTCTTCATTCAGTCACCGGTTTTGTCAGGCCGTTTGGTTTCCCTAACCAAGCGTTCCATTGCAGCAGAAGCCAGGAGGCCGCAGTGGCCTGCTCCGGCGGCGCACTAAGCCCGATACCGATCGGCGCAGGATGATCCGGTACCTGCGTTCGGACGATCCGAGGAACTTTGGGGCGGCTGGTTTGCCCGCATTCCCTTTCTACGGCCGCTCCGTGTTCAACCTGAGGTTCCAGGTGGGGAACCGTGCGAACCCAGGGGACGTCTTCAACACCATAATGTGCGTGAAGGCCGGCTTGTATGGGCGGCTGACGCCTCTGGTCACGGACCTGCCTCGCATCGAGGAGCGCATGGATATCGTCGTCTTCACTGCCGGATCACCAGGTGAGGACTTTGCAATTTTCTTAGTGATCTCGTGATGGCAGATGTTCAATCCAAGGGATTAACACCGATGAGAATAAATGCAACATATATAGCTCGTAGCTCACAGTACTTGTGTAGTTCTGAATTCGATGTGCAAAAAGATTCAGTGAAGTATATTCAGTAGATCATAGTACCATACTGACGACAACAGAAAATATAACTTGTACAATGTGTACATAGCTAATATGTTCAGTGTAATTCTGCCTTGTTTTACTATTTGCTATGTGTAGTATCCTTTGCATAGGCTTTTATTTTTGTTGCACAGACTTGTGCTTGTGAAAATTGTCTACTTTGTTTGGCTTGGACTAGTCTGACACATGCTTTAGATTAAGCAGAAGCATTTGAATGGCTGAAAACTCAGGTCTAGTACTGACAGTGCCATGTTGGGATTTAGCATTCCTTGGGCAGATCCTAAATTTGATCGGGTTCTAGAAATTGTCGGATTTCATTTCTTAACATGATCCACAGTTCAGACATTCAGTTCTACCAATAGTCTGATCTCCAGAACAGAAAATTTAGTTGTTTCACTTGTTTAGCCAATAGTGTTGGTCGTATCTGATTGTCTGCACTCTCTATCCCTCTCTATCAAAAGTGTGACTTATTATTTTACTTATTCCCTTTGCGAATATAGGTGCTGAGGGGTTAGTGTACCCAGATGTTCATACACAAGGACAATAGAGGGATACGGGAGCAGAACTTCTAACAACAGCATCACAAGTCCTCTGTTAAGGAATCAGAGGTCGGAATACTTCAGATGCAACGACTCGAGAATCGGCTTGTCTTCTTTTGTTCAGAAAGTTTCAGAAACTCAGTAGCTTTCTGTTTCTGTTGGTAAGGTTTGGTGCGTTCCCCTGAATGGATGGGTTTCAATTCGCCTCAGTTTCAGAACCTACTGTTTTTTTTTTTTTTGAGATGGAGTTTCAGAACTTACTGGTGAAAGTGTTATGTGATGAACGACTTTGCAGAGTAACACTTGTGGTAGTTACCATTTTGTCTCCTTGGGATGACAACTAACAAGAATAGATGTTGCTTGTAGTGTCTGCACCTTTGCTCCTGGTTATGCGTTATTTTTGTGCTGAAGTTTAGCAGTCAGCACAGAATTACTTCCTGCTGTCTGTTTCTCAATATATCCAGCAAAGGAATGGAACGATTGTTATAAAAGGCATCGTCGGGCATGTGTAAATTGATCAACTTCACTGAAAAATACCGTCTGTGGACAAGCCTCAGTGATATTCCGGTGTGCAGGGTTCAAAATTTCAACGAAATTTCGACTGAATTTCACGAAATTCAGTAATTTCGGTGGTGGCTGAAAGAAAACTCCGAAATTTTTTAATACACTAATACATGTGCATACATGTGCTATGTAACTCTAATCTTATATTTTTCTATTGTTTATATTGCATATTCTTTTATTTAATAGATATGTAGTCATAAATCATACTAATATTTGTTTAGATCCAATTTTTTTTTAAAAAACATACTTTATGTGCTAATCTCTAAAAAAATTTCGGCGAAATTTCGGCCAATTTCACGAAATTCGGTAATTTCGGTGGTGGCCAAAATTTTGGCGATACCGAAATTAAAAACCTTGCCGGTGTGTACAGCTCAACCATCGCCGGACCTCCGACGTGTCCATTTGACAGTCCAAAAATTCCAACACTTCGGCGTGTAGACCACCTCAACGACGGATTACCCTGCGTATACAAACGCACTGTAAATATCTCTGGCGACTGGCTTGCACAAAATCAACAACACCGGATAAGTTTGAATCGTTAATTACTGCGGTATTCTAAAATGACTATGAGCCTCCATTTATTTGGATCTGACGATCACAAATTACTACATTTGTCCCTAAATAAATCAATTCATAGAATCTGTGTCAATCATTTTTCTTTTTGAAAAATAGCAGGAGCACTGCTATGTCATATACTCCCTCCGTCTCATTAAAAGTGACGTTTTTGACTTTTGGGTATCGTGTTTGACCATTCATTTTATTCAAAAAAATTTATAAATTATAAAATAAATAAATCATTATTAAAATATCTCTAATAATAAAATAAGTCGTAACAAAATAGATAATATTTATACAAAATTTTTGAATAAAATGAACGGTCAAACAAGATGGCACGGAGTCCAAAACGTCACTTTCAATGGAATGGGGAGAGTAAGAAGGAAGGAAATCCAGTTTACAGCAGACAGGACTTACATTAAAGTGATCACTCGAGCACAGAAACTTGAAACCAAATAAACAATATTCAAGAAAGGAAATCTAGTTTCCCAGTTGCTCTACTGAAGATACCCACTTCTTCCTTGATCAGCCCCAACACCTGGCCCGGTGTTCATGTTGTCCCCTCAAAGGTTCTTCGATTGAGCTCTTTCCAGATATTCCAGGCCGAGTACATCAAGATGGCTGTCGTTGTTTTTTTGCTGAGTTGCTGATCTCCCCTGCATTGACTTCTCCCACCAAGTTTGCAGTCTGCACGTCCTCATCAATGTCCACAGTATGTTCTCCAACCCAATTTTTAACAAGCACCCAAACTTCCTTTGCAAAGGGGCAGTGAATGCAAAGATGAACCGTTGTTTCCGCTTCCTGGTCATAGAGCGAGCAAATTGGATTGCAAGGCCAATGTCTCAGTGCCAATTTATCGGCTGTTAGATTTTTTGCCTGCACCAGTAGCCACGCGAAATTTTTAGTTTTCCTTCAGCATGAGCCTTCCAAATTGAGTTCGCCAAAATGGCTGTATAAGATCCCCTAAACTGCGCCAGGTATTCAGACTTGGTAGAGTAGTTGCCATCCGCTGTCCACCTCCAAGTAATCTGATCCTCTTGGTCATTAAGTTGTTGCGACTGTACCAGGTCCCATAATTTCACAAACTCAGCCATCTACTGAACAGTGTCCATCCTCCACAGGCCCCTCGTCCAGAGTTTGACTAACTTTATAGAAAAAAGTAACAACATTTATGTTATAAAATGAGCACCTTATGAAAATATATTCTATGATAAATCTAATTATACTAATTTGATACCATAAGTCTTAACATTTTTTTAAAAAAATCGGTCAAAGTTTAAAAGTTTGACTTAAGACAACTCTAGAAATCTATTTATCCAGAGACAGAGGGACTACCTGGTTATAGATGAAATATATGTTTATTTACTTTTTACATGTAAAATAGGATAAATAATGAAAGTTTTAGATTAATAACTACAATAGTTTGATACACGTGTGATCTTCAGATATGGTAAGTCTTTGATCATAAAAAAAAGAGATATGGTAAGTCTTTGTTATTTTGCAACTTTGGACTTGATATTTTTCGATTACCAAGTAATATTGCAGGTGACGTTATACGCTTCATTTCGCATGCAATATGATTTGCGTGTGTGATTTTTTTTTTATTTTGCAGGGGGAAGGAGACCAAGGAGAAGGCAAAAACGACGCCCCAAGGTGCAGCATCACCCCGAAGTTCATCCCCATTGTTAGAGAGGAGCAAGGAGTGCTCCCCTCCATTGCATTAGTGGTGAGAAAAAAGAAGGAGGCAAGAAGAAGCCAAGGTAAGATATTGCTTGCTTGGTGAGTTCTTGCTTAGCCCTTACAACCCTAACCCTAGGAATCACCCAAAGAACCCTCACACATGGTAGACTAGTCATCAATGTACCTTCCTAGATGGGTTCTAAAGGCCTCTAGGAACAAAAGTCCACCAGCACACATAGCCGGTCCACTAGATCAGAGCAAAACCCAGCTGGTAGAGACTTAGACACCTATGTGCAAACTCCTCAGGCAGTTTAGTAGTTTACCCAGATAGTCCATAAGTGCACAACTTGTCCCACCAGAACCATAGAGACACTATACATTCCCAGGGACATATTATGGTGTCACTCATGGATGGTCCATGTACACATGCTTGCTATTCAAGTGACTAGTCTGTCCCTGTTATGTTCACATGGACGGTCTGCACAGTCATACGATGCATTAGACTTGAGCATTGAAGACTTGTGTGAATCTACCAAGGTCAAAAGGATGGTCTGTGTGTTCATACAAATGGTCCTCCATACACAACTGACTCTACAGAACAATAATACTTTCACCCTGTTCCTAGGGATGGTATGAGAATACACTTGGATAGTCAAACCATATGGCCCAGAGGCATACAAAACCAAATTGCCTATGGGTTGTCTAGAAAGATAGTCTAGTCAGATAGATGGACAATCCATGTTGACACAACCGGGCAGTCTAGAAAGACACCAAGTCCTAAGTTGTTCAGGTGAGCCATTCGGTCTATCACAATCTATGATACCACATCAGAAGAGTATAATCCCAGCACAAGACCATTCTGTTTAGGCAAACAGTCCACCAAGTGACATGGATGGTCCATTAGAACCCCGCTGAGTAGTAACATCCTTGTTTAGCCCCAGAAATTTCGACTTGGATGGTTTGACCTTCCTAACTAACAGTCCACGTGAACTATGTAGTGCCAAGTCACCTAAGCCCATCCTATGGATGGTCCAACACCTCATACTGGACAGTCCAATGCAACGAGTATTGCCGGACAATCTGTATATGACATGTTCTAATGAACAACTAGGAGGGGAAATGTCTAAAATATGAACAAGAGAATCAATGTGATCGAAGGCTTGGTGAGACGGGGTCTGTGATGACATTACTCACATGGGCTGGTTAAGGATCGTATACATGTTGCAGTGAGTTTTGAATACCTTTCATACTTGGTACATGTCATTATGGGGACGGTAAGCCGTGTTTGATTGGGTGATCTTATGGATTCAGAGTGATTTGGGGTGAGGAGTAGCTAGAAACCAGTACTCTTGCACATCTCGACTGTCCATTAGACATTTTGGACAAACGTGGAAAAGGTTGAGGCGGTGAGTTCATTTACCTCTTATGGGAAAAGTTGTACACCCCTTTAGAGTTATGGGTCATTTTGGAATGCCACACTCTTGATTATGAGCAAGTTCCTGATTTCTGGCTTTGAGAGTGGACTCGTGATGAAAGGACTCGTGGAACGTCAAGATCCACCCTCATTCTTAAGTTCTTGCTATTTTCCTAAGGTTGTGCTATGCCTAGTTTGTAGTTTGATATGTGGACCCTTTTATCTATTCCATCTGCTTTAATGTAAACCAACATGTTTACCTTGCTATGTCCTCAATGCATATTCCTTTTAGTATTATTCGAGTATGACATGCAGAGTACAATTCTTATTTTCATGGTGCTACTTTTGAGTTGCTGCAGGTGAGATGGGCTTCGTGTACGGCTACTTCTATGATCCCAACCCCTTTGTCGAGTGGGAGTAAAGCACCTATGAGTAGCTTAGCTCATGGTTGTGGCATGAACCATGAATGCATCTTTGAATTTATTATGTATGCTACAAACTTCTACTACAATGTCTTAGTGTTGAACAAGTGTCGTAACTTAACTGTGTGAGAGCTATATGATGTTTATATATGCAATGTATCATGTGTAGTTTGCACGTAGTGTACATCATGGATTATGCGATTATAGGAACGAGTGGATTAGTTGTATTAAATTGAGTGTGGCCACTAGATGACAGCTTGATTTTGATATGATTAATTGGAGGGTCCTTGCATGGCACACACACATCTCCTCATCTACCGAGATTCAGTTGTAAATGACTAAAACCAATATGTAAACTGATCATGATAGGATCCTTCTGAAACCCTACTTCCCTAGATTGTATTTGTATAAGGAAGAAACGAGAGAATCCACAAAACATAACATAGGGTGTTGTATATGTAAACCTCTTTTTCCTAGCCTTTGCATACGACGCACAAACAAGAGAATCCACAAAAACATAACATAGGGTGTTGTCTCCTCACATTGAACCTATCTAAGTTATCTCGTGTACTACCATCTAAATCTGTTTCATTCACGCACAATGCGCAGATAATCATTATCTAGTGACAAAATGCCTATAAAAAGCAACACCTATAAAACGTAATTTTGTAGCTATGCACAAACTTAAATACTTATGTACGTCTTTTATAAAACTCTAACCCATATAAAAACACTTTGTCGATAGCCTTTATCACAAATTAAAAATACAGAAACTAATGGTTTATAAAAATAACTTTATACAAAATTTCATGTACATGAAACAAAAACCAATGGCAAAAACATAACAAGCCAAATGGTTATCTCTGTCCTAAAAAAAATACAATTCTAAATACATCATCAGTTAAAGTGACTGAAGTTTGAAAATATATGGTTAAAAATATTAATGCTTATAACATCAAATTATTTATATAATTTTTTTTTTGTTAAACTTGACATACTTTAACATGGTACAGTTCTAAAATTGCATTAGGACGGAGGGAGTATCTCTCACCTCTCAAGTCAATTGGCCAACCATGCTGCCATTCCATCACGAACAGTCGCCCTGATTGAAGGTGAGAAGAGAAGGTCTCGAGTCTAGTCTCCTTTGTTTTTTATTCTCCAGTACCACTACTTGCGCCTTGCACTTTACTCTTCCCTCACCTCTGGCAGCTGCTTCGAGCTCGGTAGCTGAACAAGTAAAGCAGCAGCGGGAGCAGCAAGATAGTAAGATAGTGATCCTCCATGGGCAACACCTGCCTTGGCTTTGGCTTCCGTGCGCCGACGACGTCGCCGATCTGATGCATTTTCGAATCCACATCGGTGTTGACAAAATACTGCCATCAACATATAATGTTCTTCGTTCTATCTTTACCCCTTTTGTGTTCCTACCGTGTAACCGACGCCGTGTTAGAGAAGGATAAAACCTGGATCTCCGACTTCTGCCGTGGGACCTAGACATGGAAGAAGGGTGGGACTGATGCAATACGAGGGATGAGATTGAGGGACGATCAAGGGTCATAGGGATCTATTTACTTGAAAGGCAAAGAGTTGATATGGACGGCCTTTCATAACCTTCCCGTTGCAAGTGTTTTTTTTTTCTTCTTAAAAGACAAGAGATTGTTCTTTCTCAATGATAAATTGATGATATGAGGATCCTCCTGAACCAATCTGTTGTTATTGTGACCAGAGCAGTTCGTGCAATCTTTTTAACTGAATGTTTCCAGTTACGTGTGCGTGATTGGGTATTTTTGGCAGGCTGCTAGTTCAAACATTGGACACCTGATGAGTGGTGGGGTACTTGCCAACAGAGCAGTGGCTTCTCAGTATCAAACCAAGTGAGATGTTGCTCTCTGTTTCTTCGTCAGATAATAAACTCATTAAATGGCGCCAACGCGCTAGTAGCGCAGTGGTGAGCGCTCCCGTCGTTTGTTGCCGAATTTTTTTTTGTTTTTCAGCTCTCTTTTTTTAAAAAAAATCACAAATATGTCCCTGTCAGTATCTTTTTAAAAAATAGACCTTGACCTCGGCGCCGTGACAATTGGCGCCGAGAGCTTACACGTCTCGGCGCCAATTGCTTTGGCGCCGAGGTCCATCATTTTCTATGTGTCGTTGACGTGGCTGCTTGCGTGGTGCGGACGTGTGGCATGAGCTCGGCGCCGTGGATCTTGGCGCCGAACTATGGAAATTGATAAATTTTAATTTTTACCATGAGCCGAGCTCTGTACTGTGTCGCCCCGCCGTACTGCAGAAGCCGAGCTCTGTACCGTGTCGCCCGGGTAGTTGTATCTTCGAGCTCCGAGCTCATGAGTGCCAGCTGCTGCGTGCTTTGCCCAAAGCCATTGTTGCCCATAGCTGTATGCAACTATTACAAGCAAAAATGGAGGAAAAAAGAACACAAACACTACCAAAGTAAGTACATTAGCAAATGAATTCCTCACTTGCATGCCAAGGCATTTCTGGGCCTGGCCATCACTTTTCTTCTTTCGACAGGAAATGAAATGAATGAGAGACGAAAAAGGCTTGAGATATGATGTTGTGTTGTGTTCGCATGGTTCCTTTCTGAAAATTTTCCAAGGCGTGCAGAAAACCAAAGGCTACGCTAGTGTTGTTGCAGGGAAGCAACGTGAAACTGGGTTCTGGAAACAGGGACGCGCAGCGGCAAGACCGCAAGAGGTATCTACCAGAGCCAAAAAGCTTTGTTTCTGTTACCAGGTACATTGCTCATACACATGTTCTTTTTTTTCTCCTCATCCCAACAATTCCTTTCCTACTGAATTTCCTAATACAAAATAAAGTATATATATGAACACATGCATGGAAACTTCCGTATAGCAGGTGCGTACGACAGACTTTTTCTACTATCCGAACAAAGCCTGGTCTTATCGGTTTGTACAGTTGTACGTGCTCCTAGTTTACTCCAAAGTAGCGAAGTACATACATACGACAGTATTGTTAATCAGTTTGCAGGTACTTTTGTCCATGCCGCAGCATCCGTAGACATGCATGCATGCACTTGCTTTGCTTTTATATATATATATATATATATATATATATAATGTATTTCTCTGACAATGTCTTCGGAAAACAAATAGAATTCGCTGATATGATAGATGATGCCTTCCTTCACCTTACTGGTATACGGTAGTTTATACTTTATATATGTAGTTGCATGCCATGTGTGGTATATATATATATATATGATGATGCCCGTATCCCGGTGTGGTAATTTCGCAGCGTATTAAAAGCAGGCACTTTTTTTTTCTTGGTGCCGGCGCCAATTGCTTTGGTGCTGTTTCGAGTTTTTTTTTTGCTTGGTGCTGTTTCGAGCTGTCATGGTAAAAATTAAAATTTATCAATTTCCATAGCTCGGCGCCTTAGTAATTGGCGCCGAGATCGGTGTCGAGATTCACGGCGCCGAGCTCATGTCAAGTCCGCGCCACGCAAGTAGCTACGTCAACGACACGTAGAAAATGACCCTGGACCTCGGCGCCAAAGCAATTGGCGCCGAGACGTGTAAGCTCGGCGCCAATTGTCACGGCGCCGAGGTCAGGGTCTATTTTTTGAATGGATACTGCCAGGGACGTATTTGTGAAATTCTTAAAAATAAAAGGGGCTGAAAAACAAAAAATTCGGGTGTGGAGGCCACCCACCTGCGTTCGAATCCCAGTTGTGGATCGACCGGGTGTGGCACCGGGGTTTTCCCTGAATATATATTTCCAGTTACTGGCGCATGAAGCTATAATGGTAGTGCGATGTGCCCGTCGCTTATGGAGCCCATGGGACTCTGTCGATATCCAGAAGGACGCGTGGAGTGCGTATAGTTTGTAGGTCTAGGGTGTGTGTCTATGTGCGTGTAAGGGTGTGTGTGAGTGTGTTTGAGCATGCGTTCAGATATTACAGCGGTATCTTAGTAGTCCAAGCTAAAAAAAACTAATTAAATGACTAGAAACATCTTTTTAAAAAAAAGAGAGTTAACTCTGGTTTTAAGAAAGCACATCGTAACAAGGTTTGTTGGGGTTACCAGCCACATTACAATCCCAGGTAGGATAGAGCGCATCATCCAGCTATTACAAATGGTTAAAAATAGAAAAGAGCTAAGCCAACTAGATCTCAAAGACATCCGTTGCCATTGTAGCCTTGGGCTTAAAGTTCTTCAGCCATCTCAGAATCGCTTCCAATGCTTGCGACACACGTTCTCTGTCTTTCTCCTTCAGAAGGACGCTCCATCTCTGCAACAATGATATCGCCACATATATTACATCAGTTGGCGTCTTAACAAACGATTTTTCAATTGCCATCTTATTTCTCGTGGTCCACAAGACCCACGTAAATCCTGCGAAGAAAAATATGATCAACCGATTCGGCAGCGGCCCCTTGCCCTGCAGCCATGTAATAGATAAGTCATCCAGAGATCTAGGACAAGAGTCTAGCTCAAATATATTTTGCAAGAGGCCCCAGACTAGTTTAGCCAAGTGACATTTGAAGAAAAGATGGTTAACAGTTTCAACACAGTCACATAAGCAACAACCCATGTTACCTTTCCATCCCTCTTATTCTCTTAACCAGGCTCCCCGCTACCTGGAGCTTGTTATGGAACATCTGCCAAAGAAAGAACTTGATTTTCAATGGAATTTTGCATTTCCAGATCAGACCAGCCACTCTATTTGGCATGCCCCAGTCAGTCAGAAATCTATATAGCGATTTGGTTGAAAAATGACCTTTTGGCTCTAAAGCCCAGAAAACAATATCCGCTGCATCACTCTCAGGATTACATCCTTGCAGAGAGTAAGTTAGATGAATCCAGCTATTGTATTCTTGGGGACTTAAAGATCTTTTGAAATCCATAACCCATTCATCCTCCTCCCAGCACTCAGAAACCGAACAGTAAGGATTTCTCACCATTCTAAAGAGATTTTCATGACTAATACCTAATGGGACCTCTTTGGCCCAGCAGTCTTCCCAAAATTTGCAATGGTCTCCATTTCTCACTTTGAACACAACACCCCATTTGAAAAGATGCTTCACTTTATGTAGGCCCTGACAAAATTGAGACACTCCCTTTGTCTTAGACTCAAAGACCCCCCCCTCACCCATATATTTTGCTTTCAAAAATTTAAACCAAAGTTCATCAGGCTCCTAAAAAATCTTCCAAATCCACTTGACTATTAAGCAGTCATTCATAATTCTAGTGTTTATAATCCCTAAGCCCCCTTGGTCTTTTGGTATGCATACCATTTCCCATTTGGCCATGTGATATTTAAACTTGTCCTCAGCCCCCTGCCAAAGAAAATTGGCCCTAATGGTATCCATTCTCTTGTGAATCCCATCAGCCAACCAGTAAAAACCCATACAATACAAAGGTAGGCTGCTCAAACAGGAATTGGTTAAGATTTGTTCCACACCCGAAGTTAAGAATTTCCCTTTCCATTGGTCAAGTCTAGTTATCATTTTCAGAGGCAAAAAACTAAAAGCCCCCATGGCTAAATGGTGGTCACTGATTGGAATCCCTAGATATTTCAAGTGTAGATCACCCAAAACACAATTAAGCATATTAGTCATTTCTTCCTTCTCTACCTGTGAAACTCCAAAGCCATACACTTCACTCTTATGGTAGTTTATTTTTAATTCAGTCAGCCATTCAAGGCAATATAAAATCAGTTTTAGGTTAGTTATTGAAGTTGCAGATCCATCTATCATGATCACTGTGGCATCAGCGTACTGAATATGTGTAATACCCCCAGGTAAAAGATCTTCAAGAACCCCTTTAATATGTATGGCAAGAAACATCTCGCTGCTCCGTCCATTCAGTTTCACTGTCCCTGTGGCCACAGACTCATTTTTTCTCTCTTTGTTGTTCATAGCACCGAGGACATTGACGAGTCGTCTGCGGAGGAGCTGCGCGACGCGACGAGCTATGCGAAGGACAACGCGTTGCTGATCCAGGTGCCGGTGTTAGGAACAGCAACGAAGACATTCTGGCGATTATCTGATGAAGCCACTAGGATCAGCAGAAAACTTGCATTGATACTGAGGAACTACCACTCAGTCTGCAAGTGCCTCACTGCTCCTCTGCAGGTGTCCAACGTCTGGGTTGGGAGCGCTGGCAATGTCAAGCTTAGGGGTGCCAGATTCACTACCAAAGGCTTCAGCATTGAGCGTGTGAGGGATGACTACAAGAACCTGTCCAGGGTGCTCAAGCAGTTGATTAGTATCTCCGGTGGGGATATCAACAAATTGCCTCCGGACTACAGTCAATTCCTCTTGCTCTTGACGAAGGACAACCTTACGACGGAAGATGAGTTCTTGATTGTAAACAATACTGCTCTGCTGCCCTTGAAAAACCGGTATTTTTTTACTTCAGTTTTATTGTCTTTGTTTTTGTTGTTGTTGCTGTTGCTGTTGCCACTGGGTCATTTGGTTACTTGTGTTCACAGCACTGAAGTCTTCCTGATGCTATACGATAGAATTGTCAAGTATCTTGGTAGAAAAAACCGAGCAAAGAGGAACATAATACTCTCCAGTCTCCCCTACGAGAACGACTGGTTGGATACTGCCACGTCAAATACAAAGATCAACCAGTGGGTTGTAAAATCAGATGTTCAAAAAAAAGAGTACAAAAGGACTGCACTTGATCTACTGCGTCTCAACAGAAATGTAAGAAGCCACTTGCATGAGTACGGCCATGATGACGATATTGAGAAAATTCTGTATTGTGAATGGCCCATGCTGCTCATCGCCATGGAGAAACAATTGCTCTTGGAAGGTGAGCTCCAAGACACTGACATCGAAAACAAGTTTGGCTAGCCGTTCTGCTGCAAAATGAAAGATGTATTCTGCATTTCCATGGGTTGGTAATGGTAAGCTAATGTTCTTCAATCTTCAGTGCGGAAGTTTATGGTGAATTGGTGATGGAGTGATATGCTTACCTGGAGCCTGGTTTATGTAATAGGCTAGTTGCTTTCTCTTGTCTCGTCAACTTTGAAGGCAATTGTGCTGTAAAAAGTAAAACATGGCCCTAAAACTCTAAAATTATGCTGTAAAATTGACTTGCCATTGAGTTTGCATTCATCCTTTAATCTCTGATTCTTATAAACAATCTCTATTGCATCAGTAAGCAACGCTCGGAATATTCTTCGGAAACACTTGCAGATACATATCTGAAGTATTGTCACACTTGAGTTTTATGCGAGTGATTATATCTGAAGTACTCTTCTAACCCCGATCCCACCACTGGGGGTGCTCTTTCATCACCCAGGAAATCACAGGTTAAAGGGTAGGGGACCATTTTCCTTTAAAAAAAGGAGCCGGTTGGGAATCTCTTTCAAATAGCTTTTCTAGTTGACAGTTTTTTCTAATAACTCGTACATTTGGTCTGCCTAACAATACCAAGTTGCTTTAATCCTCCCGGAGTTCAACAGGGTAAGGCCTATATAATATTGAGGAAAAAGAATGCACTCCGAGTTTTCTTACGTCAAGGTTGTCCATACTTACCCTGTTACCTAGCCATGTTTAAACCTGAACGTCGTCCATACTGAACGGGTAAAATATGCAAAACAAACACGGTTATACGCCTTGATCGTCGATTCAATAATAGGTAGTAGTGTATCAATCCGTTCTCTGCACGGACTGTAATCTTAAAAATTAAGTTTTAAAAATTAAGTATATAGTTTATGTTTAGAGAGATGGGTGTGTTCTTACACTGCTTTGAAATCCGTTTATGATTTTATCATGTTTCAACTTTATAATTTAGTTAATGCGAAACCACCGTTCGCTCCTGCTCTAGACTATGTTAGGTAAAAGGAAAAATAAATAAACTAAAAGAAAAGAAAAAATTCATAAACAAATGAAAGACGACACTGATCCTGATTCTAACCCTCAGGCTTGTGTTGATGGTTGGTTAAACATATAAAACTTGTTAAACTTCAATTAGATTTAAAATATTTGGAAAGACTTACATGCAGTAATTAGGTGCTAATAAAACATATGCCAAATTAAGAGCAAGTACATTGGCGTTGTCTCGTAGACAGTCTCATATAGTACCATGTAATTTTAAGACGACTTAATAGACATGTACAATGGTTGTCTTTTAAATTATCTCGTAGTAACCCATAATTTCTTAATTTATGCATAGAATAAAAATAAAGTTGTGAGTTGCATAACACCAACTCATACAATGGTACAGTCAATAGTTATCTCATAGTTCTAAATTTTAGCTCATAAGACAATTATTTCGCGAAACAATATCCTCTTTCTCTTTCTCCTAGCTCTTTCCTCCACATTAGTAAAATCCCACGTAACCTAGTACGAGATCGTGAACTTATAGCAATTTGCTATACTTGCTCTAAGAAGCTTACAATATTCTAACCAAGCCAGTTATTTTCTTGTCTGAGCCGAAGCATGTTATTTATTTTCTCTCACTTGCTGAGTACAATTGTGGTCGCGCTTGTCTTATTACGTTCTTTTAGCAAAATTATGGATGGCTACTCAGAGCAGGAGATTGTTGAGAATTAGATGACTTCTTGGAGGTCTAGACATACATGTTCCCCGGTCGATTACCTATGGAGAATGGAGTTTCACTACTGTTATCTTTTATAGATGTTTATTATTGAACTATGTTTTTTTTGTGTAAAGACTTCACTACGGGAATCAGTGGCTTTGCCGAGTGACAGGGGCACTCGGCAAAGCCCAATTTATACTCGGCAAAGGCTTTGCCGAGTGTTGCACTCGGCAAAGAACACTCGGCATATAAACTGTCGGCAAAGGCGTCTTTGCCGAGTGTCTTTTGTCGGGCACTCGGCAAAGCCTTTGCCGAGTGCCGACACTCGGCAAAGTTGAAACCGAAAAAAAGGGAATTTTTACCCAAAAAAATGGAAATTTTTTTTATCGATGGAGGCCCGAACCGGCCAGCGCCCACCCATCTCCGACATTTTTCGCGTGAATTTCATGGCTACGCGGCCGACGCGATTCGAACCCGAGACCTCCCGCTGTTCACGTACCTCCTCTACCACTACACCACACTCTCACTTGTGTCTGCATTTCGTTTTAGTTCCCAATATATTATACTAAACTGAGTGTAAATTACATGTTTGAGGCCCTAAACGAATTCAAATAAAAAAGTTGTAAACTACAAAGTTTCATAACTTTTCGAGATCTACACTTTTAGTTTAGTAACTTTTTTCATCCGAGGTCGTTTACAAAATTTGAATTTTAAAATTTTGAAATTCAAACGCAGTTTTACATGACAAGATGTTTTCAAATCAAAAAGTTGTTAACTACAATGTTTCATAACTTTTCGAGATCTACAGAGTTTATTTTGGTTGTTTTTTCATCCAAGGTCGTTTGAAAAGTTCAAATTTTAAAATTTTGAAATTCAAATGTAGTTTTGCATGACAAGATGTTTTCAGATCAAAAAGTTGTAAATTATAAAGTTTCATAACTTTTCGAGATCTACAAAGTTTATTTTGGTTGTTTGATCATCTGTTCATCCGATATGGTCAATTACAAAGTTTCATAACTTTTCGAGAGGCTCTTTGCCGAGTGTCAAAAAAAAACACTCGGCAAAGAAGCTTCTTTGCCGAGTGTAAAAAAAACACTCGGTAAAGAAGTTTTTTTGCCAAGTGTAAATTGCATGTTTGAGGTCCTAAACGAATTCAAATAAAAAAGTTGTAAACTACAAAGTTTCATAACTTTTTGAGATCTACACTTTTAGTTTACGAAGTTTTCCCATCCAAGGTTGTTTACAAAATTTGAATTTTAAAATTTTAAAATTCAAACGCAGTTTTGCATAACAAGATGATTTCAAATAAAAAAGTTGTCAATTACAAAGTTTCATAACTTTTCGAGATCTACAAAGTTTATTTTGGTTGTTTGATCATCTGTACATCCGACATGGTCATTCTAACATTGTTCACAAATATTATATATCTCTCTTGTAGTTTCATAAACTACAAAAAAGATATGTTAGATTTGTGAACAATTTTACTTTCACTTTATCATATGAAGAAAAGACCAAAACAAACATTGTACATCTTGATGAGTTATACAACTTTGTAGTTGAAAACTTTTTCATTTGAATTAATTTACTGCTTCAAAATATGCTTTGAAATTTTCTTTGCCGAGTGTCAAAAAATAACACTCGGCAAAGAGGCTCTTTGCCGAGTGTCAAAAAAAAACACTCGGCACAGAGCCTCTTTGCCGAGTGTTAAAAAAAACACTCGGCAAAGAGCCTCTTTGCCGAGTGTCAAAAAAAAAACACTCGGCAAAGGCCGCTTTGCCGAGTGCCCGAAAAACAACACTCGGCAAACCACCTGGCACTCTCGGCAAAGAGCCGGTCTCCGGTAGTGCTTTGAGTCAACTCTATAATAAATAATTTTTTTACTCATTATTTTTATGATATTTCTATTGCTATAAAGTAATAACTTCGCATCATACATATGGTGTGCTGATTTTGTTCTTAAAATCGGATGTGACAAAAATAATATTACCCTTGACCTTGACATTATCCTAACCCTTTGGCTTCCGTCGATAGTTGATTAAGCTTGTGCAGCTTGTTAAACTTGGCCTTAGATTTGAAATATTTGCAATTTTTTCTATGAAAATTCTTTCTAAATGGTATCTCAAATATTTGATATTAAAAATAGAGGTTAAAATCACCGGGTACTAAAAAACAAATCACATGGGAAAACTAGTTTTTGTTTAGCTAAGCTAGTACTCTTAATTCCTCTGAACGGAATAGGATGAACTATATGCCTTCGTTTTGAAAAAGAAGAGACAAAATCACAAAGTTTAACAAATGAAGGTAAAATCACATTTATACTTCAAAACAAGGTTAAGAACATAAGAGCCCTTATGTTTAATACCTACTACTAATAAAAGTTACTTCCCTTTGCAAAATTTTTTTGTTCATTTATTTTCTAACACAATACACATATAAAACTTATGTAATCGTTGTCTTCTTGTGATAAATTAACAATTACTAGATGCATTTTTTTCATCTATATTCATAGTTTTTCCTCTTTGCATGGCATTTCCATGTACCTTCAAAATGCATTTAGTTCAAATCTTAGTTTAAGTTATGATGGCTCAAGCTATAATATTGATTTATGGCATCATGAATCTAGATTTTGATTAGAACTTTGAGTTTAACCTCAAGTTAAACTGAAACACTATGCCTATTGTACATATTATTTAAAAGTCTCTTTTTATTATATTAAAGAAAAGGATTTTAGGTTATACTGTTTATGCTTAAGGAGTTAAGAAATCAAGGAGTTCACAGCTACTTTTGGTCTCTATTAACCTCTTTCGCTACAGAAAATATTAAAATTTCTTATTAAAGAATTATATGTAGTAGTATTGTTTTATAAAATATAGAGTTATTAAAATTTTATTACCAATAAAAATGTATATAATAGTTTTTCAGTTAAGAAATATAGATTTATCTAATAGTGTTTCAATTAATAAAATGTATAAATTTACCAAAGTAACAGAAGGGAATCCAACTGTCTTGCCATCCCATCATGAACAGTCATATTGATGAAGGTCTCCTGTCTAGTCTCCTTTGTTTTTCTTCTCACCCCTTTTACTTTACTCTTCCCTCACGTCTGTCCGCATCTTTGAGCTCGGTAGCTAAACAAGAAGCAGCAGCAGCAAGATAGTGTTCCTCCATGGGAAACACCCTCGGCGTTGGCGTAGGTGTCGGCATCGGCCTCGGCCTTACCGTCGGCTACGCCGCCCTGATCCAGGTTCGAATCCACATCGGTGTCAACATAAGTACTGCCGGTAACATATGTTCTTCTTCCTTCATTTCCTCCCCCTTTTGCATCCCTGCCATATCGCAATAATTTTTATTGAAAAGATGATCAAAGGTTATAATTTCTTTGAAGGAGTCGAATCCGTGCATGCAAGGTCATCCTCTAACAGATCATGTAGATCGCCTATGTGTGCCTGCCTTAATTTAGTCTAGGAATATGAGTGAATCTCAGCCTTTGACGACCTTCCCGTGCCAAGAGATTTTTTTTATAAACAAAAAAAAGAAAATAAAATACAAGTGATTGTTCTTTCTTCAAAAGGGACAGAGGATCCTCCTGGACCAATCTGTTTCTACTGGGACCAGAGAAGTTCTTGCAATTTTTTCACCTCAATGTTTCGGTTTCTTGTGCTTGATTGGGTATTTTCGGCAGGCTGCTGGACCAAAAATTGGCGACGAAGTGGTGGCTTCTCAGTATCAATACAAGTGAGATGCTGGCCTTTGTTTCTTCGTCAGATAATTGCGAGAAACATGTCGCTGCTCCGTCCGAATCAGTTTTATTGTCTGTAGTCACAGACTCATTTTTCTCTCTTTGTTCATAGCACTGAGGACATCGACGAGTATTCTGCCGAGAGGCTGCGCGACGCGATAAGCTATGCGAAGGACAACGCGATGCTGATCCAGGTGCCGGTGTTAGGAACAACGAAGACATTCTGGCGATTATCTGACGAAGCCACTAGGATTAGCAGAAAACTTGCATTGATACTGAGGAGCCAGCACTCGGTCTGCAAGTACCTCACTGCTCCTCTGCAGGTGTCCAACGTCTGGATTGGGAGCACTGGGAATGTCAAGATAAGGGGGGTCAGATTCACTGGTGAAGGCTTCTTCAGGATTGAGCGTGTGAGAGATGACTACAAGCACCTTTCCAGGGTCCTGGAGCTGTTGATTATGATCTCGGGTGGGGATATCAACAAATTGCCTCCGGACTACAAGGATTTCCTCTTGCTCTTGAGGAGAAACAACCTTACAAGGAACGATGAATTCTTGATTGTAAACAATGCTGCCCTGCTGCCCATGAAAAACCGGTAATTTTTTTTATTCAGTTTTATCATCTTTGACTGTTTGTTGTTGTCACCACAGGCTCATTTGGTTACTTGTGTTCACAGCACTGAGGTCTTCCTGATGCTACGCGATAGAATTGTCAATTACCTTGGTCAGAACAACCAAGCAAAGAAGAGGAGAATACTGTACAATCTCCCCTACAAGAACGACTGGTTGGATACTGCCATGGCAAATGCAAAGATCAACCAGTGGGTTGTAAATGTTACACACGAGTACAGAAGGAGCACAATCGGTCTACTGCGTCTCAACAGAAATGTAAGAAGCCACTTGCATGAGTACGGCCATGATGACGATATTGAGGAAATTCTGTATTGTGAATGGCCCATGCTGCTCATCGCCATGGAGAATCAATTACACTTGGAAGGTGAGCTCCAAGACACTGACATCGAAAACAAGTTCGGCTAGCCGTTCTGCTGCAAAACAGATGAAAGATGTATTCTGCATTTCCATGGGTTGGTAATGGTAAGCTAATGTTCTTCAATCTTCAGTGCGGAAGTTTATGGTGAATTGGTGATGGAGTGATATGCTTACCTGGAGCCTGGTTTATGTAATAGGCTAGTTGCTTTCTCTTGTCTCGTCAACTTTGAAGGCAAAGCCGGTCAGCTTTATAAAGTGTGCTGTAAAAAGTAAAACATCGCCCTAAAACTCTAAAATTATGCTGTAAAATTGACTTGTGCCATTGAGTTTGCATTCATCCTTTAATCTCTGATTCTTATAAACAATCTCTATTGCATCAGTAAGCAACGCTCGGAATATTCTTCGGAAACACTTGCAGATACATATCTGAAGTATTGTCACACTTGAGTTTTATGCGAGTGATTATATCTGAAGTACTCTTCTAACCCCGATCCCACCACTGGGGGTGCTCTTTCATCACCCAGGAAATCACAGGTTAAAGGGTAGGGGACCATTTTCCTTTAAAAAAAGGAGCCGGTTGGGAATCTCTTTCAAATAGCTTTTCTAGTTGACAGTTTTTTCTAATAACTCGTACATTTGGTCTGCCTAACAATACCAAGTTGCTTTAATCCCTCCCGGAGTTCAACAGGGGTAAGGCCTATATAATATTGAGGAAAAAGAATGCACTCCGAGTTTTCTTACGTCAAGGTTGTCCATACTTACCCTGTTACCTAGCCATGTTTAAACCTGAACGTCGTCCATACTGAACGGGTAAAATATGCAAAACAAACACGGTTATACGCCTTGATCGTCGATTCAATAATAGGTAGTAGTGTATCAATCCGTTCTCTGCACGGACTGTAATCTTAAAAATTAAGTTTTAAAAATTAAGTATATAGTTTATGTTTAGAGAGATGGGTGTGTTCTTACACTGCTTTGAAATCCGTTTATGATTTTATCATGTTTCAACTTTATAATTTAGTTAATGCGAAACCACCGTTCGCTCCTGCTCTAGACTATGTTAGGTAAAAGGAAAAATAAATAAACTAAAAGAAAAGAAAAAATTCATAAACAAATGAAAGACGACACTGATCCTGATTCTAACCCTCAGGCTTGTGTTGATGGTTGGTTAAACATATAAAACTTGTTAAACTTCAATTAGATTTAAAATATTTGGAAAGACTTACATGTAGTAATTAGGTGCTAATAAAACATATGCCAAATTAAGAGCAAGTACATTGGCGTTGTCTCGTAGACAGTCTCATATAGTACCATGTAATTTTAAGACGACTTAATAGACATGTACAATGGTTGTCTTTTAAATTATCTCGTAGTAACCCATAATTTCTTAATTTATGCATAGAATAAAAATAAAGTTGTGAGTTGCATAACACCAACTCATACAATGGTACATTTAATAGTGATCGATTTGCCAAATACTCTATATGGCGATGTGGGTTTTTAATATTCATTTAGTTGAAACCTTAGCTTAAATTAAAGTGTCTCCTGCATCCTTTTTGAAACCATTTAATCTATATTTTGGCCTATATTTTTTTTATCTTATTTGTTGTTACAATTTATTTATCCAAGTTCGAACCCTAGTGTTATTGTGTTTTTCATTCAGAATTTTATTTTATATTTTATGAAAAAAATGAATTCTAGGTCCAAAGCTCCACTCTTTATTATGACAATCATGGATAGTTATTTCATCTTGCATTACACTAGTCATGATGTTGAATTTATTTGTTGTGTTGAAGAATTATATGCATATTATTATTGTTTTATAGAAACATAGAGTGTTTAAAGCTAAATTAACAATACTGATGTGCTATAATGTTTCAAGTAAAATGTATAAACTTATCTAAAGTACTCCCTCCGTTCTATTGCAAGTAGTTTTAAATTAGTTTTAATTCAAACTTGTCTTACTTTTACCAAGTTTCTAAAATATATTAAATCTACAATATCAAATAAATGCACTATCAAAATATATTGTGTATATAATAAGTCTACTTTGATGCTATAGATGTTTATGCATTTTTTTTGAAAAAATGTGAAAACTAGAGAAGCTTAGCTTAAGACAAAGATAAATAATCTACAATTTAGAATGGAGGGATATCAACTTACAAATATGGCCTAGGAGTATTAAAATAGGTTACAGTAAAATAGCCAGTGTGTACGTGGGTTTGTGAAAGCTCTAGTTTGGTTTTGGTGAATTGATGAAACCCTAAGTGCTAACCTAGTTTATCAAAGTGATCATGAGATAGCTAACACATTTCAAGTGGTAAAGCAAACGAAGATCATGACATGATGATGGTGATGCCATAGTGATAATTAAGTGCTTGGACTTGAAAAAAAGAAAGAGAAAAATAAAAGGCTCAAGGCAAAGATATAAGTGGCAGGAGCCATTTTGTTTCGGTGATCAAGACACTTAGCGAGTGTGATCATATTTAGGTTCGATAGCCGTACTATTAAGAGGGGTGAAACTCGTATCGAAATACGGTTATCAAGGTGCCACTAGATGCTCTAACTCATTGCATATGCATTTAGAATCTAGTGGAGTGCTAACACCCTTGAAAATGTTTGTGAAAATATGCTAACACATGTGCACAAGGTGATACACTTGGTGGTTGTCACATTTGAGCAAGGGTAAAGAAGATATAGTTGAAAAGGAGTTAATCGCGTTGGTCACAGAGTGACTGGACGCGTCTGGTATGGCGACCGCACGCGTCCGGTATTAACGACCGGACTCTAGCCTAGTGGAGTGACCGGACATTGACGAGTTACTATTTAGCGTCCGGTCAATAAGAGTTAGCTTGGTTTAGGTTTACAGAGAAGCGACCGGACGCGTCCGGTGTGAACTAGCAACTCTCGGGTGTCAGTGTTAAAATTGATCGGACTCTAAGAGCGTCTGGTCTGGTGTGACCGGACGCGTCCAGTCAGTCCAGAGCAGCTCTGGGAGCTCTCTGGACTCAACCGGACGCTGAGTCTCCTACATCCGGTCTAGAGTGACCGGACGCGTCCGGTCGGCTCAGAGCAGCTCTAGGAGCTCTCTAGACTCGATCGGACGTTGCCCGTCCTACGTCCGGTCGTCGACACCGGACGCGTTCGGTCTCAGCTAAGTGTGGTACTCGTGGCAGCAATGGCTACTTAATTTGAATGGGACACGTGGGGAACTGGCAGAGACTGGACGCTGGCGACCGGACGCGTCCGGCGCAGTCTGCCCAATAATTGAGCCAACGGCTCTATTCGTGGGGGCTCTCTATTTAAGCCCCATGGCTGGTTCAACCTCACGCTCTTGGCCATTTGCATTGACATAGCAACCTTGTGAGCTTAGCCAAAGCCCTCCTACTCATCTCTATCATTGATTCATCATCTTTGTGAGATTGGGAGTGAATCCAAGTGTATTGCTTGAGTGTTTGCATCTAGAGGCACTTGGTATTCGTGTTTCGCTGCGGGATTCACTTGTTACTCTTGGTGGTTGCCGCCACCTAGATGGCTTGGAGCAGTGAGGATCGTCGAGCGGAGGTTGGTGATTGTCTCCGGCTCCGATCATGGTGATTGTGAGGGGTTCTTGACCTTTCCCCAATGGAGAGCCAAAAGGTACTATAGTAAATTGCTCGTAGCTTGTGTGATCCTCATCTTGTGTTGGTTGTGCGGCACCCTATTGAGGGTTTGGCGTGTGATGCCAATTAGCACGTGAACCTCTAAGTGAGTGAATCGCCATAACAAGGACTAGCTTGCCGGCAAGCAAGTGAACCTCGATAAAAAATCATTGTGTCATCATTTGATTTCAAGGTGATTGGCATTCATTGGTATTTATTTTTGTGATTGATTGATTGGTTCATTCCTCGACTTGATGGTATAACCATCTTGCTCTATCTTGTGAGAGCTTGTTAGTTTGATTAGTGTGGCTCTTTAGTTAGCCTTTAAGAGCACACTAACTTAGTATAGTGACATAGCAATTATGTGGATAGAGACTATAGAAACTAGAATTGTGGTAGGTGGCTTACATTTTTAGTAGGCTAGCGCAACACTCGCTCTGCCTTATATTTGTCTAACCGGTTTGCTAAGTGTTGTTGTAGAAATTTTAATAGGCTATTCACCCCCCTCTAGCCATTAGGACCTTTCAAGTGGTATCAGAGCCGAGGTCACCGTGATTTGAGGCTTAACAACCTTCAGTGTAAAAATGACTCAAATCAACAACACCAAGAAGCCACCCCAATTTGATGGATCAAATTATCCCTATTGGAAGGCAAAGATGACAACTTATATCAAGTCAATCAATATGAAGGTTTGGAAGGTGATGGAGACCAAGATTGAGATTGATGATGAAGAGGCTCCCACCGCCGTCGAAAAGATGCTACTCCAAAATAATGACATTGCTCTTAGTACCATCCATGATGCTTTGGATGAGAGAACATTTGAGGAAATCAAGAACATTGAGAGAGCTCATGTGGCATGGAAGAAGTTGGAAGAATCATTTGAGGGCACTCAAGCCATGAAGGATGCAAAGGCATACATTCTCAAAGAGAAGTTTGCAAGCTTCAAGATGAAGGAGGATGAGAGTGTGCCGAAAATGTTCCATAGGCTTCAAGTGCTTGTCAATGATCTCAAAGCACTTGGAGAGGAGGTGGAGGACAAGGGCTTCTCCCATTAGTTCTTGAGATGCTTACCCTCAAGATTTGGCACATTGGTCACTATTCTAGTGAGGAGTGATTTGGACACCATGACACCAAACCAAGTGTTGGGAGATATAATGACTGATGATACATATAGAGATGATGATGAGAAGGAAGAAAAGAAAAAGAAGAAAGATGAGAAGAAGGATGAGAAGAAGAAGAGTGTGGTATTTAAGGCCACATCTTCAAAGGGGAAGGCAAAGCAAGAATCATCAAGTGAAGATAAAGACTTGAGCTTTGATGAGATGGATGATAAGAAGATGGCTCTCTTTGTCAAGAGATTTGGTAAGTTCATAATGAAGAAAGGCTACCATGCTAGAAGAAAGAAATCTTCATCCAAGAGCAAGGAAGAGTCAAGAAGGTGCTTCAAATGTGGAAGCAAAGATCATCTTATTGCTCAATGCCCATACAACAGCGACAATGATGATGACAACAAGAAGAACAAGAAGATGGACAAAAAGGAAAAGAAAAAGAAGAAGGACAAGATGACCTTCAAGAAGAAGAAGAAGGGTGGTTCATATATGGTCACTTGGGATAGTGATGCTTCCTCAAGTGATGATGATGATAGCGATGATGACAAGACCACCAAGAAGAAGGCATTTGCAAGCGTTGCTATCAATGAGAAGCCTTCTCTCTTCGACACTCCATCATGCTTCATGGCTAAGGCCACTAAGGTACAAACTTGTGATGATGGTAGTGATGAGGAACATGATAATGAAAATCAAAATGAAAATGATAGCGATGATGATGAACCAACTAAGGATGAACTACTTGACATGCTAGAAGATGCTAAAGAACACTTTGACATCAAGAGAAGAGAATGCAAAAGCTTGCATAAGGAACTAAAAACCCTTAAGCAAGCCTTTGATGAGCTCAATGCATCTCATGAGAGGCTAGAGGAAGCCCATGAGAAGCTTGGCAAGGCTCACAAGAAGCTTGAAAAAGCTCATTCCTCTTTGCTTGATGAACAAAATAATAAGAAGCATATCGAGACATGTAATGTAGGCTTAACTTGTGGTTTAATTGATGAATCATTATATATGCCTATCATTGTTGCTCCCACTAACCCTTCTTGTAGCACCTCCACTTCCACCTCATCTAGTAGTGATGGTTTCACTAGTGATGCCTCACTAATGGTTGATAATGAGACCCTCAAGAAGGAGGTCAATAAGCTCACTCACACCTTGGCTAAGGCTTATGGCGGTGAGGACCGCTTGCTTATGTGCTTGGGTAGCAAAAGAGCTTCTCTCTACAAAGAGGGATTAGACTATATCCTCAAGAAAGGCAAGGCGGCCTTTGCTCCTCACAAGACTAGTTTTATGTAGAACAATGGTCGGTTTTGCACTAGTTGCAAGTAAGTTGGTCATCAAGAGCATGAATGCAAGACCAAGACCAAAAATGCTAATGTATCCTCAATTAAGATTAATTCTTTCTATATGCTTACCAAGGGTGCAAATGGTGTGAAGGCTAAGTTCATTGGTAAACCATGGATGGGCTCAAAAAAGAAAGCCATTTGGGTGCCAAAGAGGTTGGTCACTGATCTTCAAGGACCCAAACAAGTTTGGATACCTAAAAAGAATTGATCTTCTTTTGTAGGTCAATTACAAAGCCGGAGGAGGCATTGGATTCTTGATAGTGGGTGCACCCAACACATGACCGGTGTTGCAAGAATGTTCAACTCAATCAACACCAATGGCAATGATGGTTATGACAGTATCACATTTGGTGACAATGGCAAAGGCAAGGTCAAAGGGCTTGGTAAGATTGCAATATCCAATGACATGAGCATATCCAATGTGTTGCTAGTAGAGAGCTTGAACTTCAATTTGCTATCTGTGGCTCAATTGTGTGATCTTAGATTCAAATGCATATTTGGGGTAGATGATGTAGAGATCATAAGTGTAGATGGCTCTAACTTGATCTTCAAAGGCTTTAGATATGAGAATCTATACTTGGTTGATTTCAATGCTAGTGAAGCTCAACTATCTATATGTTTGTTCACTAAGTCTAGCATGGGTTGGTTATGGCATAGAAGGCTTGGTCATGTTGGAATAAAACCATTAAATAGATTGGTTAAGCATGACTTGGTTAGAGGCTTGAAAGATGTAGTATTTAAGAAAAATAAGCTTTGTAGCTCTTGTCAAGACGGCAAACAAGTTGGAAACACACATCCTAAGAAAAGCATAATGAGCACTAGTAAAGCATTTGAGTTATTGCACATGGATTTATTTGGACCAACACAATACACTAGCATTGGTGGAAACAAATATGGCTTTGTGATAGTGGATGATTATACTAGACACACTTGGGTATTCTTTCTAATGGATAAAACTGATGTGTTTGCAACATTCAAATTATTTGTCAAAGGCAATCACAATGAGTTTGAAACAACCATCAAGTGAGTTAGAAGTGCCAATGGTAGTGAGTTCAAGAACACTAGAATTGATGAGTTATGTGATGAATTTGGAATTAGACATCAATTCTTAGCCAAGTATACTCCACAATCAAGTGGCCTTATTGAGAGGAAGAATAGAACACTCATTGACATGGCAAGGTCTGATAAGGACATGAGCTCCTTGCATATGACCATGCTTGGAGATAGAGGATGAGGAGATCAGCGAGGGTGTCCTAACCGAGATGGAGGCCCGAAGCTCATCCTGTTCGAGTCACCAAGGTGGAGGCCCAAATCAAGTTCGAGACAATCTCGGGTTTTAGGATCAGTCTGTCATAAAACTGGTCACACGAGCGCGTCTAGGCTTCATTTTCGACGATCCACATATGGATGGAAAGCTAATTAGATAAGGAACCCAATGCAAGTGGTCTCACGTCAAAATCCCTTTGAAATCAAATGGAATCGTCAAAATAAATTAGCGTCCAGAATCTGCCAAGGTGCTGTGACACCGTCATTTGGTCCGTTGGGCTGTGTATCGTCTTAGAGCCCATTAGGGGGTGCGTCCAGGGGGGTGACGTCCGGGGCTCTATAATTAGCAGCCATCACTCTCCTTAGGATTCGGGTTTTGTTTAGTTCTTGATTTCCTCGTGAAACAGACGTCATTTTGCTACAATTGTGACGCCAAGGCCGCTTGCTGTGAACCAGGGCCCCGATTCTTGATCTTGTTCTCCTGTGGCGATTAATCCTTTCGAATAAAGACTTGAACTCCTTCTCCTTATCATAAGCCTCATATTTATTTGCAATTTCAGATTGCGTTTATCCCGTTCTTGCTTGTGTTCTCGATTCGCTTGCAGGAAAGCCTTCTCGGCGAGGTCAATCACGTTCGCGTGGTTGATAACCAACGGAGCAGTGGTGTAACGGTTGTGAGAGTCCGAATTAGTCTTGGTTCGAAGCCTAGATCGTGAATATCAAGTCTCCACCAATCGACGCTATCGTACCTATCGAAAGATCGGGCCTTGTCTATATCAAGTGGTATCAGAGACCTTATTTTCCGTTAGGTATACTTTTATTTTTCCTTTTAGATTGTTACTGTTTTTGTTTTACCTATACTCCTCAAAAAGCCAAAAAAATATACCACCTCATATTCCCTGTCCTATAGCCTCGTTGTACTGTGCAATTTCATCTCTGTTTTACGTTGTTGAGTTTGTGTCCTAGGGCAAGTTCTGGTTGCTGGTTTTAGATCGTTTTTAGTCCAGTTTGTGTCTTTCCCTTTGTTTTTCTTCATAATCCATGAACACCTTCAAGTCTTGTTGTGTTTTCTTTGTGTCCATCAAATTCTAGTCCACGCCATCTAATTTGTTACACTTGTCTTCACTGTTTGCATCTATCCATAGCCGCCACAACAACTTTTGCGCGCATTGTTCCTGTTTTATCCTCTAATTCGGAGTCAGTTCTCAAAACTGGTCTAGTTTTCGCATACGAACTCGGATTTCGACGTTCCATATATCAAAATCAATCAGAAATTTTTTTGGATCCGTTCATCGCCCGCTTTGCCAGGTTCGAAAATTTTTATTTTGGTCAAAAACTGGTCACAAGATCCTCTTTTCGTGGTCACAAGCTTTTTGTCAATTTTGAGCACGTCTTCTAAAGTTTCCACAGGCACCGCCTTTCACTTGTTTAAGCTCGTATTTTCTATGGTTACTTCTTTTGTGCTCCTAAGTGAAGAAAAAATATCAAAAAAATAAAAATAAAAAGTCAAAGAATTCCAAAAAAACGACAGCCCAAAAATAGAGAAAAAAGAGACGAGCAAAAGTGGAACAATATCTAGTGGAGCACTTAGAGAGCATCATTTGAGCTGTGTTTACGTGTGCTGATTTCCGCCTTGTTCTTAATCATATTCCTACTATTCACATCACTTGATACATCTGGTACTTGGAACGTGAATAGGCCAGCAACTAAGACAAGTACTTGTGATACTTATTCAGCTTTGCTATTTAGTTGCGAATATTGCTATTCCTTGCTAGTATATTGTGCCTGTCCATGCTTCACTTTCTTCTAACCAAGTACAGGTTCGCCTTGCAACTATTACACTCAAGCTACAACAGTATCACATTCATCGACCGATTGCACCATCTGTTGCTTTGGTAAGAACACTTGTATGACCATGGTAAGACGCTTGAGAGTGTGTGACTTTACTCCTTGACCACATCCTATAGTAGCTGATAGGAAAATACATACTTGTGTGTTTTCTTGTTTGATACTAACAATGACAGGTTACAACACGTACCGATGTGAGACATCAATGATGCATGAGCCACGCACTATTGCTGCTACACCTCCTCCCGCAGGTCAATCTATTCTTTCTTCCCCGCCTACTTATGATGGTATTGATGCTGATGAGTACATTGAGTGGGAAAATAAAATAGATAATATTTTTGCACAAAGTTATATGTGCGAACGGAGGAAAATAAAAAATGCAACTAGTGTTTTGAGACAATCTGCATCAACTTGATGGGAGTCTTTAAGTTTTTTAGATAAACCTCATACATGGAATGATATGAAAGATCTTATGAGAGAAAATTTTGTTAATCCATCTCTTGTAATTAATTCAAATGATGAGGTGCATCAACTAGATCAATCTCTTGTTATTCCTCCTGCTATGCCTAACCTTTTGTAGGATAATGTACAAAAGAGCGAGGATGACATGATAGAAAATGAGATGCTCACAGCCTCATGTGAAAATTCAGAACCATCAACTATTAGTCCTGCTGAACATGAGAGCAAAGGTAATACCTATGATGCTAAACTCACAGAAGGTGAGAGTTCTCTTGATGTGCTGAATTTTTCCACCAATCATGCTATGATAGAGCAAATTTTAGTGGAGCCTTCGCTTGATTTACCTTTGTCACAAGATGATTTGCTTGATGTTCCTTGTGACGAAGATGACTTGCATGATGATATTTATGTTATACCCATGCAATCATTGAAGAATGATCATGCTATATGTGTGCTAAAATCGAACACTTGTGCTGAAAATAGACTTGTTATTCATAATGCTAGTGAAGTTGATGAAATGAAATTATTGTCTTCTTTTAATACTTTGGGTTACATTAAATTTGATGTTCTATGTAATCTTAGTTCTTTAGAGGAGAAACTTTATGCATATGCTGATTTGCCATGGTTTTCTAGACATACATATCATGTTTTTGGCAAATATAACAACCAAGGATAATATTTGATACAATGAGTTTACATTTGTACAAATCCAAATTCTCCTTTTGTTGTGCAAAGTAATGATCAACTAGAGGACAATAAAATCAACACTGTTGTTATGCCATATTCCTCTAGTTTTGCTTTTTGAACGCAAGTGGAATCCAAAGAAAGGGAGCATATGTTTCTTGTTAGTACTAATCTTTTGCAGGATATTATTGGCAAAGATCGTGTGTATTTCAATCGAGCAGACTACATGTCTATAGCACAAGACATGCTACAAACCTAGACATGTGGTCATATTATTTCTCACAACATTGTCCATTCCCATTATTTTGGAAACCTCTTTTGTCCTCATATTGTGCAGGATCGACTTCAAGTAAAATCGACGCCGAGAACGGCTTTTCATCAAGAAAGGGAGGATGATCAGGACATGAGCTCCATGCATATGACCATACTTGGAGATAGAGGACGAGGAGATCAGTGAGGGTGTCCTAACCAGGAAGGAGGCCCGAAGCTCATCCGGTTCGAGTCACCAAGGTGGAGGCCCAAATCAAGTTCGAGTCCATCTCGGGTTCCAGGACTAGTCTATCATAAAACTGGTCACACGGGCATGTCTAGGCTCTGTTTTCGATGATCCACATGTGGATGGAAAGCTAATTAGATAAGGAAGCCAATGCAAGTGGTCTCACATCAAAAGCCCTTCGGAATCAACGGGAATCATCGAAACAAGTCAGCGTCCAGAATCTGCCAGGGTGCTGCGACACCGTCTTTTGGTCCGTTGGGCCGTGTATCGTCTTAGAGCCCATTAGGGGGCGTGTCCAGGGGGGTGACGTCCGGGGCTCTATAATTAGCAGCCGTCGCTCTCCTTAGAGTTTGGGTTTTATTTAGTTCTTGATTTCCTCATGAAACAAATGTCGTTTTGCTGTAACTGTGCCACCAAGGCCGCTTGCTGTGAACCAGGCCCCCGGTTTTTGATCTTGTTCGCCTGTGGCGATTAGTCCTTTTGAATAAAGACTTGAACTCCTTCTCGTTATCATAAGCCTCATATTTATTTGCAATTTTAGATTGCGTTCATCTCGTTCTTGCTTGTGCTCTCGATTCGCTTGCAGAAAAGCCTTCTCAGCGAGGTCAATCTTGTTCGCGTGGTTGATAACCAACGGAGTAGTGGTGTAACGGTTGTGAGGGTCCAAATCAGTCTTGGTTCGAAGCCTAGATCATGAACGTCGAGTCTCCATCAATTGACGCTATTGTACCTATCGGAAGATCAGGCATTGTGTACATCAAGGTCTATGCTTAGTGAGTACAATGTGAGTCAATCCTTTTAGGCCGAAGCTATCAACACGGCTTGCTATTGTAGCAACCGCCTCTATTGTCACCCATTGAAAGAGAAGACACCATATCAGCTCTTGAATGGTAGAAAGCCCATCATTGCATATTTTGGGTCTTTGGTTGCAAATGCTATATCTTGAAGAAAGGCACTAGATTAGGATAGATGAAGTATTGAAGGATGTTGATTGGGTGAATGATGTGCATGAAGAATTGAATAATTTCACAAGAAATCAAGTATGAGAATTAGTAGAGGGACCAAAGGGGCACAATGTGATTGGAACCAAATGGGTCTTTAGAAACAAGCAAGATCAAGATGGGATAGTAGTAAGAAACAAAGTAAGATTGGTAGCACAAGGATATACACAAGTTGAAGGTCTTGACTTTGGAGAAACATATGCCCCGGTTGCAAGATTGGAAGCAATTAGAGTCTTGCTAGCTTATGCTTATGCCCACAACATCAAGCTCTATCAAATGGATGTTAAAAGTGCATTTCTCAATGGCTACATCAATGAAGAAGTTTATGTTGAGCAACCTCCCAGTTTTAAAGATGACAAGAAGCCTGACCATGTGTACAAGTTGAAGAAGGCATTATATGGCTTGAAGTAAGCACCTAGAGCATGGTATGAGAGATTAAGGGACTTCCTACTCTCTAAAGGGTTCATGATGGGCAAGGTTGACACCACTCTTTTCATCAAGAAGATTGGAAAAAATTTATTTATGTTGCAAATCTATGTTGATGACATCATATTTAGATCAACCAATCAAGATTTTTATGAAGAATTTGGAAAGATGATGGCTAATGAGTTTGAGATGTCCATGATTGGAGAGTTAAGTTACTTCCTTGATCTTCAAATCAAGCAATTGAAGAATGGTATATTTGTGAGTCAAAGCAAGTATATCAAGGACATGATCAAGAAGTTTGGCATGAGTGATAGCAAAGCCATTAGTACACCAGTGGGAACAAATGGCAACTTGGAAGTGATGTAAGTGGCAATATGGTGGATCAAAAATTGTATCAGTCTATGATTGGAAGCCTACTCTATGTGACCGCATCAAGGCCGGATGTCATGTTTAGTGTCTGCATGTTTGCAAGATTTCAAGCCTCACCTAGAGAAAGTCATTTAAAGTCTACAAAGAGAATATTGAGGTACTTGAAGCATACACAAAATGTTGGTTTGTGGTATCCCAAAGGAGCAAAGTTTGAGCTAGTTGGTTACCCTGACTTGGATTATGCGGGATGCAAGGTTGAAAGGAAGAGCACTTCGGGCACATGTCAATTGTTGGGAAGATCACTTGTTTCATGGTCAACAAAGAAGCAAAATAGTGTTGTGTTATCAACCACCAAAGCCAAATACATATCCGCCGGTAGTTGTTGTGCACAAATACTTTCGATGAAGGCCACCTTGAATGACTTTGGAATGAAGTTCAAGAAAGTACCATTGCTATGTGACAATGAGAGTGCAATCAAGTTAACCAACAATCCAGTTCAACATGCAAGAACAAAGCACATTGATGTCTGCCATCATTTCATAAGTGACCACCAACAAAAGGGGGACATTTGCATTGAGAGTGTAGGCACCGAAGATCAACTTGCCGATATATTCACCAAGCCATTGGATGAGAAAAGGTTTTGCAAGCTAAGGAATGAGTTGAACATATTGGATTTCTCAAATATATGTTGAAGTACCCCCACTCATATGACATGCCTCTCCTTCGAGCAATCCAAGGTAAAAGTTGGTTGGTATGACATACATCCTTGCTAAGGACATGTTTAGTGCATCTAGTCATCTTTCACATTTAAATTGGCTCATTCATGAAAATTAAATGATTTTGATGTTTGTATGGTACCACTATTGCTTCTATGCTTAATTTGGTCTAGTGGTAGCATATGACATATTTGTGGGCTTGTAAACCTAGTGTTTGATCTAGAAAATGAGCTCTAAGTGTTTAACTCAACATGGTACAAGATAACCCTTATTTGGAGGTGTGAAGAAGCTTGTCCTTGGATCAAACTAAGTTAAATATCTTTGGCAAATGATCTAGATTGGACCAAATTTGGGAAAATGATCCTCACCCCATTGATTGACATTAATAATCCTACCTATCTATTATTTATGCCTTTGTGGTCATTGATGACAAAGGGGGAGAAAAACAAAGATATAAGTGATAGAAGGAGAAATAGTTTAAGGGGGAGAAATAGTGTACAAAGATAGTGAAAATATAACAAAGATAGTGAAAAGATAACAAAGGGGGATCAATTAAAAGAAATGGAGAATTTGACATAGGGGGAGAGATATGACAAAGGAAAGGGATCAATTAAGATTTTGAGCACACAAGGAGGGGGAGCAAGCTCATGAACTTGTATGATGCATTTGAATGTGCATTTTATATGTTTGCTTGCATGGCACAAGTTTTAAATTCCAATATCCATGCTTGTGTGGTGTATGCTAGTTGTAGGTTTGAATGATGAAATGAAAGATTAGCATGCATAGGTTAACTAGTGTTTTTATTTCAAAGTTTCCAAGTGGTATCGAGCTAACCATGGTGCTAAGGATGGTATATAGGTGCAACTCCGATTGGTATCACGCTTCAAAGGTCCATCTTGTATACCTTAGCATCATTTGGTAGACATTGTCTCTCATATTTCCTATCTAAGCATATGTGCAAGCTACAATCCAAACTCTTAGCACATATGTAGGGGGAGCAATTGCTACCATATGGGGTTCATGAAACTTGTCCATATCCTTTTACACATGGTAAATATGCTTGGGCAAGCAACATGGATTCAATAGAATTTCAATTCATATCTTTGTGAAAGGGTTGTCATCAATTACCAAAAAGGGAGATTGAAAGCTCTAGTTTGGTTTTGGTGAATTAATGAAACCCTAAGTGCTAACCTAGTTTATCAAAGTGATTATGAGATAGGTAGCACTACTCCAAGTGGTGAAGCAAAAGAAGATCATGACATGATGATGGAAATTCCATGGTGATGATCAAGTGCTTGGACTTAGAAAAGGAGAAAGAAAAACAAAAGGCTCAAGGCAAAGGTATAAATGGTAGGAGCCATTTTGTTTCGGTGATCAAGACACTTAGCGAGTGTGATCACATTTAGGTTCGATAGCCGTACTATTAAGAGGGGTGAAACTCGTATCGAAATGCGGTTATAAAAGTGCCACTAGATGCTCTAACTCATTACATTTGCATTTAGGATCTAGTGGAGTGCTAACACCCTTGAAAATGTTTGTGAAAATATGCTAACACATGTGCATAAGGTGATACACTTGGTGGTTGGCACATTTGAGCAAGGGTGAAGAAGATAGAGATAAAAAGGAGTTAGTCGCACTGGTCACAGAGTGACCTGACGCGTCCGGTATGGCGACCAGACGCGTCTGGTATGTGACTCGGTACTAAAATTGCAGAAGAGTGACCGGACGCGTCCAATCACCACACCAGACGTGTCCGGTGTGAATTAGCCAAGTCGATGTTCAGTGTAACAGTCGATCGGACACTGGGAGCGTCCGGTTCGAAGTGACCGGACACGTTCGGTCGGCCCAGAGTGGCTCTAGGAGCTCATTGGACTCGATCGGATGCTGCGTCTCCTGCTCCGGTCTAGAGTAACCGGACACGTCCGGTCGGCCCTAGGAGCTTACTGGACTCGACCGGACACTGTGGCTCAGCGTCAGGTCATTTTGTAACAACATGTCCGGTTGTAGTTTGAGTATGGCAGCAACGGCTACTTCTTTTTGAACTAGACACATGGCGGTCAGATAGCGACCGGACGTGTCTGGTCGCCTTGCCAGACGCATCCGGTATACACGACCGGTGCGTCTGGTGCTCACAACCTACGTGTCCGATCGATGCGCAGTCAGCCCAATAATTGAGCCAACGTCTCTATTATTTGGGGGTGTCTATATATACCGTTTGGCTAGCTCTAGCTCACTCTCTTGGCCATTTGCAATGACATAGCAACCTTGTGAGCTTAGCCAAAGCCCTCCCACTCATCTCCATCATTGATTCATCATTTTTGTGAGATTGGGAGTGAATCCAAGTGCATTGCTTGAGTGTTTGCATCTAGAGGCAATTGGTGTTCGTGTTTCACTGTGGGATTCACTTGTTACTCTTGGTGGTTGCCGCCACCTAGATGGCTTGGAGCAGCGAGGATCGTCGAGCGGAGGTTGGTGATTATCTCCGGCTCCGATCGTGGTGATTGTGAGGGGATCTTGACCTTTCCCATCGGAGAGCCAAAAGGTACTCTAGTGAATTGCTCATGGTTTGTGTGATCCTCATCTTGTGTTGGTTGTGCGGCACCTTATTGAGGGTTTGATGTGTGATGCCAATTAGCGCGTGAACCTCTAAGTGAGTGAATCGCCACAACAAGGACTAGCTTGCCAGCAAGCAAGTGAACCTCGGTAAAAATCATTGTGTTCATCATTTGATTCCGAGGTGATTGGCCTTCATTGGTATTCGTTCTTGTGATTGATTGGTTCATTCCTTGACTCGGCGGTATAACCATCTTGCTCTATCTCTTTATATTACCGCAAACTAGTTGTCAAGCTCTTTGGTGTAGCTAGTTGTGAGAGCTTGTTAGTTTGGTTAGTGTGGCTCTTTAGTTAGCTTTTGAGAGCACACTAACTTAGTGTGGTAACATAGCCATTGTGTGGATAAAGACTATAAAAACTAGAATTGTGGTAGGTGGCTTGCAATTTTAGTAGGCTAGCGCAACATTTGCTTCGTCTCATATTTATCTAACCGGTTTGCTAAGTGTTGTTGTAGAAATTTTTAATAGGCTATTCACCCCCTCTAGCCATTAGGACCTTTCATCTAGTAGTGATGGTTTCACTTGTGATGCCTCACTAATGGTTGAGAATGAGACCCTCAAGAAGGAGGTCAATAAGCTCACTCACACCTTGGCTAAGGTAAATGGTGGTGACAACCGCTTGCTTATATGCTTGGGTAGCAAAAGAGCTTCTCTCTACAAAGAGGGATTAGGCTATACCCCCAAGAAAGGCAAGGCGGCCTTTGCTCCTCATAAGACAAGTTTTGTGAAGAACAATGGTTGGTTTTGCACAAGTTGCAAGCAAGTTGGTCATAAAGAGCATGAGTGCAAAAAGAAGAGCAAGTGTGCTAATGTATCCTTCATTAAGCTTGATTCTTTTTATATGCTTACCAAGGGTGCAAATGGTGTAAAGGCTAAGTTCATTGGTAAACCATGGATGGGCTCAAAGAAGAAAGCTATTTGGGTACAAAGAGCTTAGTAACTAACCTTCAAGGACCCAAGCAAGTTTGGGTACCTAAAAAGATTTGATCTTCTTTTATAGGTCAATTATAAAGCTAGAGGAAGGCATTAGGTTCTTGATAGTGGGTGCACTCAACATATGACCGGTGATGCAAGAATGTTCAACTCAATCAACACCAATGGTAATGATGGTTATGATAGTATCACATTGGTGACAATGGCAAAGGCAAGGTCAAAGGGCTTGGTAAGATTGCAATATACAATGACATGAGCATTTCCAATGTGTTGCTAGTAGAGAGGTTGAACTTCAACTTGCTTTTCGTGGCTCAATTGTGTGATCTTGGATTCAAATGCATATTTGGGGTAGATGATGTAGAGATCATAAGTATAGATGGATCTAACTTGATCTTCAAAGACTTTAGATATGAGAATCTATACTTGGTTCATTTCAATGCTAGTGAAGCTAAATTATCTACATGCTTGTTCACTAAGTCTAGCATGGGTTGGTTATGGCATAGAAGGCTTGATCATGTTGGAATGAAACAATTGAATAGATTGGTTAAGCATGACTTGGTTAGAGGCTTGAAAGATGTTGTGTTTGAGAAGGATAAGCTTTGTAGCTCTTGTCAAGCCGGCAAACAAGTTGGAAACACCCATCCTAAGAAAAGCATGATGAGCACTAGTAAAGCATTTGAGTTATTGCACATAAATTTGTTTGGGCCAACACAATACACTAGCATCGGTGGAAATAAATATAGCTTTGTGATAGTGGATGATTATACTAGATACACTTAGGTATTCTTTCTAGTGGACAAAAGTGATGTGTTTGCAACATTTAAATCATTTGTCAAAGGCATTCACAATAAGTTTGAAACAACCATCAAGAGAGTTAGATGTGACAATGGTGGTGAGTTCAAGAAAACTAGAATTGATGAGCTGTGTGATGACTGATGAATTTGGAATTAAACATCAATTCTCAGCCAAGTACACTCCACAATCAAATGACCTTATTGAGAGGAAGAATAGAACACTCATCGATATGGCAAGGTCTATGCTTAGTGAGTACAATGTGAGTCAATCTTTTTGGGCCGAAGCTATCAACACGGCTTGCTATTGTAGCAGCCGCCTCTATTATCACCCATTGAAAGAGAAGACATCATATGAGCTCTTGAATGGTAGAAATCCCAACATTGCATATTTTTGAGTCTTTGGTTGCAAATGCTATATCTTGAAGAAAGGCACTAGATTAGGCAAGTTTGACAAGAAATGTGATGAAGGATTCCTACTTGGATACTCAACTACTAGCAAAGCATATAGAGTTTGGAATTTGGATAGTGGTACTCTTGAGGAAGTTCATAATGTTGAATTTGATGAAACCAAGGGTTCACAAGAAAAAAATGAGAACTTGGAAGATGTTAGAGGCATTCAACTTTCAAATACCATGAAGAACATGGATGTTGGTGAATTGAGGCCTAGACAAGTGAATGATGATGAAGATGATCAAGTGCAAGTGCTCTCTAACTCAAATGTGCAAGCTGATACAAATCAAGCTAGTACAAGTGGCTTTCATGATAATGAACAAAATCAAGTGGCTAGTACATTATCTTAATCCAATGATCAAGCAAGTGCAAGCAATCAAGTTACAATACTCTAACCAACCAATATTGCAATGGATCATCCATTGGACACTATCATTGGTGATATTTCAAGAGGTGTGCAAACTAGATCAAGATTGGCTTTATTTTGTGAGTATTTCTCATTTGTGTCATCCATGGAACCAAAGAAGATCGATTAAGAATTGAAAGATGTTTATTGGGTGAATGCTATGCATGAAGAATTGAATAACTTCACAAGAAATCAAGTATGGGAATTAGTAGAGAGACCAAAGGAACACAATGTAATTAGAACCAAATGGGTCTTTAGAAACAAGCAAGATCAAGATGGGATAGTAGTAAAGAACAAAGCAAGATTGGTAGCATAAGGATATACACAAGTTGAAGGTCTTGACTTTGAAGAAACATATGCCCCGGTTGCTAGATTAGAAGCAATTAGAATCTTGCTAGCCTATGCTTGTGCCCACAACATCAAACTCTATCAAATGGATGTTAAGAGTGCATTTCTCAATGGTTACATCAATGAAGAAGTATATGTTGAGCAACCTCCTGGTTTTGAAGATGACAAGAAGCCTAACCATGTGTACAAGTTGAAGAAGGCATTGTATGGCTTAAAGCAAGCACCTAGAGCATGGTTTGAGATATTGAGGGACTTGCTACTCTCTAAAGGGTTTATGATGGGTAAGGTTGACACCACTCTTTTCATCAAGAAGATTGGCGAAGACTTATTTGTGTTGCAAATCTATGTTGATGACATCATATTTGGATCAACTAATCAAGACTTTTGTGAATAATTTGGAAAGATGATGGCTAATGAGTTTGAGATGTCCATGATTGGAGAGTTAAGTTACTTCCTTGGTCTTCAAATAAAACAATTGAAGAATGGTACATTTGTGAGTCAAGACAAGTATATAAAGGACATGATCAAGAACTTTGGCATAAGTGATAGCAAAGCCATTAGTATACCTATGGGAACAAATGGCAACTTGGATAGTGCTGCAAGTGGCAATATGGTGGATCAAAAATTGTATCGGTCTATGATTGGAAGGTTACTCTATGTGACCGCATCAAGGCCGGATGTCATGTTTAGTGTGTGCATGTGTGCAAGATTTCAAGCCTCACCAAGAGAAAGTCATTTGAAGGCTACAAAGAGAATATTAAGGTACTTGAAGCATACACAAAATGTTGGTTTGTGGTATCTCAAAGGAGCAAAGTTTGAGCTAGTTGGTTACTCTGACTCGAATTATGCGAGATGCAAGGTTGAAAGGAAGAGCACCTCAGCCACTTGTCAATTGTTGGAAAGATCACTTGTTTTATGGTCATCAAAGAAGCAAAATAGTGTTACATTATCAACCACCGAAGCCGAATACATATCCACCGGTAGTTGTTGTGTATAAATACTTTGGATGAAGGCCACCTTGAATGACTTTGAAATAAGTTCAAGAAAGTGTCATTGCTTTTTGACAATGAGAGTGCAATCAAGCTAACCAACAATCCAGTTCAACATGCAAAAACAAAGCACATTGATGTCCGTCACCATTTCATAAGAGATCACCAACAAAAAGGGCATATTTGCATTGATAGTGTAGGCACCGAAGATCAACTTGCCGATATATTCACCAAGCCATTGGATGAGAAAAGGTTTTGCAAGCTAAAAAAAGAGTTGAACATATTGGATTTCTCAAATATGTGTTGATGCACCCCCCACTTATATGACATGCCTCTCCTTTGAATAATCCAAGGTAAAAGTTGATTGGCATGGCATACATCCTTGCTGATGAGGACATGACCTCCATACATATGACCATGCTTGAAGAACCATATGGAGACCAAGGAGATCAGTGAGGGTGTCCTAAGCGAGAAGGAGGCCCGAAGCTCATCCGGTTCGAGTCACCAAGGTGGAGGCCCAAATCAAGTTCAAGTCCATCTCGACTTCTAGGACTAGTATGCCGTAAACCAGTCATATTCTTGCTGTTCTTATCACTTGATACATCTGGTACTTAGAACGTGAGTAGGCTAGCAACTAAGACAAGTACTTGGGATACTTATTCAACTTTGCTATTCAGTTGCGAATTTTGCAATTCCTTGCTACTATATTGTGCCTGTCCAAGCTCCACTTTCTTCTAACCAAGTACAGGTTTGCCTTGCAACTGTTACACTCGAGCTACAACGGTATCACAGTCACCGACCGATTGCACCGCCTGTTGCTTTGGTAAGAACACTTGTAAGACCGTGGTAAGACGCTTGAGAGTTGAGTGCCTTGTTTTTCCTTGTCCACAACCTAAGTAGTTGATAGGGATAATACTTTTGTGTTGTCTTTTGCTGTCTTCTAACAATGACATGTTGTTCGTATCCACCGACCTATGATGGTATAGGTGCTGATGAGTACATGGAGTGGGAAATTACCATCGATAACATATTTGCTACTCGCTTTATGTGTCCAAGGAGGAAGGTAAAAAATGCAACTAGTGTTTTGCGACATTCTGCTTTATCTTGGTGGGAGTCTTTAGATCCTTCTGATAAACCTCAAACTTGAAATGATATGAAACATCTTATGATAGAAAATTTTGTTAATACATCTCTTGTAATTAATTCAAATGATGAGGTGCATAAACTAGATCAATCTCTTGTTATTACTCCTGCTATGCCTAACCTTTTGCAGAACAATGTACAAAAGAGCGAGGATGACGTGACAGAAAAGGAGATGCTCACAGTCTCATGTGAAAATTCAGAACCATCAACTATTGATCCCGCTGAACATGAGAGCAAAGGTAATGCCGATGATGCTAAACTCACGGAAGGTGAGAGTTCTCTTGATGTTCTGAATTTTTCCACCAATCATGCTATGACAGAGCAAATTTTAGTGGAGCCTTCGCTTGATTTACCTTTGTCACAAGATGATTTGCTTGATGTTCCTTGTGACGAAGATGACTTGCATGATGATATTTATGTTATACCCATACAATCATTGAAGAATGATCATGCTATATGTGCGCTGAAATCGAACACTTGTGCTAAAAATAGACTTGTTATTCATAATGCTAGTGAATTTGATGAGCTAAAATTGTTGTCTTATTTAAATATTTTGGGTTACATTGAATTTGATGTTCCGTGTAATTTTAGTTCTTTAGAGGAGAAACTTTATGCATATGCTGATTTGCCATGGTTCTCTAGACATACATATCATGTTTTTGGCAAATATAACAACCAACGACAATATTTGATACAACGAGTTTACATTTGTACAAATCTAAATTCTCCTTTTGTTGTGCAAAGTAATGATCAACTAGAGGACAGTAAAATCAACATTGTTGTTATGCCATATTCCTCTAGTTTTGCTTTTCGAACACAAGTGGAATCCAAAGAAAGGGAACATATATTTCTTGTTAGTACTAATCTTTTGCAGGATAATATTGGCAAAGATCGTGTGTATTTCAATCGAGCAGACTACATATTTGTAGGACAAGACAAGCTCCAAACCTAGATATGTGGTCATATTCTTTCTCACAACATTGTCCATTCCCATTATTTTGAAAACCTCGTTTGTCCTCATGTTGTGCAGGATCGACTTCAAACAAAATCGACGCCGAGGACGGCTTTTTGTCAAGAAAGAGAGGATGATGAGGATATGACCTCCATACATATGACCATGCTTGAAGAACCATATAGAGACCAAGGAGATCAGCGAGGGTGTCCTAAGCGAGAAGGATGCCCGAAGCTCATCCGGCTTGAGTCACCAAGGTGGAGGCCCAAATCAAGTTCGAATCCATCTCGGCATCCAGGACTAGTCTGCCTTAAACTGGTCACCCAGAATGCATCCGGACTCCGTTTTCGACGATCCACATATGGATGGAAAGATAATTTGATAAGGAAGACAATCCAAGTTGTCTCACATAAAAAGCTATTCGGAATCAACAGGAATCATGGTCACAAGTCAGCACCCAGAATCTGTCAGGGTGTTGCGACACCGTAATTTGGTCCGTTGGACCGTGTATCATGTTTGGGCCCATTAGGGGGCGCGTCCAGGGGGTGATGCCCAAGACTCTATATTTATCAGCCGTCGCTCTCCTTAGGGTTTGGGTTTTGTTTAGTTCTTGATTTCCTCGTAAAATGTACATCGCTTTTTTCAAGAATCGTCGCCGCCAAGGCCGCTTGTTGTGAACCAGGGCCCCAGTTCTTGATCTTGTTCGCCTGTGGCGATTAGTCCTTTCGAATAAAGACTTGAACTCCTTATTCTCATAAGCCTCATATTTATTTGCAATTTCAGATTATGTTCATTCCATTTTTGCTTGTGTTCTCGATTCGCTTGCAGAAAAGCCTTCTCGGCGAGGTCAATCGCGTTCTCGTGGTTGATAACCAACATAGCTGTGGTGTAACGGTTGCGGGGGTCCCAATCAGTCTTGGTTCGAAGCCTAGATTATGAATGTCAAGTCTCCACCAATCGACGCTATCATACCTTTCGGAAGATCGGGCCTAGTCTACATCAAGTGATATCAGAGACCTTGTTGCCCGTTAGGTATAACTTTGTTTCCCCCTTTAGATTGTTACTGTTTTTGCATTACCTATAGTCCACAAAAAGCCAAAAAAATATACGCCACAACATATTCCCTGTCCTATAGCCTCATTATACCATGGAATTTCGTTTAAGTTTCGTGTTGTTGAGTTTGTGTCCTAGGTCAAGTTCTGGTTGCTGGTTTTAGATCGTTTTGAGTCCAGTTTGTGTTTTTCTCTTTGTTTTTCATCATAATCCGTAAACACCTTCAGGTCTTGCTGTGTTTCCTTTGTATCCATCAAACACTAGTTCATGCCATCTAATTTGTTACTCTTTCTTCACTGTTTCCATCAAATCATTGCTGCCGTGACAACTTTTGCGCGCATTGTTCCTTTTTGTCCTCTAATTCGGAGTCGATTCGTAAAACTAGTCTAGTTTTCGCATACGAACTCCGTTTTCGACGTTCCATATATCAAAATCGATCAGAAAAAAATTCAGATCCGTCCATCCCCCACGTTGTGGGGGTTCAAAAATTTTAGATTGGTTAAAAAGTGGTCACATGATCATCTTTTCGTGCTCACAAGGTTTTTGTCGATTTTGAGCACGTCTTCTGAAAATTTCACAGGCTACGCCTTTCACTTGTTTAAGCACATTTTTTCTGTGGTTACTTCTTTTGTGCTCCTAAGTGAAGGAAAAATATCAAAAAAAGAAAAAGAAAAAGTCAAAATTTCCCAAAAAACAACGACACCCCAAAAAAATAGAAAAAAGAGAGGGGCAAAAGAGGAACAATATCTAGAGGAGCACATAGAGAGCACCATTTGAGCTGAGTTTGTGTGTGCTGATTTCTACCTTATTCCTAATCATATTCTTGCTGTTCATATCACTTGATACATCTGGTACTTAGAACGTGAGTAGGCCAGCAACTAAGACAACTACTTGGGATACTTATTCAACTTTGATATTCAGTTGCGAATTTTGCTATTCCTTGCTACTATATTGTGCCTGTCCAAGCTCCACTTTCTTCTAACCAAGTACAGGTTTGCCTTACAACTGTTACACTCGAGCTACAACGTTATCACAGTCACGGACCGATTGCACCGCCTGTTGCTTTGGTAAGAACACTTGTAAGACCGTGGTAAGACGCTTGAGAGTTGAGTGCCTTGTTTTCCTTGTCCACAACCTAAGTAGTTGATAGGGATAATACTTTTGTGTTGTCTTTTGCTATCTTCTAACAATGACAGGTTGTTCGTATCCACCGACCTATGATGGTATAGGTGCTGATGAGTACATGGAGTGGGAAATTACCATCGATAACATATTTGCTACTCGCTTTATGTGTCCAAGGAGGAAGGTAAAAAATGCAACTAGTGTTTTGCGACATTCTGCTTTATCTTGGTAGGAGTCTTTAGATCCTTCTGGTAAACCTCAAACTTGGAATGATATGAAACATCTTATGATAGAAAATTTTGTTAATCCATCTCTTGTAATTAATTCAAATGATGAGGTGCATAAACTAGATCAATCTCTTGTCATTCCTCCTGCTATGCCTAACCTTTTGCAGAACAATGTACAAAAGAACGAGGATGACGTGACAGAAAAGGAGATGCTCACAGTCTCATGTGAAAATTCAGAACCATCAACTATTACTCCTGCTAAACATGAGAGCAAAGGTAATGCCGACGATGCTAAACTCACGGAAGGTGAGAGTTCTCTTGATGTGCTGAATTTTTCCACCAATCATGCTATGACAGAGCAAATTTTAGTGGAGCCTTCGCTTGATTTACCTTTGTCACAAGATGATTTGCTTGATATTCCTTGTGACGAAGATGACTTGCATGATGATATTTATGTTATACCCATACAATCATTGAAGAATGATCATGCTATATGTGCGCTGAAATCGAACACTTGTGCTAAAAATAGACTTGTTATTCATAATGCTAGTGAATTTGATGAGCTAAAATTGTTGTCTTCTTTAAATATTTTGGGTTACATTGAATTTGATGTTCCGTGTAATCTTAGTTCTTTAGAGGAGAAACTTTATGCATATGCTGATTTGCCATGGTTCTCTAGACATACATATCATGTTTTTGGCAAATATAACAACCAACGACAATATTTGATACAACGAGTTTACATTTGTACAAATCTAAATTCTCCTTTTGTTGTGCAAAGTAATGATCAACTAGAGGACAGTAAAATCAACATTGTTGTTATGCCATATTCCTCTAGTTTTGCTTTTCGAACACAAGTGGAATCCAAAGAAAGGGAACATATATTTCTTGTTAGTACTAATCTTTTGCAGGATAATATTGGCAAAGATCGTGTGTATTTCAATCGAGCAGACTACATGTTTGTAGGACAAGACAAGCTCCAAACCTAGATATGTGGTCATATTCTTTCTCACAACATTGTCCATTCCCATTATTTTGGAAACCTCATTTGTCCTCATGTTGTGCAGGATCGACTTCAAACAAAATCGACGCCGAGGACGGCTTTTCGTCAAGAAAGGGAGGATGATGCGGACATGACCTCCATACATATGACCATGCTTGAAGAACCATATAGAGACCAAGGAGATCAGCGAGGGTGTCCTAAGCGAGAAGGAGGCCCGAAGCTCATCCGGCTCGAGTCACCAAGGTGGAGGCCCAAATCAAGTTTGAATCCATCTCGGCCTCCAGGACCAGTCTACCTTAAACTGGTCACCCAGAATGCATCCGGACTCCGTTTTCGACGATCCACATGTGGATGGAAAGATAATTTGATAAGGAAGACAATCCAAATGGTCTCATGTCAAAAGCTATTCGGAATCAACAGGAATCATGGTCACAAGTCAGCGCCCAGAATCTGCCAGGGTGTTGCGACACCGTAATTTGGTCCGTTGGACCATGTATCATGTTTGGGCCCATTAGGGGGCGCGTCCAGGGGGTGATGCCCAAGACTCCATATTTATCAGCCGTCGCTCTCCTTAGGGTTTGGGTTTTGTTTAGTTCTTGATTTCCTCGTGAAATAGACATCGTTTTGCTGCAACTGTCGCCGCCAAGGCCGCTTGCTGTGAACCAGGGCCCCAGTTCTTGATCTTGTTCGCCTGTGGCGATTAGTCATTTCGAATAAAAACTTGAACTCCTTCTTATTTTCATAAGCCTCATATTTATTTGCAATTTCAGATTGCGTTCATTCCGTTCTTGCTTGTGTTCTCGATTCGCTTGCAGAAAAGCCTTCTCGGCGAGGTCAATCGCGTTCTCGTGGTTGATAACCAACAGAGCTGTGGTGTAACGGTTGCGGGCGTCCGAATCAGTCTTGGTTCGAAGCCTAGATCATGAATGTCGAGTCTCCACCAATCGACGCTATCATACCTTTCGGAAGATCAGGCCTAGTCTACATCAAGTGATATCAGAGACCTTGTTGCCCGTTAGGTATAACTTTGTTTCCCCCTTTAGATTGTTACTGTTTTTGCATTACCTATAGTCCACAAAAAGCCAAAAAAATATACGCCACCACATATTCCCTGTCCTATAGCCTCATTGTACCGTGCAATTTCGTTTAAGTTTCGTGTTGTTGAGTTTGTGTCCTAGGTCAAGTTCTGGTTGCTGGTTTTAGATCGTTCTTAGTCCAGTTTGTGTTTTTCTCTTTGTTTTTCATCATAATCCGTAAACACCTTCAGGTCTTGCTGTGTTTCCTTTGTATCCATCAAACACTAGTTCATGCCATCTAATTTGTTACTCTTTCTTCACTGTTTCCATCAAATCATTGCTGCCGTGACAACTTTTGCGCGCATTGTTTCCGTTTTGTCCTCTAATTCGGAGTCGATTTGTAAAGCTGGTCGAGTTTTCGCATACGAACTCCGTTTTCGACGTTCCATATATCAAAATCGATCAGAAAAAAATTTCAGATCCGTCCATCCCCCACGTTGTTGGGGTTCGAAAATTTTAGATTGGTTAAAAAGTGGTCACAAGATCATCTTTTCGTGGTCACAAGGTTTTTGTCGATTTTGAGCACGTCTTCTGAAAATTTCACAGGCCACGCCTTTCACTTGTTTAAGCTCATATTTTCTGTGGTTACTTCTTTTGTGCTCCTAAGTGAAGGAAAAATATCAAAAAAATAAAAAGAAAAAGTCAAAATTTCCCAAAAAACAACGACACCCCAAAAAAATAAAAAAAAGAGAGGGGCAAAAGAGGAACAATATCTAGAGGAGCACATAGAGAGCGCCATTTGAGCTGAGTTTGCGTGTGCTGATTTCTACCTTGTTCCTAATCATATTCTTGCTGTTCATATCACTTGATACATCTGGTACTTAGAACGTGAGTAGGCCAGCAACTAAGACAACTACTTGGGATACTTATTCAACTTTGCTATTCAGTTACGAATTTTGCTATTCCTTGCTACTATATTGTGCCTGTCCAAGCTCCACTTTCTTCTAACCAAGTACAGGTTTGTCTTGCAACTGTTACACTCGAGCTACAACGGTATCACAGTCACGGACCGATTGCACCGCCTGTTGCTTTGGTAAGAACACTTGAAAGACCGTGGTAAGACGCTTGAGAATTGAGTGCCTTGTTTTCCTTGTCCACAACCTAAGTAGTTGATAGGGATAATACTTTTGTGTTGTCTTTTGCTGTCTTCTAACAATGACAGGTTGTTCGTATCCACCGACCTATGATGGTATAGGTGCTGATGAGTACATGGAGTGGGAAATTACCATCGATAACATATTTGCTACTCGCTTTATGTGTCCAAGGAGGAAGGTAAAAAATGCAACTAGTGTTTTGCGACATTCTGCTTTATCTTGGTGGGAGTCTTTAGATCCTTCTGATAAACCTCAAACTTGGAATGATATGAAACATCTTATGATAGAAAATTTTGTTAATCCATCTCTTGTAATTAATTCAAATGATGAGGTGCATAAACTAGATCAATCTCTTGTTATTCCTCCTGCTATGCCTAACCTTTTGTAGAACAATGTACAAAAGAGCAAGGATGACGTGACAGAAAAGGAGATGCTCATAGTCTCATGTGAAAATTCAGAACCATCAACTATTACTCCTGCTGAACATGAGAGCAAAGGTAATGCCGACGATGCTAAACTCATGGAAGGTGAGAGTTCTCTTGATGTGCTGAATTTTTCCACCAATCATGCTATGACAGAGCAAATTTTAGTGGAGCCTTCGCTTGATTTACCTTTGTCACAAGATGATTTGCTTGATGTTCCTTGTGACGAAGATGACTTGCATGATGATATTTATGTTATACCCATACAATCATTGAAGAATGATCATGCTATATGTGCGCTGAAATTGAACACTTGTGCTAAAAATAGACTTGTTATTCATAATGCTAGTGAATTTGATGAGCTAAAATTGTTGTCTTCTTTAAATATTTTGGGTTACATTGAATTTGATGTTCCGTGTAATCTTAGTTCTTTAGAGGAGAAACTTTATGCATATGCTGATTTGCCATGGTTCTCTAGACATACATATCATGTTTTTGGTAAATATAACAACCAACGACAATATTTGATACAACGAGTTTACATTTGTACAAATCCGAATCATGTTTTTGGCAAATATAACAACCAACAACAATATTTGATACAACGACTTTACATTTGTACAAATCTAAATTCTCCTTTTGTTGTGCAATGTAATGATCAACTAGAGGACAGTAAAATCAACATTGTTGTTATGCCATATTCCTCTAGTTTTGATTTTCGAACACAAGTGGAATCCAAAGAAAGGGAGCATATATTTCTTGTTAGTACTAATCTTTTGCAGGATAATATTGGCAAAGATCGTGTGTATTTCAATCGAGCAGACTACATATTTGTAGGACAAGACAAGCTACAAACCTAGATATGTGGTCATATTCTTTCTCACAACATTGTCCATTCCCATTATTTTGGAAACCTCGTTTGTCCTCATGTTGTGCAGGATCGACTTCAAACAAAATCGACGCCGAGGATGGTTTTTCGTCAAGAAAGAGAGGATGACGAGGACATGGCCTCCATACATATGACCATGCTTGAAGAACCATATAAAGACCAAGGAGATCAGCGAGGGTATCCTAAGCGAGAAGGAGGCCCAAAGCTCATCCGGCTCGAGTCACCAAGGTGGAGGCCCAAATCAAGTTCGAGTCCATCTCGGCCTCCAGGACCAGTCTGCCTTAAACTGTTCACCCAGAATGCATCCGTACTCTGTTTTCGACGATCCACATATGGATAGAAAGATAATTTGATAAGGAAGACAATCCAAGTGGTCTCACATCAAAAGCTATTCAGAATCAACAGGAATCATGGTCATAAGTCAGCGCCCAGAATCTGCCAAGGTGCTGCGACACCGTAATTTGGTCCGTTGGACCGTGTATCATGTTTGGGCCCATTAGGGGGCACGTCCAGGGGGTGATGCCCAAGACTCTATATTTATCAGCCGTCGCTCTCCTTAGGGTTTGGGTTTTGTTTAGTTCTTGATTTCCTCATGAAACAGACATCGTTTTGCTGCAACTGTCGCCGCCAAGGCCGCTTGCTGTGAACTAGGGCCCCAGTTCTTGATCTTGTTCGCCTGTGGCGATTAGTCCTTTCGAATAAAGACTTGAACTACTTCTTATTTTCATAAGCCTCGTATTTATTTGCAATTTCAGATTGCGTTCATTCCGTTCTTGCTTGTGTTCTCGATTCGCTTGCAGAAAAGCCTTCTCGGCGAGGTCAATCGCGTTCTCGTGGTTGATAACCAACAGAGCTGTGGTGTAACGGTTGCGGGGGTCCGAATCAGTCTTGGTTCGAAGCCTAGATCATGAATGTCGAGTCTCCACCAATCGACGCTATCATACCTTTCGGAAGATCGGGCCTAGTCTACATCAAGTGATATCAGAGACCTTGTTGCCCGTTAGGTATAACTTTGTTTTCCCCTTTAGATTGTTACTGTTTTTGCATTACCTATAGTCCACAAAAAGCCAAAAAAATATACGCCACCACATATTCCCTGTCCTATAGCCTCATTGTACCATGCAATTTCGTTTAAGTTTTGTGTTGTTGAGTTTGTGTCCTAGGTCAAGTTCTGGTTGCTGGTTTTAGATCGTTTTGAGTCCAGTTTGTGTTTTAAACTTTGTTTTTCATCATAATCCGTAAACACCTTCAAGTCTTGCTGTGTTTCCTTTGTATCCATCAAACACTAGTTCATGCCATCTAATTTGTTACTCTTTCTTCACTGTTTCCATCAAATCATTGCTGCCGTGACAACTTTTGCACGCATTGTTCCTGTTTTGTCCTCTAATTCGGAGTCAATTCGTAAAACTGATCGAGTTTTTTCATACGAACTCCGTTTTCGACGTTCCATATATCAAAATCGATCAGAAAAAAATTTCAGATCCATCCATCCCCCATGTTGTTGGGGTTCGAAAATTTTAGATTGGTTAAAAAGTGGTCACAAGATCATCTTTTCGTGGTCACAAGGTTTTTGTCGATTTTGAGCACGTCTTCTAAAAATTCCACAGGCCACGCCTTTCACTTATTTAAGCTCATATTTTCTGTGGTTACTTCTTTTGTGCTCCTAAGTGAAGAAAAAATATCAAAAAAGAAAAAGAAAAAGTCAAAATTTCCCAAAAAACAACGACAACCCAAAAAAATAGAAAAAAGAGGGCCAAAAGAGGAACAATATCTAGAGGAGCACATAGAGAGCGCCATTTGAGCTGAGTTTGCGTGTGCTGATTTCTACCTTGTTCCTAATCATATTCTTGCTGTTCATATCACTTGATACATCTGGTACTTGGAACATGTGTAGGCCAGCAACTAAGACAAGTACTTGGGATACTTATTCAACTTTGCTATTCAGTTGCGAATTTTGCTATTCCTTGCTACTATATTGTGCCTGTTCAAGCTCCACTTTCTTCTAATCAAGTACAGGTTTGCCTTGCAACTGTTACACTCGAGCTACAACGGAATCACAGTCACCGACCGATTGCACCGCCTGTTGCTTTGGTAAGAACACTTGTAAGACCGTGGTAAGACGCTTGAGAGTTGAGTGCCTTGTTTTCCTTGTCCACAACCTAAGTAGTTGATAGGGATAATACTTTTGTGTTGTCTTTTGCTGTCTTCTAACAATGACAGGTTGTTCGTATCCACCGACCTATGATGGTATAGGTGCTGATGAGTACATGGAGTGGGAAATTGCCATCGATAACATATTTGCTACTCGCTTTATGTGTCCAAGGAGGAAGGTAAAAAATGCAACTAGTGTTTTGCGACATTCTGCTTTATCTTGGTGGGAGTCTTTAGATCCTTCTGATAAACCTCAAACTTGGAATGATATGAAACATCTTATGATAGAAAATTTTGTTAATCCATCTCTTGTAATTAATTCAAATGATGAGGTGCATAAACTAGATCAATCTCTTGTTATTCCTCCTGCTATGCCTAACCTTTTGCAGAACAAAGTACAAAAGAGCGAGGATGATGTGACAGAAAAGGAGATGCTCATAGTCTCATGTGAAAATTCAGAACCATCAACTATTACTCCTGCTGAACATGCGAGCAAAGGTAATGCCGACGATGATAAACTCACGGAAGGTGAGAGTTCTCTTGATGTGCTGAATTTTTCCACCAATCATGCTATGACAGAGCAAATTTTAGTGGAGCCTTCGCTTGATTTACCTTTGTCACAAGATGATTTGCTTGATCTTCCTTGTGACGAAGATGACTTGCATGATGATATTTATGTTATACCCATACAATCATTGAAGAATGATCATGCTATATGTGCGCTGAAATCGAACACTTGTGCTAAAAATAGACTTGTTATTCATAATGCTAGTGAAGTTGATGAGCTAAAATTGTTGTCTTCTTTAAATACTTTGGGTTACATTGAATTTGATGTTCCATGTAATCTTAGTTCTTTAGAGGAGAAACTTTATGCATATGCTGATTTGCCATGGTTCTCTAGACATACATATCATGTTTTTGGTAAATATAACAACCAACGACAATATTTGATACAACGAGTTTACATTTGTACAAATCCGAATCTTGTTTTTGGCAAATATAACAACCAACAACAATATTTGATACAACGAGTTTACATTTGTACAAATCTAAATTCTCCTTTTGTTGTGCAATGTAATGATCAACTAGAGGACAGTAAAATCAACATTGTTGTTATGCCATATTCCTCTAGTTTTGCTTTTTGAACACAAGTGGAATCCAAAGAAAGGGAACATATATTTCTTGTTAGTACTAATCTTTTGCAGGATAATATTGGCAAAGATCGTGTGTATTTCAATCGAGCAGACTACATGTTTGTAGGACAAGACAAGCTCCAAACCTAGATATGTGGTCATATTCTTTCTCACAACATTGTCCATTCCCATTATTTTGGAAACCTCATTTGTCCTCATGTTGTGCAGGATCGACTTCAAACAAAATCGACGCCGAGGCCGGCTTTTCGTCAAGAAAAGGAGGATGATGCGGACATGACCTCCATACATATGACCATGCTTGAAGAAGCATATAGAGACCAAGGAGATCAGCGAGGGTGTCCTAAGCGAGAAGGAGGCCCGAAGCTCATCTGGCTCGAGTCACCAAGGTGGAGGCCCAAATTAAGTTCGAATCCATCTCGGCCTCCAGGACCAGTTTGCCTTAAACTAGTCACCCAGAATGCATCCGGACTCTGTTTTCGACGATCCACATATGGATGGAACGATAATTTGATAAGGAAGACAATCCAAGTGGTCTCATGTCAAAACCTATTCGAAATCAACAGGAATCATGGTCACAAGTCAGCACCCAGAATCTGCCAGGGTGCTGCGACACCGTAATTTGGTCTGTTGGACCGTGTATCATGTTTGGGCCCATTAGGGGGCGCGTCCAGGGGGTGATGCCCAAGACTCTATATTTATCAGCCGTCGCTCTCCTTAGGGTTTGGGTTTTGTTTAGTTCTTGATTTCCTCGTGAAACAGACATCGTTTTGTTGCAACTGTCGCCGCCAAGGCCGCTTGCTGTGAACCAGGGCCCCAGTTCTTGATCTTGTTCGCCTGTGGCGATTAGTCCTTTCGAATAAAGACTTGAACTCCTTCTTATTTTCATAAGCCTTATATTTATTTGCAATTTCAGATTGCGTTCATTCCGTTCTTGCTTGTGTTCTCGATTCGCTTGCAGGAAAGCCTTCTCAGCGAGGTCAATCACGTTCGCGTGGTTGATAACCAACGGAGCTGTGGTGTAACGGTTGCAGGGGTCCGAATCAGTCTTGTTTCGAAGTCTAGATCATGAATGTCGAGTGTCTACCAATCGACGCTATCATACCTTTCGAAAGATCGAGCCTAGTCTACATCAAGTGATATCAGAGACCTTGTTTCCCGTTAGGTATAACTTTGTTTTCCCCTTTAGATTGTTACTGTTTTTGCATTACCTATAGTCCACAAAAAGCCAAAAAAATATACGCCACCACATATTCCCTGTTCTATAGCCTCATTGTATCGTGCAATTTCGTTTAAGTTTCGCGTTGTTGAGTTTGTGTCCTAGGTCAAGTTCTGGTTGCTGGTTTTAGATCGTTTTGAGTCCAGTTTGTGTTTTTCTCTTTGTTTTTCATCATAATCCGTAAACACCTTCAAGTCTTGCTGTGTTTCCTTTGTATCCATCAAACACTAGTTCATGCCATCTAATTTGTTACTCTTTCTTCACTGTTTCCATCAAATCATTGCTGCCGTGACAACTTTTGCGCGCATTGTTCCCGTTTTGTCCTCTAATTCGGAGTCGATTCGTAAAACTAGTCTAGTTTTCGCATACGAACTCCGTTTTCGACGTTCCATATATCAAAATCGATCAGAAAAATTTCGGATCCGTCCATCCCCCACGTTACTAGGGTTCGAAAATTTTAGATTGGTTAAAAAGTGGTCACAAGATCATCTTTTCGTGGTCACAAGGTTTTTGTCGATTTTGAGCATGTCTTCTGAAAATTCCACAGGCCACGTCTTTCACTTGTTTAAGCTCATATTTTCTGTGGTTACTTATTTTGTGTCCTAAGTGAAGGAAAAATATTAAAAAAATAAAAAGAAAAAGTCAAAATTTCCCAAAAAAACAACGATAGCCCAAAAAATAGAAAAAAGAGAGGGGCAAAAGAGGAACAATATCTAGAGGAGCATATAGAGAGGGCCATTTGAGCTGAGTTTGCGTGTGCTGATTTCTACCTTGTTCCTAATCATATTCTTGCCGTTCATATCACTTGATACATCTGGTACTTGGAACGTGAGTAGGCCAGCAACTAAGACAAGTACTTGGGATACTTATTCAACTTTGCTATTTAGTTGTGAAATTTGCTATTCGTTGCTACTATATTATGCCTGTCCAAGCTCCACTTTCTTCTAACCAAGTACAGGTTTGCCTTGCAACTGTTACACTCGAGCTACAACGGTATCACAGTGACCGACCGATTGCACCGCCTGTTGCTTTGGTAAGAACACTTGTAAGACCATGGTAAGACGCTTGAGAGTTGAGTGTCTTGTTTTTCCTTGTCCACAACCTAAGTAGTTGATCGGGATAATACTTTTGTGTTGTCTTTTGCTGTGTTCTAACAATGACAGGTTGTTCGTATCCATCGACCTATGATGGTATAGGTGCTGATGAGTACATGGAGTTGGAAATTGCCATCGATAACATATTTGCTACTCGCTTTATGTGTCCAAGGAGGAAGGTAAAAAACGCAACTAGTGTTTTGCGACATTCTGCTTTATCTTGGTGGGAGTCTTTAGATCCTTCTAATAAACCTCAAACTTGGAATGATATGAAACATCTTATGAGAGAAAATTTTGTTAATCCATCTCTTGTAATTAATTCAAATGATGAGGTGCATAAACTAGATCAATCTCTTGTTATTCCTCCTGCTATGCCTAACCTTTTGCAGAACAAAGTACAAAAGAGCGAGGATAACGTGACAGAAAAGGAGATGCTCACAGTCTCATGTGAAAATTCAGAACCATCGACAATTACTCCTGCTGAACATGAGAGCAAAGGTAATGCCGACGATGATAAACTCACGGAAGGTGAGAGTTCTCTTGATGTGCTGAATTTTTCCACCAATCATGCTATGACAGAGCAAATTTAGTGGAGCCTTCGCTTGATTTACCTTTGTCACAAGATGATTTGCTTGATGTCCCTTGTGACGAAGATGACTTGCATGATGATATTTATGTTATACCCATACAATCATTGAAGAATGATCATGCTATATGTGCGCTGAAATCGAACACGTGTGCTAAAAATAGACTTGTTATTCATAATTCTAGTGAAGTTGATGAGCTAAAATTATTGTTTTTAAATACTTTGGGTTACATTGAATTTGATGTTCCGTGTAATCTTAGTTCTTTAGAGGAGAAACTTTATGCATATGCTGATTTGCCATGGTTCTCTAGACATACATATCATGTTTTTGGCAAATATAACAACCAACGACAATATTTGATACAACAAGTTTACATTTGTACAAATCTGAATCATGTTTTTGGCAAATATAACAACCAACAACAATATTTGATACAACGAGTTTACATTTGTACAAATCTAAATTCTCCTTTTGTTGTGCAAAGTAATGATCAACTAGAGGACAGTAAAATCAACATTGTTGTTATGCCATATTCCTCTAGTTTTGCTTTTCGAACACAAGTGGAATCCAAAGAAAGGGAGCATAATTTCTTGTTAGTACTAATCTTTTGCAAGATAATATTGGCAAAGATCGTGTGTATTTCAATCGAGCAGACTACATGTTTGTAGGACAAGACAAGCTACAAACCTAGATATGTGGTCATAATCTTTCTCACAACATTGTCCATTCCCATTATTTTGGAAACCTCGTTTGTCCTCATGTTTATTTCTTGATTTTCTCGTGAAATAGACATCGTTTTGCTATAACTGTCGCCTGCCAAGGCCGCTTGCTGTGAACTAGGGCCCTAGTTCTTGATCTTGTTCACCTGTGGCGATTAGTCCTTTCGAATAAAGACTTGAACTCCTTATTTTCATAAGCCTCATATTTATTTGCAATTTTAGATTGCGTTCATTTCATTCTTGCTTGTGTTCTCGATTCGCTTGCAGGAAAGCCTTCTCGGCGAGGTCAATCGCATTCGCGTGGTTGATAACCAACGGAACTGTGGTGTAACGGTTGCGGGTGTCCAAATTAGTCTTGGTTCGAAGCCTAGATCATGAATGTCAAGTCTCCACCAATCGACGCTATCATACCTTTTGGAACATTGGGCCTAGTCTACATCACTTGCTAAGGACATGTTTAGTGTATCTAGTCATCTTTCACATTTACTAGGCTTATTCATGAAAATCAAATAAATTTGATGATTGTATGGTACCACTATTGCTTCTATGCTTATTTTGGTCTAGTGGTAGCATATAACATGTTTGTGGGCTTGTAAACCTAGTGTTTGATCTAGAAAATGAGCTCTAAGTGTTTAACTCAACATGGTACAAGAGAACCCTTATTTGGAGGGGTGAAGAAGCTTGTCCTTGGATCAAACCGACTTAAATGTCTTTGGCAAGTATTCTAGATTGAACCAAATTTTGGAAAATGATCCTCACCCCATTGATTGACATTGATAATCTCAACCTATCTACATTTTGAATGTTTGTGGTCATTGATGGCAAAGGGGGAGAAAAACAAAGATATTAGTGTTAAGGGGAGAAATAGTATGATAAGACAACAAAGAAGGGAGGCACAAAGATATAAGTGATAGGGGGAGAATTTGACATAGGGGGAGAGATATAACAAAGGAAAGGGATCAATTAAAAATTTTAAGCACACAAGTAGGGGAGCAAGCTCATGAACTTGTATGGTGCATTTGAATGTGCATTTTATATATTTGCTCACATGGCACAAGCTTTAAATTTCAATATCCATGCTTGTGTCGTGTATGCTAGTTGTAGGTTTGATTGATGAAATGAAAAACTAACATGCATAGGTTATCTAGTGCTTTCATTTCCAAGTTTCCAAGTGGTATCGAGCTAACCATGGTGCTAAGGATGGTATATTGGTGCACTCCGATTGGTATCACACTTCAAAGGTCCATCTTGTATACCTTAGCATCATTTGGTAGACATTGTCTCCTATATTTCCTATCAAAGCATATGTGCAAGCTTTAATCCAAACTCTTAGCACATATGTAGGGGGAGCAATTGCTACCACTTGGGGTTCATGAAATTTATCCATATCCTTTTACACATGGTAAATATGCTTGGGCAAGCAACATAGATTCAATAGAATTTCAACTCATATATTTGTGTAAGGGTTGTCATCAATTACCAAAAAGAGGGAGATTGAAAGCTCTAGTTTGGTTTTGGTGAATTGATGAAACCCTAAGTGCTAACCTAGTTTATCAAAGTGATTATGAGATACGTAGCACTACTCCAAGTGGTGAAGCAAAAGAAGATCATGACATGATGATGGAAATTCCATAGTGATGATCAAGTGCTTGAACTTGGAAAAGGAGAAAGAAAAACAAATGGCTCAAGGCAAAGGTATAAGCGGTAGGAGCCATTTTGTTTCGGTGATCAAGACACTTAGCGAGTGTGATCACATTTAGGTTCGATAGCCGTACTATTAAGAGGGGTGAAACTCGTATCGAAATGCGGTTATCAAAGTGCCACTAGATGCTCTAACTCATTGCATATGCATTTAGGATCTAGTGGAATGCTAACACCCTTGAAAATGTTTGTGAAAATATGCTAACACATGTATACAAGGTGATACACTTGGTGGTTGGCACATTTGAGCAAGGGTACAGAAGATAGAGTTGAAAAGGAGTTAGTCGCGCTGGTCACAGAGTGACCGGACACGTCCGGTATGGCGACCGAACGCATCCGGTATGGCGACCGGACGCATCCGGTATTAACGACCGGACTCTGGCTCAGTGGAGTGACTGGACGCTGATGAGTTACTATTCATTATCTAGTCAATGAGAGTTAGCTCGGTTCAGGTTTGTAGAGAAGCGACCGGACGTGTCCGGTGTGAACCAGCAACTCTCGGGTGTCAGCGTTAAAATTGATCGGACTCTGGGAGCATCCGGTCTGGTGTGAGTGGATGCATCTGGTAAGTCCAGAGCGGCTCTAGGAGCTCTCTAGACTCGACTGGACACTAAGTCTCCTATGTCTAGTCCGGAGTGACCGGACGCGTCCGGTCGGCCCAGAGCGGCTCTAGGAGCTCTCTGGACTCGGTCGGACGCTGCCCGTCCAGCGTCTAGTCATCCACACCGGACGCGTCTAGTCGCAGCTAAGTGTGGTACTCGTGGCAGCAACGGCTACTTAGTTTGAATGGGACACGTGGGGAACTGGCAGAGACCGGACACTGGCGACCGAACGCTTCCGGTGCACACGACCGGTGCGCCCGGTCATCCCGTAGTCTGCCCAATAATTGAGCCAACGGCTCTATTTGTGGGGGCTCTCTATTTAAGCCCCATGGCTGGTTCAAGCTCATGCTCTTGGCCATTTGCATTGACATAGCAACCTTATAGCTTAGCCAAAGCCCTCCCACTCATCTCCATCATTGATTCATCATCTTTGTGAGATTGTGAGTGAATCCAAGTGCATTGCTTGAGTGTTTGCATCTAGAGGCATTTGGTGGTCATGTTTCGCTGCGGGATTCACTTATTACTCTTGGTGGTTGCCGCCACCTAGACGGCCTGGAGCAGCGAGGATAGTCAAGAGGAGGTTGGTGGTTGTCTCCAGCTTCGATCATGGTGATTGTGAGGGGTTCTTGACCTTTCCCTAGCGGATAGCCAAAAGGTACTCTAGTAAATTGCTCATGGCTTGTATGATCCTCATCTTGTGTTGGTTGTGCAGCACCCTATTGAGGGTTTGACATGTGATGCCAATTAGCGCGTGAACCTCCAAGTGAGTGAATCGCCACAACGAGGACTAGCTTGCTAGCAAGCAAGTGAACCTCTGTAAAAAATCATTGTGTCCTCATTTGATTCCAAGGTGATTGGTCTTCATTGGTATTCATTCTTGTGATTGATTGATTGGTTCATTCCTCGACTCAACAGTATAACCATCTTGGTCTATCTCTTTACGTTACCACAAACTAGTTGTCAAGCTCTTTAGTGTAGATAGTCGTGAGAGCTTGTTAGTTTGGTTAGTGTGGATCTTTAGTTAGCCTTTGAGAGCACACTGACTTAGTGTAGTGACATAGCCATTGTGTGGATAGAGACTAGAAATTAGAATTGTGGTAGGTGGCTTGTATTTTTAGTAGGCTAGCGCAACACTCGCTTCACCTTATATTTGTCTAACCGGTTTGCAAAGTGTTGTTGTGGAAATTTTAATAGGCTATTCACCCCCCTCTAGCCATTAGGACCTTTCAGTTTGTCTAAACATCTTCCCAAAATTGATAAAATATTAAAATTATTATTTATTTTAACATATCTATATGTTTATTTGGTCTACATAGTGTCCCTTCATAAATTCACTATGCTTGTCAATAGGTGGTGCTTGATGCGGGTTGTTCAACACACTTTGGAAAATAGTCTGTAATAACTAAGTCTGCATCATCAAAGCTTGCTCTATAGATGTGGAATTGGATGGCGGTGGATTAGAATTGGCAGGATTCCTTCTAGCACCTTGTGAAGCACTTCTCCTGGTAGCAACCATCTGTTTTCAACATGTATGAATTAGAACTCGGTCGTTCATAACATCCTTAATTGTAGCTTTAAGAGATGACAAGATAGGATTGATGGCAATTGAGACAAGAGAACACCAAACCCCAGAGATAACTAATACTTCCAAACTAGAATGTAAGAAACTTCATCTTACAAATCCTTCAACTTAGCTACCCCCTTAAGAAAAGATCAACTAGAGGACACAAAAAAGGGTAGCTTGCACCTTCTTCCAGATGAGCTAACTAGTATCAAGATGTTTTGACATCCCAATGATACTCTTATATATGGGCAAAACAAGAAATCTGAAATTCCTTGCGAGCAGGAAAACAATAGCATAGTAAAATAGCTGTAACTCTCATTCAAACAATAGTGGGAAAGGAGGGAGAGCGGAAAGAAGCGAGCCTGACGGTGTGACGCAGGGCCGTAGTGTTGGACGAGGCTGAGCGGGCAGCCGAGAGGTGGGCCAAATCCAAAGAGGGGGAGTGGGTGAGGAAATAATTCCTTTTTCTTAAACATATTTCCAAAACCAAATTTAAATCAAATTTAAATTTTCTTGCATCTTTGATCAAAACCAAACATCACAAAATAATATGCAGAGGCATGAAAGCACCATCATGTATTTATACCTTATAGTTGATTTTATTTTCACAAAAAAATATTATTTTCTACCTTTGCATGCACACACATATGCATAATTAAATCCAATTCTCCTATTTTAAAATGTTGCAAATTTTAGGGTGTTACAATTCTACCCCCCCTTAAGATGAATCTCGTCCTCGAGATTCGGAAGATAGTGATAAAAGAGATATGGATACTCTGCCTTTATTCGATCCTCATTTTTCCAAGTTATATCTTTCATTAAGAGCCATTCTAAGATCCTGGTTGGCTAATCTGCATAAACATGATTGTCTCTCGTATTGAGATCCTCCAATGGTGTTTGCTCCTTTACACTGACATCTAAAAACTCACAGTCCACATTACTATCCTCATAGGATGCACCTTCTAATAGGTCATTCTCGTATTCCTCAGGTGCAGGTTGAATACCTCATACTCAATTCTTTCTCCTGACGGTGTGGTTAGAAGCACCGAACGTTGGGCATACTTAATCACTCCTTTACAAGCAGATAACCATCCATTTTCAAGGATAACATCAATGTCCATTAACTCCAAAACTATAAGGTTTGCCTCGAAGTTCTTCCCTTTTATGTTAATACTAACTTTTGGGCATATGCGGTTGGCCTTCTTTTCTCCTCCTAGAGAGTTAACTATTAGGGGTTTCCTCATCGGAAGCATAGTTATCTTACGTTCTTCCACATATTCCCTAGAGATGAATGAATGTGATGCACTGGGGTCAAATAACACCATAGCAGTGTCTGAGCTTACTGCAATCAAACCATAAACAACCTCCTTAGCTCCATGAGTGGTAATCAGATCCACATTGTTCAACCAGCCTTGAATGTAGTTTCACTTTAACTTATTGCCTTGCACCTGCTCCTTATGGACGTTCTGTTCTGACTCCTGCTGCTGTTGATTCTGGCTTCGATTACCCTCAGCAAACTTCCCAAAACAATCGTTCTTATAGTGTTCAATCTCACCACAATCATAACCTTCCTTACTAGTAGAAATATTTGTCGTTATCAAGGTGATAGTGGGAGATGACAGACATGGCTCTTGAGAACTAAAATGTTGCACTTCATCATTAGGTTTATGATACTGATCTTGATCATTACTTACAAGCATATTCATAGGGTGTAACTGATATTCTGGTTGTGTAGCAAAATGGAGACGAGTATTTCTTAACTGGCGTTGAAGGTCACGCTTTCTCTTCTTCTCTTCCATCTCTCGACGCTTGTTCTCAATTACAATTGCTCTGTCCACCAATGTTTGATAGTCGGCATACACCACGGTCATCAGCTGTAGTTGCAAACCATCATTCAGTCCTTTCAAAAAGCGTTTTTGCTTTTTAGCATCACTATCCACCTCTTTTGGAGCATAGCGTGATAATTGAGTGAACCGGTTACAATACTCATACACTGACATAGATCCTTGCTTCAAGCTGAGGAACTCTTCTTGCTTAAGTTCTACCTCACCTAACGGGACATGGTAGGACCTAAAATTCTCCTTGAATTCCTGCCATGTGATAGCAGGAGCATTGTTAGGACGCCCATACTCAAATGACTCCCACCAATCTTGGGCAGTTCCATGCAGTTGACCGGAAGCATAAAGCACCTTTTCATGGTCATCACGCTGAGCTATGTCCAATTGTCGCTCCCCAGCTCTAAGCCAGTCATCAGCTTCTACTGGTTTGCTTGTATGAGAGAATGTCGGTGGGTGTCCCTTCATAAATTCACTATGCTTGTCAATAGGTGGTGCTTGATGCGGGTTGTTCAACACACTTTGGGCAATAGTCTGTAATAACTGAGTCTGCATCATCAAAGCTTGCTCTATAGATGGGGAATTAGATGACAGTGGATTAGAATTGGTAGGATTCCTTCCAGCACCTTGTGAAGCACTTCTCCTGGTAGCAACCATATGTTTTCAACATGTATGAATTAGAACTCAGTCATTCATAACATCCTTAATTGTAGCTTTAAGAGATGACAAGATAGGATTGATGGCAATTGAGACAAGAGAACACCAAACCCCAGAGATAACTAATACTTCCAAACGAAGCGCTAGAATGTAAGAAACTTCATCTTACAAATCCTTTAACTTAGCTACCCCCCTTAAGAAAAGATCAACTAGAGGACACAAAAAAGGGTAGCTTGCACCTTCTTCCAGATGAGCTAACTAGTATCAAGATGTTCTGACATCCCAATGATACTCTTGTGTATGGGCAAGAACAAGAAATCTGAAATTCCTTGCGAGCAGGAAAACAATAGCGTAGTAAACAGGAGAAGCTTATACCATTGTATCTTAAACCGTTGGAAAGCTTATAAAATTCTCCACAACTTCCTTATAGAACACTTTTCCAAATTCTGCAGTCCAGGTAGTCAAAAATAGTGCACAACAGAAACTGCTTCAGCTTTTAAACAGCACGGTTGCATCGTCTTGTGATTTTCATAACTCCATAACCAAAACAGATATGAGGGCAATTCTTACGGTCACAGAAAGATATCAAAATCTACTATTGTCCAAAATTTTCTCGTGATTTTTGGTAGTCCAAAAACAGAGATATAAGCCGATGAGTGTAGGCTGCTCCGAAAAGATGGGATAGAGGAAACAGGAGATAACCAAAACCTGACTATTTATTTCATTAATCCTTATACCTTAGGCCTATAAACTAAATAAAATTGTGGGGACACCCAACAAGATCATTGCAATCATTACAAAGATTCAGAACAAGCATAAGCATAATGACAATTCAACAAAGCACTAAAGGTGCACAATTCAATCATTGACTCAACTTGCGATATTATCGCCTCATTGTACTAGGGGTAACAATTCTAAGACTCATCTTTAGATTACACAAGAAGGTGGTGAGGAACAGTTCTAAAAGCATATCAAATCAAGAAGTGAAGATGACAACAAAGACTTCAAAATAAGCACCAAGGTAGAGATGAATAGTATGGGTAGAGATATAGTAGAGAAGAAAATATCAAGGTTCATAGAGCAAGGGTTTTTGTAGCAACTTATAAACCTTAAAACAATCAGTTTCTACTAGGCTTACGTCCTACAGTCAGCATTGCTCTGATACCACTTTGTAGCACCCGGTTTTAAGAATAAAACCAGATACACACCATATGTGAGCCTAGGAAGTCAAATCTCACATATAGCTACAAATAAGGGTAATATCGAAAGACAATGCTCAATATATAACGTACTTAGTATAAAGGATATAACCTTAGACATCAAACAGCGGAAAGACAACTCCGATCTTCGGGTGAAGACAACAATTCCACAGGGATAACTGACTGGTTGATCACAAGCCTAATTCCTTCAAACTCTAGCAATCTGGTACCCATCCGAGATTTTTCCAAAGATTTAAAAAGTAAAGCAAGCATAAGTACATGTTGTACTCAACAAATATAACATGGGGTTCATTAGGCTCAAAAAGGCTGACATTGGTTTAACTGCAATTAGCTTTTAATGAGTCATCTTTTAGCAGTTGGGTGGCAATAAGTTTATTCACAAGCCCATATAAACACATGATCAGATAAACATGAGTAATGAATAGCATAAATAGTAATTATTAGTGAGCATCTTTATCATCAGTACCATCAGTGTTCATCATCTATTCCATAAGGGTCCAAGGCCGCTCATGACCGTGAGCACAGCTGATATACCAATTTTACACTCTGCAGAGGTTGTACACTTTCACTTTGAGTCGTGATTTACCCTTTCACCCGAGGTGATCAGCCTCTTGACCCACTACCAAGGAAGGTCGACAGGGTTCACTATGAAGCCTTTCAAAGGTTCGTCTAACAAGTTAGGGCCGCTAAGGTTTCTCCATCAATAAGCATGAACCCCCCTCCAAGGAGTGACTAACAAAATACAAAGAAACCAAAGTGCACCCTCTTGACAGGCCAAGATCATACAAATCGGAGCCCCACTTGCGCCATAATGGTCGGCAGTCCATCTAGGGGTATGCCCATGATGGTAGATTGTCGGTAGACGGTGCGCGTAATCAGGAACCAGATGGTTATAGAGGCACAAGACACAAGATTTATATAGGTTCGGCCGCCGTGTTGGCGTAATACCTACGTGATGTGTCTCATTATTCTATATTGATTGAGGTCTGTTGGAGATATCGACTAGGGGACCCCTGCCTCTCCTTATATAGTCTGGAGGAGGAGGGTTACAAGTAAAGTATCATATTTGGTACTATTACAATATCTAGTACAACTTGTAATCTTGCTGTGCACGCCTCGATCTTACGAGCCGGGCCACCTTGGATGGTGCGGCCCATGTACCATCTTGTGGTACCCGGGAGTATATCCCCCACGGCTAGTCCCCAAGCGCCATGTATTCTGATGCGACACGCCATTCTAACCTTCCCCAAACAGTGAGGCTTGAGTTCTTGACATCTCCGACCACCGTTGTCACCGGAGAAGTAGGTTGTCCGAAGAATGTATGGTGCTCTTAAGAAGAAAGAAAAAGATTTCTGTCCTAGGAAGTGTGCCCACTTGAGTTTCTATGAAGAAACGTAAGGGTGTCTTGAAGCGTAGCGTCTTTGATCGTCAGAGGCATAGTGGTCGAAAAACAAGCACATTCACCGTAAGGTGAAGTGTGCCCACTTAGTCCCCGAGCCTGGTAGTAGGTGACGTAGACACGTGGTGCCAGGGTCTAAAAAGAATTCCCAGTTAAGTTGAGAATCCAATCGTCGTACAGGCGATACGAGATGCACCGGCAGGTGCATCGTACCGATGTAGTCCCCGAGCTTGCTAGAAGGTGAGGTATGAGCCTTGTAGCAAGGTCTAAGTGAGAAAAAATATCCCAACTATATGCGAGTCGCCAGTCGCATGTAGTCGAGACGCAAAGTCCCCGAGCCATGGTCGGAGAGTGGTCTGGGCGGTCCCGAAACACAGTCGAGGAGGCGAGCGACGAAGTCCCCGAGCCGTGGTCGGAGAGTGGTCGAGGCAGTCCCCGAGCACAGGTCGAGGAGCGAGCGACGAAGTCCCCGAGCCGTGGTCGGAGAGTGGTCGAGGCAGTCCCCGAGCACAGGTCGAGGAGCGAGCGACGAAGTCCTCGAGCTATGGTCGGAGAGTGATCGAGGCAATCCCCATGCGTAGGTCGAGAAGCGAGCGACAAAGTCCCCGAGCTGTGGTCGGAGAGTGATCGAGGCGATCCCGGCGTAGGTCGAGAAGCGGCGCGACGAAGTCCCCGAGCCGTGGTCGGAGAGTGGTCGAGGCGCGTCCCGAGCATGGTCGAGGAGCGAGCGATGAAGTCCCCGAGCCGTGGTGGGAGAGTGGTCGAGGCAGTCCCGAGCATAGGTCGAGGAGCGGCGGCGACAAGTCCCCGAGCCATGGTCGGAGGAGTGGTCGAGCGATCCCGAGCACAGGTCGAGGAGCGAGCGATAAGTCCCCGAGCCGTGGTCGGAGAGTGATCGAGGCAATCCCAATGCGTGGGTCGAGAAGCGAGCGACGAAGTCCCCGAGCTGTGGTCGAGAGTGATCGAGCGATCCCCGGCGTAGGTCGAGAGCGGATCGAAGTCCCCGATCCATGGTCGGAGAGGTGGTCGATCCCCGAGCACGAGTCGAGGAGCGAGCGATGAAGTCTCCGAGCTGTGGTCGGAGAGTGATCGAGGCAATCCTCGTGCGTAGGAGTCGAGAAGCGGCGACGAAGTCCCCGGCGTGCGGTCGAGTGATCGAGGCGATCCCGGCGTGAGGTCGAGAAGCGGCGACGAAGTCCCGAGCATAGCTCGAAATTACTGCAATATAAATATGTAGAATGGTAGTACATGATGTACAAAATAATAAATTATGAAGAAAAATCAGCGGTGAAGAAATAGTGTATAACGCTCAGCAGTCATTTGCAAATGAGAATGATGTGATAAAGCAGTTGGTGCTTTGTAAACATCAGTGTTAATGTGAAGTTTGTGTTTATACTTAATATAAACTGCCCGACCAGTTAGTATGTAGCTGAGTCTCCAGCCCTAGCTAGCCCGTTAACTATAACGTCGAGCGCGGAGCCCGTGCACGTGTAGGAGGAACAAGCGTCGCTAAAGAGCCGCTGCCAACCACCCATAATGCAGAGGGCAGATGCTCGTGCACGTGTAGGGAGAAGCCAAGAGCAGGGGCCGTCTTTGGAGGCATCGAGCGTCAACATGACAGGTCGAGGATTTGCATTAAGTATAGTTGTATGTTATATTTAAGATGGTATACATGGACAAATGTTATTTGAAGAATAATCATGACGAGGACGTTGTGGAGAAACATCGTAATGAAAATTATATTAAATATAAATATTAGAAGTGTACTTATCTTTGGATAGAAATCTGGTCGGTGGTGATGAAGTTGTCCGGTCCTCGAGCTTTCCGACCTGTCGTCATGACGGTGGTCGCGGTTGTCGTAGCGCCGTTCTTCGCGGCGATCATCATTGCGACGTGGTCTGGTGGTCGAGGTGGTCGAAGCTCGGATGGCTTGCTCAATCGGTGATGGTGTAGGAGCAGTAGGAACAGCCTTTGCCGCTGATGGAGTATTCATCGTCGTCGTTGGTTTGTGTGGTGATCTAACTTGGACTTGTACGAAGTATCAGATGCTATGCAAGAAATGGTGACATATACATGTATACGCACTCCATTGATGCATGGCCCTATACCACATATATGCTTCCTTGGTTGCATGGTTCTGTAAAATAGCACGGTGGCTCCTTGTTTGCTTGCATGGCCATGACGTTCACATGCATATACACGTATACGATGCATGCATATATCCATATATGCCTTGGCCCTGCTTGCTTCCTGTTTGCTCGTAATAAGAGGAAAGTCTTGGTCAACGAAACCTTGACTGCCGTGTTGGAGATGGAGACGGCGTTGTAGTTCGACTTGTGCTCTGATTACGATACTTGGGCTTTAGATCGGATCTCGCCGTCTCGTGGAGACAGGGCACCATCGACATGGTGATCTACATGACAAACTGTTGCTTTTGCTAAAAATCCATCGTGCGACACACGGTAGACCTCTTGGCTTTGTTGTAGAATCAGATCTGGCCCAGCAGATCGATCAGGTGTCGGCGTAGAACTGTCCCACTAGACGCTGGTGACCATGGATTGAACCCACGTCTTCTTGTACGATAGAGTACCGCCACGAATTACTTCAGGAGACCGTGTTGACGATAGGAACAGTGACCGAGTTGTGGATGAGGATTGCCGCGGGAGCGATGACGGTGACGATGTTGTCACGCATGACGTTAAACGCCGCCACCGAATCGTCGTAGATGTTATTCATGTTGAGGTCCATCTGGCTCGCCAAAGATCAGCCGCACACCCCCTACCTGGCGCGCCATTGTCGACGAAATATGGTCGGCAGTCCATTTAGGGGTATGCCCATGATGGTAGATTGTTGGTAGATGGTGCGCGTAATCAGAAACCAGATGGTTACAGAGGCACAAAAACAAGATTTATACAGGTTCGGCCGCCGTGTTGGCGTAATACCTACGTCCTGTGTCTCATTATTCTGTATTGATTGAGGTCTATTGGAGATATCGACTAGGGGACGCCTGCCTCTCCTTATATAGTCTGGAGGAGGAGGGTTACAAGTAAAGTATCATATTTGGTACTATTATAATATCTAGTACAACTTGTAATCTTGCTGTGCACGCCTCAATCTTACGGGCCGGGCCACCTCGGATGGTGCGGCCCATGTACCATCTTGTGGTACCCGGGGGTATATCCCTCACATAAAGGTGACCCCTAACAAGCTAGAAAAGGTCCTCATACTGAGCTAAAGCCAGAGCCATATAGCCCTCATAGTTGTACTGTAAGTCCCGGATGATCACTTACAGATAAGTCCTTAGGGAGAGGAATCTAGAGCACCATAAAAATAGCCCCATGCTCTAGCCCCCTTGTTCCATGTTGCTAAAAAGTATCTTTTAATGTTTATTGCATATACCATTAGTCAAGTTACAAGATCATGGCTTTAGTTGAGAACTAGCATCATACTACCCAATGCAATACTCCATAGGTATCAAGGTACAAGGTAACAAAGTACTAAGAAATCCTTAGTGGTAATCAAGATAGACACATATAGCATGAATTAAATGATTAAAGGTGTATAGGACAACAAGGATGATACCATGCTATACTTGCCTTAAACACCGATCCTTCGGTAAGCTTTCATCTTCAACATTCTTCTTCTTCTTCTTGATCACCACGTATATCTCACCGACTGGATGTATCATAAAGCACCACACAAGCATCCATACAATCATATACAGAGCAAATAATAGAACTAAATCAGAACAGTACACCAATCATAGAAAATAAGTAAAAGAGTTTGAAACATGATCCTACGCATCGCTACGAACACACAGTTGCTAGAGACACGCTAATCGGAGCTACGGTTTGAAAGAAACGGCTACCGAGAGATCTACTCATAAGAGAAAATATAAAGCTATAAACTTCATGTGTTTTATCTATATAAAAGCATATATAAATTGAATTAAGTCAAATTTAGATTTAAATTACAAAACTAAAGTAAAACAAATCATATTTTATTTATAAAATCCAGTGGCATAATTATTATCCAAATTAGAGTTTACCATGAAATTCCAAAAATAGTGACATGATAAATATTGTTACTAATACATAGATCCCGTTGCAATGAATCTAACGTAACTTGAACAGGTCAAATCAGAGCTAAGATGTAGAATATATGAATTTAACAAGATTTCCTTCAATAAAATAATAGATTAAATCTAACCTTGAATTTTAAAAGTTGAAAACATATATAACAGTAGTATGAACATGGAGATTACTTAATTACGAATCTAACGCAAGTTGAACAGATCAAATCGGAGTTAAAACGGAGACTTTATGGCTAAAACAAGATTAGTGGCAAAACTATAAATAGATGAAAACGTATTTTGGATCTAAACCGAAGAAACTACACTTTTAAAAGAAGAAAGCGCATCCTGAAAATACACTTTGGACTGCAGGTTTGAAAACAGAAAACTAGAGGGGCTCTTTCGCAAAAGTGCCAGCCGAAAGGGTACGGGCCAATTTGGGCCGTTGGATCGAGTTGGAGTGGCACAGATTAGATGGGAGGGGAACAACGTGGCCGGCGTCGAGCCCCAGGCGGCGTGCTCGCCGGAGAAAATAGGGGAGGTCACCGGCGTGCTTTGATCTCGGCGTTCCGGCCACCGTTTGGCTTGGGGAAAACTCGGGGAGCAATAGGAGAAGAAGGCGAACATCGGAGGGATCGGAGGGGACCGCGATGGCACGGGATGGACGCGGGGATTGACATGGCGGCTCGGGTTCGTCGGGGAACCTGCGGTGAGCTAGTTCCGGCAACAGAGAAGGAGGGAGAGGGCACGGGCAGGACTCACTGCTTCCTCACCTTCACTCAAAGCCAGGTAGGTGGCTCGGCGAGTCAACGAGACGACGTAGCGGCGAACCGGTCGGCGGCAGATCTCTTGCGGCGCTGCTAGGGCTTGCGGCGCTGCTGGAGACCAAGCGAGGGTGGCGCGGAGACTTTAGGGTTCAATAGGGAGGAGGCGCGGCACAGGCGGCTTATATGGGGCGGAGCGGCGTGGATCGCACACCAAGCGCAGCGTAGCGGAGGCGGACACAGCGGCGGAAGCAAAGTCCGGCGCGGACAAGACCGGGGGAAGAGACGGCACTGACATGCAGGGTCAGGGTGGTGGTGAGAGGGGGCGCGGGACCGGGCTGCCAGTGACAGAGAAGAGAGGAGGGGCAGCGCGGCGACCTACTACGGTTGCTAGGCCGGCTTGCTGGGGCTTCGGCTGGGGCGGCCCATGAGCGGGAAAGGAGGGAGAGCGGAAAGAAGCGGGCCTACGGTGTGACACTAGGCCGCAGTGGTGGGTGAGGCTGAGCGGGCCGCCGAGAGGAGGTGGGCCAAAACCAGAGAGGGGGAGTGGGAGAGGAAGTAATTCCTTTTTCTTAAACATATTTCCAAAACCAAATTTAAATTTTCTTTACATCTTTGATCAAAACCAAACATCACAAAATAATATACAGCGGCATGAATGCACCATCATGTATTTATACCTTATAGTTGATTTTATTTTCACAAAAATTATTATTTTCTACCTTTGCATGCACACACATATGTATAATTAAATCCAATTCTTCTATTTTAAAATGTTGTAAATTTTAGGATGTTACATAGCACGATGACGAAGACGAGCCGTCATTTTCGCGTCTCGGAGAAGATCACTGTGGAAATTCCACGGACTGTTTGCATGCTGCGTTTTCATTTCTGAAGATGTAGCCCATGGATTTGTCAAATATTTTTTATGCAGCCCGTTCCGGGATCCATTTCAAAGCAGCAGGTGCCATGACAAATACTCGCTCACGTCTGCTTGTTTGTCAAGGCACCCAATCCGTACCGGGTTCCGATTCACAGAAGACTTATTTTTGTCCTGTTGTAACGCATGAGCACGATCCTAGTAGCGCATACACACATATATATATATATATATATATATATATATATATATATATATATATATATATATATATATATATATATATATATATATCTCATTTTGTAGTAGTAGCTTTGAATTAAGTTATTCTAATTTCTATTGAATTACGATAATTACTATATTAATTTACGAGATTATGGTAACTCCCTCATAAGTAATTTACTATAGCATTATGGTAAATATCGTCTTAAATTATATTAACCTATATATCGTAAATGTGTATTGTTATTATCATAAATTGATGTAAATATTATCGTAAATCAAGGTGTCCATAAAATAAGTTATATATATATAGGGAGAGTATATTTAGTAGCGAGCTACAAAATAAGTTATTCTGTAGCCACCTCCATTTACGATAATTTTATATACTAATTTACGATAATGTCAATACATATTTACGATAGTTGGGTTACTATAACATATGGAGATATTTACCATAACGTTATAGTAAACCACTTATTAAGGAGTTACTATAATCTCGTAAATTAACATAGTAATTAGCGTAACTCAAAGTAACTACAGAATAAGTTATTTTATAGCTAACTATATATATATATATATATATATAATATATAAAGGAAAAAGTGCATAGGTAGGTATTTTTATTAGGATCCCGATGGTCCACTGAAACCTGGTTTGGTTCGTTTGGTTCTTTTGGAACCTGCCCTGAAACATTTTCTACCAGGAATGATCGGCTAATTTATATAACCTTTGATGACCTAGAACAATTCTTGGGTATATTCCTAGCTAACCGAACAAGCTCTTGGGAACACTTGGAATCGAACCAAACCAGGTTTCAGTGAACCATCGGGATCCACTCAATCCGGCCCAGAAAGAGAAACATGCCTGTTTTCAACATGGAACAAACGAACGAGGCCTTAGATATACTTCCTCGGTCCTAAAATAAAGATATCGATGATTCAAAATGTATCTTAAATTATAAGATTCTGGATTGCTCAATCCAATCTATACATGCCTGCCTTTTAAACTCCATCCTTACATGCTTTTTAAACAACATCTTGGACGAAATGACTTCTATAATTGGTAGCTCAAATCGATGACATGCATGCATGCCTTTTTAAACTATACATTACTACCGGACTCCTTTTGATACTAAAATTGTTTGGATACCTTGTGTTTCAATAGGAGTAACCATCTTCATAAAACTCAAGTGCGACAAATGCATCTTAATTATTCTATGCTTTTCTGAACTTTCTATGTAGGTGATTTTAACGGTTGGATCTTCAGTTATACTCAAATTATACAGCACTGTTGATGATCACTCCCTCGAATATAGCAGACTTAAACCAAAATTTCAATAATCACGTAAATAATCTATGAAATTTTGATCAGCGATGCAGTAGGATGCATCCATGCCTGGACCTTATCACTCTAACTGAAACATGTTTTTCCTCTCCCTTAATTGAAGCATGTTTTTTCCATGCTACGGGTGCTCTAACATTCTGTCAAAGGTTGTCAGGTACCTAATAATAAGATGAATCAAATACCTTTTATATATGTTTCATTATTGGCAAAGATGATGCAAAATTTGAGGCAAAAAAAAATCCTGAATTTGCCATAGTGTGTCTTCATGGTCTTAATGTATCTGCAAGTGTTTTTGAAGAATATTGCTAGATGCTAGCTTTGCAATGTTGCTTACTGATGCAATAGGGACTTTTATAAGAATCAGAGATTAAGGATGAATGCAAACTCAATACCATGTCAATTTTGCAGCATAATTTTTGAGTTTTAAGGAGATATCTAACAGCATGCTTTACAAAAGCTGACCGGCTTTACCTTCAAGTTGATGTGTCCAGATAAAGCAACAACAGGTAGCATTTCACTTCATCACCATAAACTGATAAACTTTCGCACAGAAGATTGAAGAACATTAGCTTACCATTACCAACCCATGGAAATGCAGAATACATCTTTCATCTGTTTTGCAGCAGAACGGCTAGCTGAACTTGTTTGACTGTACCATTGTATGAGTTGGTGTTATGCAACTCACAACTTTATTTTTATTCTATGCATAAATTAAGAAATTATGGGTTACTACGAGACAATTTAAAAGACAACCATTGTACATGTCTATTAAGTCGTCTTAAAATTACATGGTACCAATGTACTTTCTCTTAATTTGGCATGTTTTATTAGCACCTAATTACTACATGTAAGTCTTTCCAAATATTTTAAATCTAATTGAAGTTTAACAAGTTTTATATGTTTAACCAACCATCAACACAAACCTGAGGGTTAGAATCAGGATCAGTGTCGTCTTTCATTTGTTTTTGAATTTTTTCTTTTCTTTTAGTTTATTTATTTTTCCTTTTACCTAACATAGTCTAGGGCAGGAGCGAACGGTGGTTTCGCATTAACTAAATTATAAAGTTGAAACATGATAAAATCATAAATGGATTTCAAAGCAGTGTAAGAACACACCCATCTCTCTAAACATAAACTATATACTTAATTTTTAAGATTACAGTCCGTGCAGAGAACGGATTGATACACTACTACCTATTATTGAATCGACGATCAAGGCGTATAACCGTGTTTGTTTTGCATATTTTACCCGTTCAGTATGGACGACGTTCAGGTTTAAACATGGCTAGGTAACAGGGTAAGTATGGACAACCTTGACGTAAGAAAACTCGGAGTGCATTCTTTTTCCTCAATATTATATAGGCCTTACCCCTGTTCAACTCCGGGAGGGATTAAAGCAACTGGTATTGTTAGGCAGACCAAATGTACGAATTATTAGAAAAAACTGTCAACTAGAAAAGCTATTTGAAAGAGATTCCCAACCGGCTCCTTTTTTTAAAGAAAAATGGTCCCCTACCCTTTAACCTGTGCTTTCCTGGGTGATGAAAGAGCACCCCCAGTGGTGGGATCGGGGTTAGAAGAGTACTTCAGATATAATCACTCGCATAAAACTCAAGTGTGACAATACTTCAGATATGTATCTGCAAGTGTTTCCGAAGAATATTCCGAGCGTTGCTTACTGATGCAATAGAGATTGTTTATAAGAATCAGAGATTAAAGGATGAATGCAAACTCAATGGCAAGTCAATTTTACAGCATAATTTTAGAGTTTTAGGGCGATGTTTTACTTTTTACAGCACACTTTATAAAGCTGACCGGCTTTGCCTTCAAAGTTGATGAGACAAGAGAAAGCAACTAGCCTATTACATAAACCAGGCTCCTGGTAAGCATATCACTCCATCACCAATTCACCATAAACTTCGGCACTGAAGATTGAAGAACATTAGCTTACCATTACCAATCCATGGAAATGCAGAATACATCTTTCATCTGTTTTGCAGCAGAACGGCTAGCCGAACTTGTTTTCGATGTCAGTGTCTTGGAGCTCACCTTTCAAGTGTAATTGTTTCTCCATGGCGATGAGCAGCATGGGCCATTCACAATACAGAATTTCCTCAATATCGTCATCATGGCCGTACTCATGCAAGTGGCTTCTTACATTTCTGTTGAGCCGCAGTAGACCCATTGTGGTCCTTTTGTACTCGTTTTTAACATTTACAACCCACTGGTTGATCTTTGCATTTGCTATGGCAGTATCCAACCAGTCGTTCTTGTAGGGGAGATTGTACAGTATTCTCTTCTTCTTTGCTTGGTTTTTCTGACCAAGATAATTGACAATTCTATCGTGTAGCATCAGGAAGACCTCAGTGCTGTGAACACAGGTAACCAAATGAGCCTGTGGTGTCAACAACAAACAGTCAAAGATGATAAAACTGAATAAAAAAAATTACCGGTTTTTCATGGGCAGCAGGGCAGCATTGTTTACAATCAAGAATTCATCTTTCCTTTCAAGGTTGTCCTTCGTCAAGAGCAAGAGGAATTGACTGTAGTCCGGAGGCAATTTGTTGATATCCCCACCGTAGATACTAATCAACTGCTTGAGCACCTTGGACAGGTTCTTGTAGTCATCCCTCACACGCTCAATGCTGAAGCCTTTGGTAGTGAATCTGGCCCCCCTAAGCTTGACATTGCCAGCGCTCCCAACCCAGACGTTGGACACTTGCAGAGGAGCAGTGAGGCACTTGCAGACTGAGTGGTAGTTCCTCAGTATCAATGCAAGTTTTCTGCTGATCCTAGTGGCTTCATCAGATAATCTCCAGAATGTCTTCGTTGCTGTTCCTAACACCGGCACCTGGATCAGCAACGCGTTGTCCTTCGCATAGCTCGTCGCGTCGCGCAGCTCCTCCGCAGACGACTCGTCAATGTCCTCGGTGCTATGAACAACAAAGAGAGAAAATGAGTCTGTGGCCACAGGGACAGTGAAACTGAATGGACGGAGCAGCGAGATGTTTCTTGCCATACATATTAAAGGGGTTCTTGAAGATCTTTTACCTGGGGGTATTACACATATTCAGTACGCTGATGACACAGTGTAGCATCAGGAAGACCTCAGTGCTGTGAACACAAGTAACCAAATGAGCCTGTGGTGACAACAACAAACAGTCAAAGATGATACAACTGAATAAAAAAAATTACCGGTTTTTCATGGGCAGCAGGGCAGCATTGTTTACAATCAAGAATTCATCTTTCCTTGTAAGGTTGTTTCTCCTCAAGAGCAAGAGGAAATCCTTGTAGTCCTGAGGCAATTTGTTGATATCCCCACCCGAGATCATAATCAACAGCCACAGGACCCTGGAAAGGTGCTTGTAGTCATCTCTCACACGCTCAATGCTGAAGAAGCCTTCGCCAGTGAAACTGACCCCCCTTAGCTTGACATTCCCAGTGCTCCCAATCCAGACGTTGGACACCTGCAGAGGAGCAGTGAGGTACTTGCAGACCGAGTGCTGGCTCCTCAGTATCAATGCAAGTTTTCTGCTAATCCTAGTGGCTTCGTCAGATAATCGCCAGAATGTCTTCGTTGTTCCTAACACCGGCACCTGGATCAGCATCGCGTTGTCCTTCGCATAGCTCATCGCGTCGCGCAGCCTCTCGGCAGAATACTCGTCGATGTCCTCAGTGCTATGAACAAAGAGAGAAAAATGAGTCTATGACTACAGACAATAAAACTGATTCGGACGGAGCAGCGACATGTTTCTCGCAATTATCTGACGAAGAAACAAAGGCCAGCATCTCACTTGTATTGATACTGAGAAGCCACCACTTCGTCGCCAATTTTTGGTCCATCAGCCTGCCGAAAATACCCAATCAAGCACAAGAAACCGAAACATTGAGGTGAAAAAATTGCAAGAACTTCTCTGGTCCCAGTAGAAACAGATTGGTCCAGGAGGATCCTCTGTCCCTTTTGAAGAAAGAACAATCTCTTGTATTTTATTTTCTTTTTTTGTTTATAAAAAAAAAATCTCTTGGCACGGGAAGGTCGTCAAAGGCTGAGATTCACTCATATTCCTAGACTAAATTAAGGCTGGCACACATAGGCGATCTACATGATCTGTTAGAGGATGACCTTGCATGCACGGATTCGACTCCTTCAAAGAAATTATAACCTTTGATCATCTTTTCAATAAAAATTATTGCGATATGGCAGGGATGCAAAACGGGGAGGAAATGAAGGAAGAACACCATATGTTACCGGCAGTACTTATGTTGACACCGATGTGGATTCGAACCTGGATCAGGGCGGCGGCGCCGACGGTAAGGCCGAGGCCGATGCCGACACCTACGCCAACGCCGAGGGTGTTTCCCATGGAGGAACACTATCTTGCTGCTGTTGCTTCTTGTTTAGCTACCGAGCTCAAAGATGCGGCCAGACGTGAGGGAAGAGTAAAGTAAAAGGGGTGAGAAGAAAAACAAAGGAGACTAGACCGGAGACCTTCATCAATATGACTGTTCATGATGGGATGGCAAGACAGTTGGATTCCCTTCTGTTACTTTGGTAAATTTATACATTTTATTAATTGAAACACTATTAGATAAATCTATATTTCTTAACTGAAAAACTATTATATACATTTTTATTGGTAATAAAATTTTAATAACTCTATATTTTATAAAACAATACTACTACATATAATTCTTTAATAAGAAATTTTAATATTTTCTGTAGCGAAAGAGGTTAATAGAGACCAAAAGTAGCTATGAACTCCTTGATTTCTTAACTCCTTAAGCATAAACAGTATAACCTAAAATCATTTTCTTTAATACAATAAAAAGAGACTTTTAAATAATATGTACAATAGGCATAGTGTTTCAGTTTAACTTGAGGTTAAACTCAAAGTTGTAATCAAAATCTAGATTCATGATGCCATAAATCAATATTATAGCTTGAGCCATCATAACTTAAACTAAGATTTCAACAAAATGCATTTTGAAGGTACATGGAAATGCCATGCAAAGAGGAAAAACTATGAATATAGATGAAAAAAATGCATCTAGTAATTGTTAATTTATCACAAGAAGACAACGATTACATAAGTTTTATATGTGTATTGTGTTAGAAAATAAATGAATAGAAAAATTTGCAAAGGGAAGTAACTTTTATTAGTAGTAGGTATTAAACATAAGGGGCTCTTATGTTCTTAACCTTGTTTTGAAGTATAAATGTGATTTTACCTTCATTTGTTAAACTTTGTGATTTTGTCTCTTCTTTTTCAAAACGAAGGCATCTAGTTCATCCTATTCCGTTCAGAGGAATTAAGAGTACTAGCTTAGCTAAACAAAAACTAGTTTTCCCATGTGATTTGTTTTTTAGTACCCGGTGATTTTAACCTCTATTTTTAATATCAAATATTTGAGATACCATTTAGAAACAATTTTCATGGAAAAAATTGCAAATATGTCAAATCTAAGGCCAAGTTTAACAAGCTGCACAAGCTTAATCAACTATCGACGGAAGCCAAAGGGTTAGGATAATGTCAAGGTCAAGGGCAATATTATTTTTGTCACATCCGATTTTATATAACAAAATCAGCACACCATATGTATGCTGCGACGTTATTAGTTTATAGCAATAGAAATATCATAAAAATAATGAGTAAAAAAATTATTTATTTTAGAGTTGACTCAAAGTCTTTACACAAAAAAACATAGTTCAATAATAAACGTCTATAAAAGATAACAGTAGTGAAACTCCATTCTCCATAGGTAATCGACCGGGGAACATGTATGTCTAGACCTCCAAGAAGTCATCTAATTCTCAACAATCTCCTGCTCTGAGTAGCCATCCATAATTTTGCTAAAAGAACGTAATAAGACAAGCGCGACCACAATTGTACTCAGCAAGTGAGAGAAAATAAATAACATGCTTAGGCTCAGACAAGAAAATAACTGGCTTGGTTAGAATATTGTAAGCTTCGTAGAGCAAGTATAGCAAATTGCTATAAGTTAACGGTCTCGTACTATGTTGCGTGGGATTTTACTAATGTGGAGGAAAGAAAAAGGAGAAAGAGAAAGAGGTCGTTGTTTCACGAAACAACTGTCTTATGAGCTAAAATTTAGAACTATGAGACAACTATTGACTGTACCATTGTATGAGTTGGTGTTATGCAACTCACAACTTTATTTTTATTCTATGCATAAATTAAGAAATTATGGGTTACTACGACACAATTTAAAAGACAACCATTGTATACGTCTATTAAGTCGTCTTAAAATCACATGGTACCATATGAGATCGTCTCTGAGACAACGCCAATGTACTTGCTCTTAATTTGGCATGTTTTATTAGCACCTAATTACTACATGTAAGTCTTTCCAAATATTTTAAATCTAATTGAAGTTTAACAAGTTTTATATGTTTAACCAACCATCAACACAAGCCTGAGGGTTAGAATCAGGATCAGTGTCGTCTTTCATTTGTTTTTGAATTTTTTCTTTTCTTTTAATTTATTTATTTTTTCCTTTTACCTAACATAGTCTAGAGCAGGAGCGAACGGTGGTTTCGCATTAACTAAATTATAAAGTTGAAACATGATAAAATCATAAACTATATACTTAATTTTTAAAACTTAATTTTTAAGAATATAGTCCGTGCAGAGAACGGATTGATACACTACTACCTATTATTGAATCGACGATCAAGGCGTATAACCGTGTTTGTTTTGCATATTTTACCCGTTCAGTATGGACGACGTTCAGGTTTAAACATGGCTAGGTAACAGGGTAAGTATGGACAACCTTACGTAAGAAAACTCGGAGTGCATTCTTTTTCCTCAATATTATATAGGCCTTTGAAAAATAAGATGGCAATTGAAAAAACACGATTCGGTCCGAGGGCCGAGGCACCAAACTGCTATAGCTTTTATCGGTGAAACGTCGCGGCTCGGATAAACTCCCGTAGTGACTATCTATACACTCAGACCCAGCACTCGTCGATCATGTGATCCACACGACGAATCGAGGACTACCGAGCGCTAACCGTGCAGCCTACTCATGAATGCGCAACAGTTGCGGGCTTGCCGAGCGCGCCAGCGATCGGTGACGAGAGCGACAGCGACACCTCAGACTTCGGAGCCGCGCGCGCCGGCATACGAAACACGAAGTGCGCCGGCGGTTGTCGTGGTGGCATCAGAACCAGAACAACAAGCCGGCACTCACATATATCATAATAGCCGGCCGCTCGTTCTCGTCCTCGTCCTCGCGGCGAAATGCGCTGGTCGTGGCCGTTGTTTTCGCGTTTCTCTTGAAGCAAACGCTAAACCAACCGCTCACCCGCAGCCCCGAACGCACTCCTCTGCCGAGTGTGAGGCGAGCTAGGACGGACGCGTAGGTTCTCAACGACGGTGAGGTCATCGAGCACCGAGGTGCAGAACACGTGCACCCTTCTCGAGCAAGAGAGAGACTGAGACAGAAGGGGGAAAGCAAAACGCAGCGCAACGTTTTCTGATGGTGGTTTGATGTAGCTTTCAGGGGCATGGAGAATCAAAGATCAGGATGCGCAAAAGATTGCTTTTGTCGATGCGATATCAAGTGCGTGAGGATCTGGTTCCGAATTGAACTGCTCGAGATCGAATGCTCCAATGATCGCACAGAAGGAAAACCACGGGAAATAAGATGGCAATTGAAAAATCGTTTGTTAAGACGCCAACTGATGTAATATATGTGGCGATATCATTGTTGCAGAGATGGAGCGTCCTTCTGAAGGAGAAAGACAGGGAACGTGTGTCGCAAGCATCGGAAGCGATTCTAAGATGGCTGAAGAACTTTAGCCCAAGGCTACAATGGCAACGGATGTCTTTGAGATCTAGTTGGCTTAGCTCTTTTCTATTTTTAACCTTTTGTAATAGCTGGATGATGCGCTCTATCCTACCTGGGATTGTAATGTGGCTGGTAACCCCAATAAACCTTGTTACGATGTGCTTTCTTAAAAACAGAGTTAATTCTCTTTAAAAAAAAGATATTTCTAACCATTTAATGAGTTTTTTTTAGCTTGGACTACTAAGATACAGTAGAAGTATCTGAACGCATGCTCACACACACCTTAGACCTACAAACTATACGCACTCCACGCATCCTTCTAGATATTCGACAGAGTCCCATGGGCTCTGTAAGCGACAGACACGTCCCAGAGGCAATTGAGTTAGGTCATGGTAATGGTGATCGATTGGGCAATCATGGTGTTCATGCCCCTACGATGGAAATCGTTTCGGTTTTCAAAGGATGGACGACAAGGTTAAGGATGACTAGTTCTAAGTGTCGATTGGAGTTGGAGAGACACTTAGAGTAGTTTAGGACTTTGTTTTTCCTTTGGCCGTATTATTAAGGGGGTATGAACGGGTAGCTTGACCTAGGTGAGTCTAGTAAGTTAGGTGTGGTGCACACTTGTTAAAACTAGCACTAGGTAGCTTCTAAATATGCTTAAGATCCATTGGAGCAAACTTCATTCACATATGATCGAGAGTTGAAAGTGAATGGAGGGTCAAATACTGACCGGACGCTGGTTCCGGTTTGACTGGACACTGGCATAGAGTCCGGTCAGTTTATTTGACCAAGGTGATTGCGTCTGGTTTGACCGAACGCTGAGAGGTCAAGTGACCGAACGCTGAGAGCCAGCGTCCGATCGACTCCAGTAAGGTTTCGGAGAGGGAAAATCACGACCGGACGCATCCGGTCAATGCTGATCGGATGCTGGCCAGCGTCCGGTCACACTGTAAACACTGGAGTTTGGGGTATACTGACCGGAGCGTCCGGTCAACATGACCGCAGAAGCACATAACGGTTCATTTTTTAGCCCATGTTATAAATACTCCCTCCACTCGTGTGTGGGGGTACTTTTGCTCATTTCAACAGCTGAGAAACACCTTAGAGAGTGCCAAGAAGAGCAAGGTCCTAGTGAGATGATTGAGATTTGAGAATCCCAAAGAGAGCCCTCATTAGCAAGATCAAGAGTAGCAAAGTGTGCATCCACCCTTCTCATTAGGCTTGTCATGGTCAAGTGAGAGTTCGCGCTTATTACTCTTGGTGATCGCCATCACCTAGACAGCTTGGTGGTGATTGAGAGCTTAGTGATCATCCAGAGAGCTTGTGGATGACCCAACTCAAGTTGTGAGCGGTTGTGGGTGATTCACCGCGATGGAGTGTCGAAGAATCAACCCTTAGAGAGCACTTGATCCTTGCGCGGATCAAGGGGGAGCTACACCCTTGCGCGGGTGCTCTAACGAGGACTAGTGGGGAGTGGCGACTCTCCGATACCTCGGCAAAACATCGTCCGCGTTTCTCTCCTCTCTTTACTTTGAGCATTTACTTTGAGCAATTCAATTCTTATTTTTACATTCATAGAATTGACATGCTAGAGTAGGATTGGAACTTAGGTTGCAAGTCTTTTGTGCGGTAGAACAACTAGAAACACTTTCTAGGCACAAGGGGTTAATTGGACTAACCATAGAACTTAATTATTGTAAAGAAATTTAGAATTAGCCCAATTCACCCCCCTCTTGGGCATCTTGATCCTTTCACATGCCACAACCATGAGCTAAGCTACTCATAGGTGCTTTACTCCCACTCGACAAAGGGGTTGGGATCATAGAAGTAGCCATACACGAAGCCCATCTCACCTGCAGCAACTCAAAAGTAGCACCATGAAAATAAGAATTGTACTCTACATGTCATACTCGAATAATACTAAAAGGAATATGCATTGAGGCCATAGCAAGGTAAACATGTTGGTTTACATTAAAGCAGATGGAATAAATAAAAGGGTCCACATATCAAACTACAAACTAGGCATAGCACAACCTTAGGAAATAGCAAGAACTTAAGCATGAGGGTGGATCTTGACGTTCCACGAGTCTTTTCATCATGAGTCTACTCTCAAAGCCAGAAATCAGGAACTTGCTCATAATAGAGAGTGTGGCATTCCAAAATGATCCATAACTCTAAAGGGGTGTACAACTTTTCCCATAAGAGGTAAATGAACTCACCGCCTCAACCTTTTCCATGTTTGTCCAAAATGTCTAATGGATAGTCGAGATGTGCAGGAGTACTGGTTTCTAGCTACTCCTCGCCCCAAATCACTCTGAATCCATAAGATCACCCAATCAAACACGACTTACCATCCCCATAATGACATGTACCAAGTATGAAAGGTGTTCAAAACTCACTGCAACATGTATACGATCCTTAACTAGCCCAAGTGTGTAATGTCATCATAGACCCCGTCTCACCAAGCCTTCGATCACATTGATTCTCTTGTTCATATTTTAGACATTTCCCCTCCTAGTTGTTCATTAGAACATGTCATATACAGATTGTCCGGCAATACTCGTTGCATTGGACTGTCCAGTATGAGGTGTTGGACCGTCCATAGGATGGGCTTAGGTGACTTGGCACTACATAGTTCACGTGGACTGTTAGTTAGGAAGGTCAAACCATCCAAGTCAAAATTTCTGGGGCTAAACAAGGATGTTACTACTCGGCGGGGTTCTAATGGACCATCCATGTCACTTGGTGGACTGTTTGCCTAAACAGAATGGTCTTGTGCTAGGATTATACTCTTCTGATGTGGTATCATAGATTGTGATAGACCGAATGGCTCACCTGAACAACTTAGGACTTGGTGTCTTTCTAGACTGCCCGGTTGTGTCAACATGGATTGTCCATCTATCTGACTAGACTATCTTTTTAGACAACCCATAGGCAATTTGGTTTTGTATGCCTCTAGGCCATATGGTTTGACTATCCAAGTGTATTCTCATACCATCCCTAGGAATAGGGTGAAAGTATTATTGTTCTATAGAGTCGGTTGTGTATGGAGGACCATTTGTATGAGCACACAGACCATCCTTTTGACCTTGGTAGATTCACACAAGTCTTCAATGCTCAAGTCTAATGCATCGTATGACTGTGCAGACCGTCCATGTGAACATAACAGGGACAGACTAGTCTCTTGAATAGCAAGCATGTGTACATGGACCATCCATGAGTGACACCATAATGTGTCCCTGGGAATGTATAGTGTAACACCTCTGGTGTTACAAGCTTACTTAGCACCTAGGTTAATGCCTGAGAGAAATCAGCCAATAAATTTTTGGGTTTTAAACACACATGGAATGACGAGTGAGTCTTATGTGGTTCACTTTGATGGACTAAACTAAATATCTGAGTTAATTCACTTAGTGCGTAAAAGTATTTAAAAATGTCCGATAACGATTCTAGCAAGTAAATGGTGAATGGCTTGTTCTGTTGGATTGAGCATGAAAACAATTTTTATAAACAAAAATAAAATATAATTTATATTTAGAACTTAAATAAAATTTGAAGTGCAAGTTAGTAGTTGAGAATGCAATTTTTGTTTGGTGAGTAAAGGTTGTTCAATAGTATATTTGATAGTTCAGAAATCAAATCTGAAAAATTTAAACTAGAATTTTTGTGAATCGGCAAGAAGTTGAGTAATAGTTAGGATGCCATTTTTGGTGAATTATATTGAGCAAAATAATCAAATAGTGCTTAAATGTTTTGCCTCTATGAGTTAGTATAAAGTACAGATTATTGCATAGGATATTTGTTAAGTTGAGATTAACAAGGTTTAGACCTTCTATAAATCAAGACAAAAGTGCTAATGACTGTTAGTTATAACCTAAACCTTGAAATTTCCAAGATGACGATAGACAATGACGTGTTAGCATTTAAATTCTAGCTAAATTTCTTAAACACTAGCTTTATATTCTTGTACCGTTAGTTGCATCATGGTGAGTACTTTGGCATGGTGTGGTTCGTAGGATGGTCTGACGTAGCAGGGTTACCCCAAGAATTGCTCGAAACTCTGTAGAACGCACGAAGAACCACGTTCGGTGCTCTGTTCGTGAACCGGCGCGCTGCGCGACGAACTCATATTGGCCTTCTCGTATCTTTTTCCCTAGTCACTCTTTGGTCGCGGCGAGTGCTTCCCTAGCTAGTTGGTGGCGTGGACTTTGGGTTAGTGAGGTTGGTCGAACCTTAACCGCAGTGTTTGGCAGCTTTGGTGTCGCTTTAAAAAGCGTGCACGACACTGGTTTCGGTCGTTCAGCCCTGTGGCCGCGGTCACCACACCCACCACGTTGCGCGTTGCGATCGGGCGCTCCTCATGCCTATGCCGCGCCCGCTGTTTCTGTTGCCCTACGGTCGCTTCACGGGCGCGCCGTTGCCGTTAGTCGGCCCGTCTGAGCGCGGCCGCTGCTGTGGGGTGGTGTGTGCGCGCTGCTGGCGGGGCTAGGCGCAGCCAGGCCGATACCACAATAGCAGTCGCCGGGTCGACGTGGCTCCCGCCTAGCCACCCAATCCAACTACCATCGAGCCACTTACCCCATAGTAACTGCCACCCTCCGATGTCTCGTCAAGCTACTGCCTTGTCGGGGTGTCAATGCCCTTCCCGTGCGCTTGCCGTTCCTCTTCCGCCTCCCGCTCTCGGACAAGGCCAAGTGGTCCCTCGAGTAGTCGCCCGTCTCTGTTGTCCCGTAGCGCAGCCGCCTTGTCGCCCTCACATCACAGCAAGTTGAATCGCCCTGTGTCGTGCACTGCTGCCCGCTATGCCTTGTCGCGCCCTCGTGCTATTGTCTGCGTGCGCCGTTCAAATTCACGACGCATGGGCCATCTCGGGTCAATTCTTCGCGTCAGTAGCTAGGACGCGAAGCTGGCCAACCGCCCGACCCGCATTTAGCCACAATCGTGCTTTAGGGATGGCCAATTTCTGAGTTCCGTCACCGCCGGTCAGCTCATCGCTAGAGCAGAGCGCGATTGGGGGTAGGGCCCTAACCGTTGGTAATGTTTCGATTGATGGCATCAGTAGTCATGATTTGATCCCCTCTATCGGGTGCTCACCCTCCTTCGGCTAGGATTCTCGCCGGCGACGCGGTGACGCGGCCATGTCTGCCTTGGAGCGCCGCTGCTCTGGCCGCTCGCACGTGGCCGGGCCGACTCAACCGTTCTTAGCTCCAACCGTCTACACAGCACGGACCGCGGTGAGCCCCTGCTGCTTCCCCGCCGCCTCTACCTCACCGTTAGTATCCTAGGACGCCAGCGCGCTCGCGCCACCATGGCGGGTGGCTCGGCAACACGGACAGAGCGTTGGGACCATTGTTTTTCTCCCAACCGCCGTCTTGGAGTTCGTCTTGGCCCCGCGGCGCTCGTCGGCTTGCTCGGGTAGCCGGTGCCCCGCTCTGTTGACCGGCGCAGGTGTGCTATGCCGGCGGGAGCTATGCCGCTGCGCCCAGGCACGACGGGGGGTTCGTCTTTGCGAAGGTGACGTTTTTCGAGGTGCTCGGTGTGAAGCCTGTCTCTGTTGCAATAGTGCGCATAGTGTCGAGTAATAAGTAGTTAGACCAGGGGCTCTTTTGCAAAAACACAGGCGCATGCGTGGGCTACCCGCTATGGGCCGATGCTGGCCCGACCCGCTGCGCGTGCAGCCGTTCCGCGCAGGCCGTAGGGGCTGCTGGGCCGAAAGGGGTTGCCGCCGGCCCTTTTCATTTTCTAAATGCTTTTCTAATATAGGTTTCTAGTTTAACTTGTAAAATCAATAAAATAGTATAGGAATCCAAAAATTGTGAAACCAATTTTGTTAGGCTCCTAAAATCATGATCTATCTATTAGCGTATTTGATTCATCTAGTTTTAAAATGTTTCCAGGGTTGCTCTAATTATTTTAAAATATTTAATATTCTTACAATGTGAACTTGTGTGAATTTTTGGGAGGAAATGGTGATAGTGTTGACCATGACAATTTTACAGTAAATTCCTAATATTATTATCTGCTCACTGTAATTTTTATAGCTCCAGAATAATTAGTTGCTAGGTAGATAATGATGCCCTATTTCGATTAATGATTAAACCGATAGATTGGAATAAAGAAACAACTTGAGTTTGTATAACTAAAACATTTGTTGGGAAATAACGCCTTATTCGATAACATGGATATGTAGCATAAGTACGGTCGTCGTTAGAACTAGCTCGTTAACTTGAGAGACGTAAATCGTATTTTACGAGTCACGGTTGCAGTTGATTAATTACATCTTTGCATTGCATCGCATTGCATATCGTAATAGGGGCGTCGATGGATCACGGAGTCATCGGGAGTTGCTAGAGAAATGGTATTTTTGGAGACCGTGTCGCCATGATGGAAAGCTAACTTCAGATTAAATCTTACCCAAGCAAGCCCCGGTGCATAACCCCTATTATTTTGTACTTTAATTTATGTTCGTGCATTAAGTTTTAAGGAGTTGAATGAAACCCACTTGCATATATATATGTTTATCCTATGAGTCTTACTAGTATGACAGGATCGTGTAGATTGCTATGCTACAAGACTCCGGTAGAAGTCGAGTGATTACCTGTCACTCGCGAGAGATAGGAAATATATTATTGTTGTTACTATATTATTATCACTTGGAATATCTATATGAATGATAAATGGAGACCGGGTAGGGATATGGTTTGGGTATTGGTGGGTGTAAGAGGTTGTGTCCTACGGCCAATGGGGCATAGCTTGGTTATACTGTTTTCCCTATCTGTGTCGGTTAAGGACCGGTCGTTGCATTGGACTCTAGGCAAATCGCAGACTTATTATCCTGGACACATACTTGTGTATGGGCGCGGAAAGACTTGTTACTCTCTTGTCATGGGTTTCGGCTCTTTCCGGACCGACTTTCAGGGTGGTTTTTGGGTGGAGGTCCAAGCACCGCACGGAGTCCGGAACTCAGGGGCAGGGGCTGGGAGTCCAAGTTTGGACGGGGACCTAGGCCCCGTGACAGGAGGGTAGTGGGTTGATCCTACTTGTGCCTGGGGTACAAGCGGGGCGTGTGTTTTGGGGTACCCAACTGGGCACATTGATTCGTGAATCGCCGGCGATCCGGTACGACTTGTCTACACTCTAGCACCGTAGTAAGAACTGAAAGATGAAAGATGGTAAAATAATTCTGATTGCTTGCCACCTGCTTGAAAGTAGCACAGGTACTTACATAGACTGGTTAGTTAATGAACTAATGCTGACTGCTAACAAAATTAAATATAAGGTCGTAAGCTTAGTAATGCTTCCTGCAAATGCAATAAACCCAAAAGCCAGATAGCCTTGTATATCCTTGGAGTCTTTTATTTTCTCCTGTCGGGTAAGTCTTGCTGAGTACAATTGAGTACTCATGGTTTTATTCCCCCCTGTTGCAGGTGACATACGGATGCTAGAGCTGACCCTTGTGTGTGGATTCCTCCTGGTGGGCTCAGAGAGGATTCCTTTACGTTGCGATCATAGTCTTTATTTATAACTCTTACTAAATGTTTTTATAAATGAAAGTTTTATAATATGTTGTCATAGTTTATATATCAATGCTTCATCATGTCATGAATAGATATTTATTCCGCTGTAACTCTGTTCACATGTTTATATTCCGCTGTTAAACTAAATTGTTCATAACTCTGGTGTTGTATTAAAAGTGATGTAAGAAATGGCTAATAATGATGTAAGCTTTGTTCTCACATTTATTATCCTGATGGAAAAATATGGATTTTCAGGTTCACCCTTGGGGTGTGCTCGATGAAACCGTAATTTGATGTCCTCCCTTGGGTATTTAGTGTCTAATGACAGACGAGTACTCCTAGGAGGCATTAGATTAGACGGTTCTACCACATATAGTGTCTCTATGGTTCTAGTGGGACAAGTTGTGCACTTATGGACTATCTGGGTAAACTACTAAACTGCCTGAGGAGTTTGCACATAGGTGTCTAAGTCTCTACCAGCTGGGTTTCGCTCTAATCTGGTGGATCGGCTATGTGTGCTGGCAGACTTTTTGTCAGTGCACAATGGAGGCTTCGACTTGGATTGGGCCAAAACTTCATGTAATACTTATTAGAGGGTGTTCCTAGAGGCCTTTAGAACCCATCTAGGAAGGTACATTGGTGACTAGTCTACCATGTGTGAGGGTTCTTTGGGTGATTCCTAGGGTTAGGGTTGTAAGGGCTAAGCAAGAACTCACCGAGCAAGCAATATCTTACCTTGGTGACCTAGGTTTGTGTATATGTCGGATTGGGCTTCTTCTTGCCTCCTTTTTTCTCACCACTAATGCAATGGAGGGGAGCACTCCTTGCTCCTCTATAACAATGGGGATGAACTTTTCGGGGTGATGTTGCACCTTGGGGCGTCGTTCTTGCCTTCTCCTTGGTCTCCTTCCCCCCGCAAAATAAAAAAAAATCACACATGCAAATCACATTGCATGCGAAATGAAGCGTATAACGTCACCTGCAATATTACTTGGTAATCGAAAAATATCAAGTCCAAAGTTGCAAAATTACAAAGACTTACCATATCTTTTTTTTATGATCAAAGACTTACCATCTCTGAAGATCACACGTGTATCAAACTAATGTAGTTATTAATCTAAAACTTTCATTATTTATCCTATTTTACATGTAAAAAGTAAATAAACATATATTTCACCGATAACCAGGTAGTCCCTCCGTCTCTGAATAAATAGATTTCTAGAGTTGTCTTGAGTCAAACTTTTAAACTTTGACCGATTTTTTTAAAAAAATGTTAAGACTTATGGTATCAAATTAGTATCATTAGATTTATCATAGAATATATTTTCATAAGATGCTCATTTTATAACATAAATATTGTTACTTTTTATATAAAGTTAGTCAAACTCTGGACGAGGGGCCTGTGGAGGATGGACACTGTTCAGTAGATGGCTGAGTTTGTGAAATTATGGGACCTGGTACAGTCGCAACAACTTAATGACCAAGAGGATCAGATTACTTGGAGGTGGACAGCGGATGGCAACTACTCTACCAAGTCTGCATACCTGGCGCAGTTTAGGGGATCTTATACAGCTATTTTGGCGAACTCAATTTGGAAGGCTCATGCTGAAGGAAAACTAAAATTTTCGCGTGGCTACTGGTGCAGGCAAAAAATCTAACAGACGATAAATTGGCACTGAGACATTGGCCTTGCAATCCAATTTGCTCGCTCTATGACCAGGAAGCGGAAACAACGGTTCATCTTTGCATTCACTGCCTCTTTGCAAAGGAAGTTTGGGTGCTTGTTAAAAATTGGGTTGGAGAACATACTGTGGACATTGATGAGGACGTGCAGACTGCAAACTTGATGGGAGAAGACAATGCAGGGGAGATCAGCAACTCAGCAAAAAAACAACGGCAGCCATCTTGATGTACTCGGCCGGGAATATCTGAAAAGAGCTCAATCGAAGAACCTTTGAGGGGACAACATGAACACCGGGCCAGGTGTTGGGGCTGATCAAGGAAGAAGTGGGTATCTTCAGTAGAGCAACTGGGAAACTAGATTTACTTTCATGAATATTGTTTATTTGGTTTCAAGTTTCTGTGTTCGAGTGATCACTTTAATGTAAGTCCTATCTGCTGTAAACTGGATTTCCTTCCTTCTTACTCCCTCCATCCCATTAAAAGTGACGTTTTGGACTCCGTGCCATCTTGTTTGACCGTTCGTCTTAATCAAAATTTTTGTTTAAATAGTATCTATTTTGTTATGACTTATTTTATCATTAGAGATATTTTAATAATAATTTATTTATTTTATGATTTGTAAAAAAAAATTGAATAAAACGAATGGTCAAACACGATACCCAAAAGTCAAAAACGTCACTTTTAATGGGACGGAGGGAGTACATGACATAGCAGTGCTCCTGCTAATTTTTCAAAAAAAATGACTGACACAGAATCTATGAATTGATTTATTTAGGGACAGAGGTAGTAATTTGTGATAGTCAGATCCAAATAAATGGAGGCTCATAGTCATTTTAGAATACCGCAGTAATTAAAGATTCAAACTTATCCGGTGTTGTTGATTTTGTGCAAGCCAGTCGCCAGAGATATTTACAGTGCGTTTGTATACGCAGGGTAATCCGTCGTTGAGGTGGTCTACACGCCGAAGTGTTGGAATTTTTGGACTATGGCAAATGGACACGTCGGAGGTCCGGCGATGGTTGAGCTGTACACACCGGAATATCACTGAGGCTTGTCCACAGACGGTATTTTTCAGTGAAGTTGATCAATTTACACATGCCCGACGATGCCTTTTATAACAATCGTTCCATTCCTTTGCTGGATATATCGAGAAACAGACAGCAGGAAGTAATTCTGTGCTGACTGCTAAACTTCAGCACAAAAATAACGCATAACCAGGAGCGAAGGTGCAGACACTACAAGCAACATCTATTCTAGTTAGTTGTCATCCCAAGGAGACAAAATGGTAACTACCACAAGTGTTACTCTGCAAAGTCGTTCATCACATAACACTTTCACCAGTAAGTTCTGAAACTCCATCTCAAAAAAAAAACAGTAAGTTCTGAAACTGAAAGGCGAATTGAAACCCATCCATTCAGGGAACGCACCAAACCTTACCAACAGAAACAGAAAGCTACTGAGTTTCTGAAACTTTCTGAACAAAAGAAGACAAGCCGATTCTCGAGTCGTTGCATCTGAAGTATTCCGACCTCTGATTCCTTAACAGAGGACTTGTGATGCTGTTGTTAGAAGTTCTGCTCCCGTATCCCTCTATTGTCCTTGTGTATGAACATCTGGGTACACTAACCCCTCAGCACCTATATTCGCAAAGGGAATAAGTAAAATAATAAGTCACTTTTGATAGAGAGGGATAGAGAGTGCAGACAATCAGATACGACCAACACTATTGGCTAAACAAGTGAAACAACTAAATTTTCTGTTTGCCTCAGCGATGGATAAGGTCACAAGAGACATATAAGAGGACATCCTTTGGTGTATGCTTTTCGTGGATGATGTAGTGCTAGTTGATGAAAACCGGACATAAGTGAATCAGAAACTGGAGTTACGGTGGGAGACTTTGGAGTCCAAAGGTTTTAGACTCAGTAGAATTAAAACTGAGTATATGAGATGTGACTTCGGCACTACTACTCGGGAGGAGGAAGATATTAGTTTGGAAGGTCAAGTAGTGACTAGGAAGGATATCTTTCGATATTTAGGATTAATGCTACAGAGAGACGGGGATATTGATGAAGATGTTAGCTATAGAATCAAAGTAGGGTGGATGAAGTGGCGCCAAACATCTGGTGTCCTATGTGATAAAAGGGTACCACAGAAGCTAAAATGCAAGTTTTATAGGACGACGATTAGACCTGCTATGTTGTATGGTGTAGAATGTTGGCCTACGAAAAGACGACATGTTCAACAGATAAGTGTCGCAGAAATACGTATGTTGCATTGGATTTGCAGTCATACAAGAAGGGATCGAGTTCGGAACGATGATATACGTGATAGATTAGGGGTAGCACCAATTGAAGAAAAACTTGTCCAATACCGGTTGAGATAGTTTGGACATGTCTAACGGAGACCTCCAGAGGTACCCGTGCATAGTGGAATCTTAAGCCAGGATAGTAACGTGCAGAGAGGCAGAGGAAGACCGAAGTTGACTTAGGTAGAGGCAATAAAAGGAGACTTAAAAGGATGGAATATATCAAGACTTAGCCTTAGATAGAAGTGTTTGAAAAACAGCTATTCACGTGCCTGAACCTTGATTGCTTCTGCTGGGTTTCAACTCTAGCCTACCCCAACTTGTTTGGGATTTAAAGGCTTTGTTGTTGTTGTTGACTATTGGTAGAACTGAATGTCTGAACTGTGGATCATGTTAAGAAATGAAATCCGACAATTTCTAGAACCCGATCAAATTTAGGATCTGCCCAAGGAATGCTAAATCCCAACAAGGCACTGTCAGTACTAGACCTGAGTTTTCAGCCATTCAAATGCTTCTGCTTAATCTAAAGCATGTGTCAGACTAGTCCAAGCCAAACAAAGTAGACAATTTTCACAAGCACAAGTCTGTGCAACAAAAATAAAAGCCTATGCAAAGGATACTACACATAGCAAATAGTAAAACAAGGCAGAATTACACTGAACATATTAGCTATGTACGCATTGTCCAAGTTACATTTTCTGTTGTCGTCAGTATGGTACTATGATCTACTGAATATACTTCACTGAATCTTTTTGCACATCGAATTCAGAACTACACAAGTACTGTGAGCTACGAGCTATATATGTTGCATTTATTCTCATCGGTGTTAATCCCTTGGATTGAACATCTGCCAACACGAGATCACTAAGAAAATTGCAAAGTCCTCACCTGGTGATCCGGCAGTGAAGACGACGATATCCATGCGCTCCTCGATGCGAGGCAGGTCCGTGACCAGAGGCGTCAGCCGCCCATACAAGCCGGCCTTCACGCACATTATGGTGTTGAAGACGTCCCCTGGGTTCGCACGGTTCCCCACCTGGAACCTCAGGTTGAACACGGAGCGGCCGTAGAAAGGGAATGCGGGCAAACCAGCCGCCCCAAAGTTCCTCGGGTCGTCCGAACGCAGGTACCGGATCATCCTGCGCCGATCGGTCTCGGGCTTAGTGCGCCGCTGGAGCAGGCCACTGCGGCCTCCTGGCTTCTGCTGCAATGGAACGCTTGGTTAGGGAAACCAAACGGCCTGACAAAACCGGTGACTGAATGAAGAAGCAAGTCTGAATGTACATCGTAATGAGCAGGAAATGTTCAGAACGTAGAATACCAAGAACCCCATGCATGCTTCTAGTTCTAAATCACCCGGATGGATTCATCCGATGCATATTAACAAATGGCAGACACCAAACAGAAACTGCTAAAGCAATCTTAATCTAGAACAGACAATGATCTTTGGATGGCGGGTATGAAATAGAAAGGCGAACTGATCAACGTAAGCAAGAACTACTCTCTAAAGCTTACCAAATGCATAGGAACACGAATTCAAGAACCCAGAACTACAGCTCGCGGGCTTCAGAACTAGAACTTTTTTTTGCGAGTATAACTAGAACTATTTTATTGACAGAACTAGTAATCCTGGCGTCCAGGTTTCTGCTGCAATGGAGCACTTGGTTAGGGAAACCAAACGGCCTGACAGAACCGGTGACTGAATGAAGAAGCAAGTCTAAAACTGAATACACATTCTAATGAGCACGAAATGTTCACAAATAAGAAAGTAGATAACTTTCTCCTAAAAAAAAGTAGATAACTAGTCCGAATTATGATCCCGCAATAACTCAGTAATCAGCATCTCACTCAGCCAAGAACCCCATGCTTGAAGTTCTAACACACCCGGATGGTTTGATCTGATGCAGATTAACGAATGGCAGACACCAAACAGAAACTGGTGAAGCAATCTTAATCTAGAGCAGACAATTAATTTTGGATAACTGGCAAGAAATTGGAAGGCCAACATGATCAATGTAAGCCAGAAAGTCTCTCTAAAGCGAACCAATTGCAGAGGCACAGGAATTCAATAACCCAAACTACACCTCTCGGGCTTCAGAACTAGAACAATTTTACTAACAAAAGTAGTAATCCTGGTGGCAACCAAGAATTCTATCACCGTGAACTCAATTATCAGGAAGAATTCAACAGTTAATTAATGGCTTCAGTAACAGTAAGCGCAGACTTCGGCAAGAACAAACGCAGATTCAGGCATTCAGAATCGGCTAAAAACGAAACATCCAGGATTGGTTTTCCTCGCAAGCAAAAGCAACCCGTTCCACGAATCATGCTCCGCCCCAATCCCAGTCAGTGCGCGAGTGCCAAGGAGAAAGAAAGGACATGAATCAAACTCACCCCAGTCGGAAGTGGAAGGGCTGGCAGCGGCCCCTGTCTGGGTGGGACGACCTCGACGCTCCAATGCCTCATCGTGCTCCGCGTGCCGAAGTACTGATCCACGGTGACGCGGGTGTTCCACGGGCGGAACCTGCCGTTGGCGCGGAGGTTGCCGTTGTAGACGTGGCGCATGCGGACGTAGCCGCCGCTGTTGGCTCCCGCGACCGCGACGGGCCTCCACATGACGGCGTCCAGGTCCCGCGCGTCGTAGCCGCGCTGGATGGCGGGGACGCCGCGGTCAGGGCCGGCCGGCTCCTCCTCGCCGGGCGACAGCGCGAGGTACCGGCCGTAGGCGGCGCCGTGGAGGAGGACGTAGTCGATACCGTCGCGCAGGACCCGGTGCACCCGCCACACCGCGTTCATGGTCGGCTCGCGGCCGAGCGGGCGCAGGGAGACCCCCACCCCGTCCTCGTCGGCGTGGAGGTACGACGCGCGGCGCACGCGGCTCCGCAGCCGCACGTGGGTCCCGTCGGGGAATTTGTCCATCGCGGCCGCGGTGGTGGTGGTGGTGGATCGGCGGCGAGGAGCGTGGGCTTGCTTGGTTCCGCGGCGGCGCTGCTTCGAGGGGAAGTGGAAGGGGACGGGGAGGAGAGAGCAGAGCAGGTGTTGGTTGCGCGACGGTTACGTTTGGGCGCCAGGGCGGGGCATTTCGAGGCGACGGCAAGTCGGTTGCGCTGCTCGTGCCGTCTTCAGCTGACAAGTGGGGCCACGCCGTAGCCATATGAGGAGGCTCTGCTTCAGTGACATGTGGGACCACGGATGGTGGGGTCCGAAGCGGCAGGCACGATATTCCCATCCCCTGTGCCATGTGAGCCGATGACGATGACTCCGCTGCAAACTCACCGGATGGAGCAGTTTGTCATTTCTTAATGACCTACGTACATTACTACACCCGCTCTAAATTGTAAGGCATTTTACATTTTGTAGATATATTGGGTTCGTTGGACTGGCTGGCTGGCTTACGGCGGCGCTTTACCGCTGATGACCTATGGCTGCTACCTTGCTACTTGCCTCCTCTCACTTCTGTTGCTTCTACATCCAGCAGCCAACCGAACAGTCCCATTGCTTTTAATATATATTTAGATATAATATTATATAACTAAGTATGTAATAATACTATAAAAATCAAATATCTTATAATTTAAAATGATATCCTAGTAGGCTATAAATTCTCAAATCGAATCTTACCAGCCCATAATTCCTATGCAAATCCAAGTATGCAATAACTAGAGCACAAATGAACAATAATCACTCAAAATCGAATGGAGGTCGGACTAAATCAGACAAAATCAAAACCTAATCTAATCCAGTAAGACAGTAGCAAGCTATTTGATTACCAAAGACCACCCATTTTCAATGGACACAATAAATCAATAAAAAACATCTCCAAAACTCCTTAAAAATCACTTGGTAAATAAAAGAACGGATAGAAAACCACTTGGTAAGTAAAAGAAGACAAAGGGAAGATACCGTTGTACAAATAGCAAACTCGAAGCCCATATATATATATTTGAGTCGATGGTAAGAGATTTACCAAACGCTTTTGTGAGTTGATGGTGAGGTTTATGGAATGCTTTTTTTAGGAGTCTAGAGAGATTTACCTAGTGCTTTTTCTAGTCCTCTAAAGACAAGTGTTTTGGAGGATTATTTTTTTTCCTTTTTGCTAAAAAAGATCAATGGATTTGTTTAAAAAAGAGCCGGATGGCTTACCATGTGCCTCTCCAGCTCTGTCTCTCCTGATGAAAAGGAAAAGGAACATAAAAGACAATGATGGTCCAGCTGGTCGGGGTAAGTTACAAGGAAATCTAAAACACGTCAATAAGCTCGCCACATCAAAACAATCGCAGCCACAAAATGAAGGAAGATGGAGAACCGAGCTAGTGCTCTGGTGGCTAGCGTAGCCAGGTGTGCTCGTGACCGGCGCGAGTTTGATTCCAGTGAATAGATCTATATATTTATGTGCAGAATCCGGATGCACTTGTAGTTCTGTACTCTTTATTGGCTTTTATGTTCGTAACAGTGCACCAAATGTAAGTATGTTTGGCTCCGCTTGATCAATTCAACCAGATTATTTCGTCCCATGTAATACTAAAAGTAGCAAACCAAATAGTCTATCCTTCCTTACATTGTCCTGATCATATGTTTCAGAACGTGGATGCTGTTTGGGGCAAGTGAGATTGCCAGACACCAAGACTAAAAGAATATGCAGAGGAACTAAAAAGAATATGTAGAGGAAGGCAATATGCAGTTGTTGGAGACTGTGGTTCCAAAAAGGTAGGCTGGTTCTTTCTCTCCCTTGCAATTCGTCCAAGAATTCCAGAGTCATATTTCTCACAAAGCACACACAATTATCATCCAGAAGTTAAGATAAAAGGTGCATTTTTTATTGATGTATGTTATCATGAGCATGAAATCATTAGATTATGTACTCTTGACAATGGTTACTTGTATACCATACCATACTAATGGCTTAAATGAGTATTAATCTACTCCCTCCTTCTAAGATTCACAGGCGCCTAAGCAGTTTTCACCGAGACCAAGGCACGTATTAACTCCTGAGTGTCAACGGTTCGGTTTCCACGCCCCGGACGCCTCTACGCAAAAAATATAGCCGTATACGCGCCAACCTCATGCTTGTACGCCCACGTACCAAACTGGAGCAACGGCCGCGCGCCAAACTCGCACGCCCCGCGTAGTTTGTTTGCTGGCCAAAATTTGAAGCCGATTTCAATACCAAAAATCACCGCGCTTTACGTATACAACAGCACGTGCCAAAAGCCAATTTGCACCCGAAATTTCGAAGCTATCTTGGCTCTATATATTCCGTCGTCCTGGCATAGGTTAAGCTCAACTCTCTGGTAGAAAGACCACAACCACCCACCTCTCTCTAATCCATGGCACAACTAGGATTTGATCTCAACCAAGAACCACCGACGGATTGGGACCTCAATGGCAATCCGATCGATTGGGATGCCATCGACGAGTGGGAAGGTCCTGCACATGAGCTCGATTACCACTTAGTGTGGGACGATGTAGAAAATGGTGACTCCTAAATCAACTTGTTTGTGCATACTTATATGATATCCGTACACTGACTTCTCTTTTCCTTTTGCTTTCCTAGTTGAAGATCACACTGATGTAGGTGACGAAGAACAGGGTGCCCAGGAACAGCAGCAGGCACATGGCGCCCAGGAAGAGCAGCAGGCAGTCCAGGAACATGGCGCCCAGGAAGAGCAGCAGGCACACGGCGCCCAGGGTAAGCTAGCTTCGTTTAATTATAGAGCTGTTCTCTAGTGTTGCATGGCACTGTAGTGCTAGTATTGATATTCTATTCTTTCCGCTAGCTTGTGTGTGCTGTTAGCTTGTGTGTGCTGCATGCGCCTATATAATTATACGTGATAACTGGTGTTAAAAACAAACTGACTAAGAATTGTGGTCGTAAAAGAATAGAGATAGACATGGATAGTATAAAAACCATACCATTGCACGAGCACACAACATTCCATGATCTAGCGAATGCTCTCGGTGTATCTAGAAGCACACTTTATAATCGTTTTAAGGAAGGTTATTTCCGTCGACACACAAATGACCTAAAGTTTAGTCTAACTGATGATAACAAGAAAGCCCGAGTTAAGTACTGCTTGTCCATGCTCGGAAACAACATTCCAAATGCTCCCACATTCAATCCAATGTACAACATCGTGTACATCGATGAGAAGTGGTTCTATAGGGCTAGGCGTAACCAAAAGTACTATCTCGCCAATGATGAAGAAAGACCACAAAGGGCGGTTAAAAGCAAAAACTTCATTGAGAAGGTCATGGTACTTGCTGTGGTTGCTCGGCCTAGATTTGATGAGAATGGTGTATGCACATTTGATGGAAAAATTGGCAATTTTCCCTTCGTCTACGTAGAGCCGGCAAAGAGATGGAGCCCAAACCGAGATAGAGGTATGCCATGCATATCTTCTTCAAATTGGCATATCTTTTTTTTATGAAAAAATTGGCATATCCAAAGGAGAAGTGGCCAGCCGAAGAAAGAGGCATGCCAATATTCATCCAACAGGACAATGCGAAGACGCACATTGCTGTAAATGATCCAGCATTTGTGCAAGCTGCCCAAGCAGACGGGTGGGACATACGGCTAACATGCCAGCCGCCAAACTCACCCGATCTTAATGTGTTGGACCTTGGTTTCTTTGCAGCAATTCAGGTGTTGTTTTACAAGGGGACTCCAAACAACATCGAGAAAATTGTAGAAAAGGTTGATAAGGCATTTCGTGAGTACCCTGTGGATAGGTCCAACATGATTTTCCTAATGCAACAGAGTTTCATGATAGAGATCATGAAGCAAAATGGAGGGCAATATTACAACATTCCACACATGAAGAAGAAGCACTTGGAGATGACGGGTGACCTTCCAACTACCTACGAGTGTCCTATGGACATTTACAACCAAGCACTGAACTTTGTTGGTTAAGCTTGTTGCTTCTGTTAGGCATGATTTTTAGATTGTCTTTTGCATGTCATGGTATTAGATTAAAACAGAAGCTAAGCAATGCATGTTTCGAGTACCTTTTCGAATGGATAATTATTTCTAGTATAGATAGACACTCTAGTACTCTTGTCCGGTCACACCGATTGAGTAAAGAAAAGACTAGAATGGATCAAATACTTTAATCATCAACCACATCCACTCTAGACCGAGTCTAGAATATCAGCATCACTCTCGGTCATCCATATATGCGCAGGAAGCAATATGGTGGTGCCGTCCATCTTTAGATCGTCGATGTTAGGGAAGATTACCTTGCAGTCGAACTCCTTGAAGCCGTAGATCCAAGACGTCAGCCTATACTCTTCGTGTATAAGACCACAGCGAGAGCACGGGACCCCGATGCCCCGACGGCGTCGCCACTCCTCACGATCAATGGTGACATGATTGCTTTCGGCTGCAGTGACCTCTTTCTCGTCCCCGGCCACCACATCCTTCTCTGCTTCATCCTTCTCTGCTTCATCCTCGGAGTCTGGCGCAAAGTTGAGGCCACGAATGAACACAGGCGAGGTGGCCGCATTCTTCGCTGGCGAGGGGCTAGGTGTCTCCACCAGAGGCGGGCTAAGCGTTTCTACCAGAGAAGTGCATGGCGGAGAGGGAAGTGTGGCCAACACCGGCACTTCGCCCTCCATGGCCGGTGCCAGTTCTTCCATGGCCGAGAGCTAGAAGTAGTCTGTTGGGGAGAGCCAAGGGAGAGAGGAAGCTAGTGCAGCTGGTGAGAGAGAAAAACAAGCGAGCGGCCGGGTTGTATACATCACGCTTTCCATGCAATGCACTCGAAACAAGCGAGCGGCCGGGAATACGGGAAGACGCAGTAACTGCATGCAGTGCAAACGAGGCATTCAACAGCATGCATGAGCTGTGCGCCTGTAAAACTTGAAAACTTTTCCCAAGCTAGTACGTCTATGAAACTTAGAAGGAGGGAGTAATAGATAGATCTTTTTTTAAATGATCCCATTGTTTCATATAAGAGATGCTAACGTCCATAATAAGTACATTACAAATATATAATTAATAGCTTGTGCTGGACAGTTGCATTAACACCCTACACCCAGTCACATAGAGATACAGGTGCAAATAACTTTTGGTTTCTTGGAAATTGAGATATATCGAATGAAACAACACCCACAGACCATTTTACTCCAATTTTGGATTTTTTTTCTAATCTGAGAGACACTCTGATAATGAGCCTTGAGATTCAACCATCATGTTCTTGTACATGTGTGGACTGCTGCTATTATTTGTATAATACCTTGCGACTGGCAGTCTGAATTTTTTTCCTTTGCACATGTGGGTTATTCTTGGAAGAAAGACACAAGATGTTAGAGTTGAAAATTGATTTGAGAAAATGAGGGCAAATAGAATGTCTTACGGACAAGTATTTATTGAATATTACATTGTGCCTTAAGAAATACCGTTTAACATCTCCTTGGTAAATGGCTACTGCCTCAATGGCTCTTTGCAGATTATTGTAAGCCATATCTCTGTTTTTTTTTTCCTTTTTGGCTTGCATCTATTTTCTATGTAGATTTTCTTACCATGCTCTGACGTACTGGGTGTGCCAAATTGCAGGTCATTTATTAGTGACAGGGATTTGACTACTTTTGTTCTGGTGATGATGCTCGTGATTTGTTTTCTCATGGCCAATGAGGCTACAAGATTATCGATTTAGATGTACCATTAGGTTTTATATGCATAATGAATAATAGATTTAGATGTAAAACTGTGTCTAAATTGTTGAATAAATTTGTCAATGGATGAATTCTTTAGTTAAAGTTACTATACTTTTGGTCTTATCACTCCCTAAAGTACCTTTGTGATCTCTTATGTTTTACTCATCTATGACATTTGTACTGTTTTACATGTCAACTCAATAATATGAACCATTTATGCTTTTTTTACAAAATTAGTCATTATGCTTTTTTGATGAATGAAGCAATTCTCAGATTCAATCGGCATGTTCACTGGTTGGTTTTTAGGCTGATAAGCCTAGCTGGTGCTGGTGTGTTGTGAGAGAAAAACACTATTGATTAAGCCCTAGCTAAAAACAACAAGCGAACATGTTGAATGAATGAAGCAATTCTCTGATGAACCTGCTAAAATTCAATGTTGTGAAGAGAAGTCATGGCAGGACAGTCAGATCCAAAGGAGCATGGCAACGCCGCGCTTGTGGTTCTAGTTCATATGCAAATGCAAGTGTGCAACCAAACCACAAATGAACCATAACACTCAAAATCGAATGGAGGTCTGACTAAATCAGACAAAAATCAAACCCAAATCTAATCCAGTAAGACAGTAGCAAGCTACACCAGAGACCACCCATTTTCAACAGATATAGTAAATCAATAGAAATATCTTCTTTTTTGCTTGGCTTATAAGCCGTACTTTTTCAACCAACGAACAGTATTTTTCTCAAACAACAAATCAGCCAATAGTACTTTCAGCCATAGCTTATCAGCCAAGCGAACAGGGCAATGACCTGTTAGCAAGCATAACTTAGCACACATGCTTACTACAGACATAACACGCGCGCACACACACACAAAGCTTATAACTTACACAAGACAGTCCACACATCATCCTTTATTACAGAAGGATAATAAGTACGCAGTCGCATTACTTGCTACAGATTCACGACTGATGGAGATCGAGTCATGGGTAATCCGGCTGACATTCTGTAGGGACTTCCATATAATACTTGCCGTTCAGCCAAACGAACCATGAACCTGTTTTAGGCAACTTAACTTCGCAACCTCTTCCCGATGAAAAGCATTATTGCTACCAAGACACACCTCAGATAGCTTCCCATTAGTGAACAGGTTAATCGCCAATTTATAGGGTCGATCAGAATTGTTCTCCTGGTGCACAAGCAGAACCAACCTCTTGAATTCATCGAACCGACGAACCATCTCATCACGGTCACGCTCCTGGTTGAAATGCTTGCACCAGCGCTCATACAAGGACCAGAGGGCTTCATCAGACTCAAGATCCTTCTCGTCTGCCATGAACTCTTTTGACTCATCTACCACAGGAGTTTGCAGCTTATCATCTGTAAAGTACCAAAATGAAGTAATTGCAATTTGGTTCGTCGCACGCACCAGTAAATTAAAACATGCTCCCGAATAAACTTAACACAAGTTAAATGCTATACACCCATATCCAGCTAACTAAGTTAAATCGTCAACCCTAGCTGATCAATCCAAAGAAAAAGAATTTGATGTTTAGATTGGGGAAGATCGCATATGATGTTGGTGTGCTGATCAAACCAAAGAAAAAGAATTTGATGTTCAGATTGGGGAAGATCGCATATGATGGTTGGTGTTCAGATTGGGGAAGATCACATATGATGGGCGACCAAAACTAGAATCGCATTCAGGTTCCTTACCTACCGATGCAAAAGGATGCAAATTCTTGACAAACAAGAATATCTGAAGAGAGGAAATAGGTTACCTGGGAAAAGGCAGCTGTCAATGTGTGAGGAATCGCTGCCCAGAGGGACGTGGGGAGCGGCGCCACCGGCACCTCCAAGAGGGCGGCCATTCATGGAGGCGCCGCATCGTAACGAACGCGCTTCGTGAGAGGAGGTGCCCAAGGCTAGATCTACGGCGGCGGTGGTGCTTGAGCGGGCGGTGCGAGATACAGCCACGGCCCGCCTGCAAGGCAACCATCGAAAGCGGCAATGTGAAATGAGGCTAACGCAATGCTACTACGCCTGGACGCGCGACATGTGGCCGATGTGCATCTTGGCGTGGCATGAGCATGGATGCCATGGACAATATTGTTGCCAAGGCAAAACAGACAAGGCAAGGGGGAGGATTTGGATTTCCCTTCCCTTGTATATTTATAATATACACCTACTAGAAGCTTGTTAGGTTTTCGCGAAAAATAGCTGGGTTGTAATATGGGCCGGGTTCGTTCACTTAAGGTACACAGGTTGGACTGGATTTGTCAGGCGAAGTTATGGGCTGCTTTAGCGATGGGAACAAGCCAGTCACCAAAGGCCCAGTTGCTGCTTTAGCGATGGGAATCAATCCAGTCGCCAACGCCAAAAGGTAAGAAAAAAGTCCACTTTTCCTCCCTCAACTTTTACGAAAGTCCACTTTTACTCCCTGAACTCCAAAACCGAAATAAATTTTTCTGTGATTTACTATGATTTTTCAAAGACTCAGCCCAGATAAATAAAAAAGAAAAAGACAAAACCGCTTATAACCGGGTTAGGGAGGTAAAACATATGGTTTCAAAAGTGGAGGGATGTGGTTTGCCCGGTTTTGGAGTTCAGGGAGGAAAAGCAAACTTTTACAAAAGTTGAGGGAGAAAAAGTGGACTTTTCCAAAGGTAACGCGCAAGGGGCCGCACACCAAAAATTGCTCCCAACCAGTCGGACCGGATTCCTAAGCCGACCCCCCCCCCCTCCGCACTCTGATTTTTAGCGATGGCGGCTCACAACTGCTCCAAAAGTCCTCATGGCCCAGGTAGCGGCCCAACAGAGCGTGATCTCGTGCTGTTGTCGCACCTTTCTCCGCTACGTTAGTATTTATTTTTTTTCCTTTTCCTTTTCCTTTTCCTTTTCCTTTTTTTTTCTTTTTTCTGTGTTGTTTAATTCTTCTTTCTATTTTTTTATTTCCTTTGTGGGTTTTTCTTTTCTTTTTTTCCTTTCATTCAATTATTTTCATTTTTCATTTTTCTTTTTATTTGTGGCCTTTGATTCGTCTTTTCACTATTTTATTCTTATCTTCATTTTATTCATTTTTTTCTTTTTACCTAATTGATTATTTTTTATTTTATTTTCTATTTTCATGTTTTCTTTTATTTTCTTCTATTTACTTCTCTTTTCTTTTTTTATGTTTTGTGTAGATTTCTTTTATTTTCGTTTTCATTTTTTTACTCTAATTATTTTATTTTAATCATTTTCTTGATTTAGTTTTTAATTTTTACTCTAATCAATTACTTTAATCATTTTATCTTTTACTTTTTTATTTCCAAATACACGTGATGTTCAAGTAGTATACTACTGATGTTCTATGATATATTTTGTGATGTTCTATGATTTATTTTATCATGCTCACGTAGTACACATGTGATGTTTTATGATGTACTTTGTGATATTCATGCAGTATACATGTGATGTTCACGTATAATACATGTGATGTTTTATGATGTATTTTGTGATGTTCACGTAGTACATGTGATGTTCTATGTATTGTTTGTGATGTTTCCCCGTTACTTAGCTTTTCCCCATGTTTTACGGAATTTCCTAAAGATATATTTTAGTATAGAATATTTATTCTTGTGATGGTTGGATGCTTTTTTATTAGACTTTTAAATGGTCTGGTGTATTTAGTGACAAACTACCTCACAACTATCAGAAACATGTATAAGATTTTCCGCAAAAAAAGAAACATGTATAAGATGTAGTTGTAGTGAGTGGCATTTATTTTCTTGAGTTTGATCCAGCCATGGACTGTTTTTTGCTTTCTTTTATTTTATTTATATGCCACGGCAAGCCGAGCTGGGCCGAATTAGGCCCAATTTGCTTCGTGCGCGGGGTCCGAATTGGGCCGAATCTAGCAAACGCAGGGGGACAGCAAATTATTTTTCCCTGGTCGGCACCTGGCTGCGTGCCACCAGGGTCGGCGCTCAGGCCCCCCGCGCACGTGGCCTGACACGTCGGCCGGTCAGGTGGTCAGCTTTAACCACACTCGCACGCCCGGCCACGGCCCAAAGCTAAAACTCTCTATCTCCTCGGTCTTGCCTTGCTTTTGTCCGGCATTCTTATTCTTTTTATTTTTATTTAGTTTTTGTTTTATGTGACTTTTTAGTTCTCATTTCTTTTTTTCCATTTAAACCTTCTTTTATTTCTTTTTGTTTTTAGTATTTATTTGGCAGCTAATAATTTGCCCCAGGTTACAACTTGTCTTGTTTTGTGCCGTCACCCTCGTTTTTTAATAAATGCCCCCAATTGGCAGCAAGCCATGTTTCTTGGCTTTTGTAATTTGTTGTATAATAACTTGCCCCTAGTTGGTAGCTTACGCAATGCGTGTTTTAATAATTTGTCCCTTTAGGTTTCAACTTTGTCTTGTTTTGGGCCACTATTCTCTTTAAGTGTTAGTATCTTTCTGTAAATATTATATAACAATTTTATTATATTTTCATGGTAACAATCGATGTGCATACTGTGTAACAACTTCAATATGTTTTGCAGTAACAACTTTTGTGCATACTGTGTAACAACTTCAATATGTTTTGCAGTAACAACTTTAGTATTACGTGGTAGTAACTCATTTGATAAATCTTCTAGCACATATTTACACATAAATTGCTAATAAAATAAATTTCTTCAAAACATAGGCAAGTGAGGTCTAGTTTTGTTTATCTCGTCACATAGAATATGTTGCAGATGAAATTGATAACGGATACACCACCAAAAGTTATAGCAATTCAAAGAAAAATATTTTGCTTTTTGGAAAGCGTGCAGGAGAGGAACGGTGGTGCTGGGAGAAGACGTCCTGAGCATGACAGTGGGCCCTTCTGCAGATGCAAATCGTTTGCTGCTTGTTGGGCTTGTGGTCATCTGCGGCCTCCTCACTCCACGGCACATGACAAGCATGGCGCGCAGGTTGGGATCGCACGCGAGGCTTGGGTCGCGTGCTACCCTTTATCGCGCCATAGCCCTGGGGTGCAATCTAGGGCGTGTTAATTTGGTCTGGTGGCTGGGCCCTTCATGGGACAGCCACCTCCAGCCACTGTTCACGCTGCCCGTACAGCCCTCTTACAACAATCTTATAATAGTATTTTTTAGTCCCGCCAAATGGATTCTTTTTAAGCAAGGATGTTGCAACGAGATAAAGGAGAAATTAATGAAAATATTGGGCATCAACAATGAATCCCAAAACGAGAAGTATGGAGCCCAAGGACCAGCGGCGCCCACCTAGGTAGGTGATTCTGAATCTCGGTGGATTTGGATGAAAACCAAACAAACCGATCGATATCAAACTAAGTTTCCACCTAGGAGGCGCGTAGTAAGGTGTAATTGGATGCGCGGGTAGTAGCACACCACGCCGCCGGCCCAACCAGACAAATAAAAACCCGGAGTGCAAAGACTAGTGGGCAGTGGTGATCCAAACCCTTGGCTCTCGTCGATGTCTTCATCAGGGCTTGGCTTATCCCCCAAACCCCAGAGGTCTTCTCGTAGTCCCTGCTAGGTGGCCGCATGGGGTTGCAGATTCTAGACGATCGAGGAGGGAGCAGTCAATCGTGCGCTTCCTGTAGTAGCGCCGGCCGCCGTGTGGAGACCGCTAGAGATGTATGTACTCCCTCCGTCCCAGAACTATTGATGTTCTAGACTCAAAGCTTGTCCCAAAATTATTGACTTCTAACCCAATCAGACACACTACACCACAGCCTAAATATAGCGTCACACGGTGGGTCGTTATAAGCCATTTCAACGACTTACGGTCCGACGTTATAAACTTATAGCGTCAGATATATTAGCCGTTGATACTGGCGACGCTAAAAATCTATAACGTCGGACCGACTTTTAACGTCGAACCGTCTGACTTTATATAAAAGATATAACGTCGGACTGTCTGACGTCTTTTCTAAACTTATAACATCGCATCCGTGTCGATGACATAGGTTTATAGCGACCCACCCATCCCTCACTATGCATACAAGTAAACAACACATAATATCTCATCTTTGTTTAGTCTGTTAACCATATAATCAACACTGCCATGTCATACATTCAAACAATACAGTCAAGAACACATAAACTGGACCAAGATAGAGCTCACAAGTTATATTAAAGTCATCATGATTATGCCATTTTACACATAATTCATGGCATACAAAAGCTAAGATGAAATAAGTTTGGCCAAATGCCAGACTAGGCAACCCATGTCTCATAGTTTGCTTCCACTCTTTACAAAATGATCCACCTCTAGTAAGGCCAAACAAAAGTTATCATCTATAGCTAAAATGTCCAAAACACGTCGTCATGAGCACTTTGATCCAATCATTGGCTGCAGTCCACTTCCAGCTATTTCCTCCCACCGCATCAGTAAATAAAAGTTGAAATTCATAAAAAAAGGCACAACATAAAACTTCATAAGATACTTTGATTTGTCGTCCTAGATCGCTTAATAACTTTACTCGCTTTTCCATTAACACAATCAAGATGCTTGCCAAGCTTTGCGACTAGCTTAAAATGTATTTTGGGCAAAGGTTAAGATTGCTAGATCACTAGAAAGACAAGTGAAGGATGCAACAAGTTCAATTAAAAGTGCTTAAAGAATATGGAACAAGCTAAAAAAGGCTACATAAAGTATACAATACACTAATCACTAGGATCAATACTAACTTCATATCTCTTGTTAGTTCTGAAACCTATAAACCTAATATGTTGCCTTATAACTATGGTCCTTCCGACTTTCTTGTTGGGTTTAAAATTTTGGCACGTCAATGAATATATTCTAACCATTTTAAAATCAGCACACTCACAATATACTTGGGAATAGTGCATAAGTAAATTTTTCACATCTAAGAAAATATGTAAGTTCTTCACTACTGAATTACACTAACACAGTCCTAAAATTTTAAAATGTTGGCTAAGTTAGAGCTCTACAGACCTGTTCCATGGGATGATTTCTTAGACTTGCAGACCTTGAGCTGTTAGAAATATCAATGATTAGAAAATCTGGGCACTCATTACATATGAAAAAAACAAACAATGACAAGTTGTGTTTGTTACCCTTTTATATGGCCAAGCAATTGCCATGTCCTTAGCATCAGCCATCTCTTCCACACCAGGATATGGGCGAGGTAGCTTTGCATCCCTTTTCATCACACATCTGATAACAACTAGACAGTGCTTCTTTCCAAGAGCTTGTCCTGCGTGCATGGTGATAGGATTAACTGAAATAATTGTTCCCTTGGCCACAGGTTCATCTCTCTGGAGTGCATAGAGTATAATTTCATTGCCGATTTGAAGCAAACAATGTATTTATGAGAATTGTATACATTAAAAAATCACCATTGGACTAGAAGAAAAAAAAATTGAAAAGCGATGAGAACATTACAAGGTCGTCATGTGAGATGTGATTTGCATCACCATTCCTTGATGGGCCTGCACCGTCAGGGCTACACTGAGGGGACTGAACAGCCGGGTCTGTAGGAATGGGGCTAGACTGAGGGGGGTGAACAACTGTGGTTGTAGGAATGGGGCTAGAGTGATGGTGCTGCATAAATGAGGCTGCGGGAGATGTGTTGGGCTGCACAACTGGGGAGCTGCTGGACCGGTGGGGCTGCTGGACTGGTGGGGCTAAGTTAGTCCTACGCACAAGCACGTATTCATACTCATTAGAGTTATTTGCATAGGCACCATCTTCATGAAATTCAGCAACTTGATTTGTCTCAGATCTTGGGCTCTATAAACATAAAAGTGGGAAGTTAGAGACATTCTGGAACAACACATGAACTTAGGGTGCAAATATTTATGAGTAATGCATATATATTCTCAGTACTTAGAGACAAGTGACTTGGTAACATATTAATGATCTCGCAGTAATGCATCTTCTATGTAAATCAGGACTGAAGCAAGGCTAATACCAATATGAGCCAATTATCTAGCCATAGAATCAAGGACTGATAATTGAAATTAGAGAATGTACAAATAATTTACCTCGTGGTGACGTGAGTTAGAGCCATTTTGGGAGACATTTTCCATACTTGACCTTTCACGTGCCAACCTTTCATGCGCCAATTCAGCTTCTAATTCTGCTATGCGTTGTTCTAGAGCTGTTTGGTGACTTTCTAGAGCTGCTATATGACTTTCTTTCCTTTTACACTCTCGATCTTGCATTTGAAGCCTCGTTGGAGTGTAACCCTTGACCCCTGGTGTACCAACAGTTTGGGGAGTTGGTCCTAGGCCCAAAACCCGAACACGTCCTTTTTGTTCCTTTTTTTCCACAAGCGCAAAGACAAATGCATCACCTTCTTGGATGGATTTTTCGGTCAATTCAGTCAGGCTTCAATAACTCGATTTAAGTTTATTCTACACAAATAGGATATCATTGTAAATATGCCAAAACTAATATTTCAAAAGTGATACTTGTTCAATGAAAAACTTACAATAATTGGTTCTCGTGCATTCCTTGATGGAATTCCATTTTTCTTGTATGTGTTTTGATATAGAGTTCGTCCCTTCGAGGAGTGCGCCCTAGTTCATTAGCCTACAAGTGTGTCACTTTTAGTACTTAATGCAAAGACGTTACGTATTGAAAAAAAATCATTTGACATACCAGTTCATGCCTGTTATAAGCAAATCTCTTGCTACCAGTTGTATGATGTATGGACAGACTTTGCACGGTTGGCTTTGGCAATTTCAGTTTGAGCCTATGATAGATATGGCTATATCGAAAAGATCAATGCAAGCAAAGAAGCAACAAAGATGGTCAGTAACAAAGAAGCAAAACTAGGAGTAGTACTCACTGCAGATTCTTGGGTTGACCAATGGTTTTTGAGAAAGTTTCAATCATCATCATTCAGTCTTTTACCTTGTTTTGTCCTTAAATTTTCCTCTGTTATTTCACCTTTAAAAAACTGTCTCTTCAGGTTTGCTTTAAAATCCTTCCATTTCTTTCCAGCAGCATCCAAACCCCAATCATAGGCTTCGGGAACATAGTATACTTGAATTGCTTGTGATGCTAAAATGAAAGGCTCATCTGATATCTTTTCGCCTGTATTGAATAAATGCTTAAAGTTAACAGATGTAACCCCCAAATTATCAGTTTGTACCCATTTGTCCTGCACATGGTTGTCAACCCAATCACACTTGAAAAGAACCACATTTCCTTTGTGATGATAATTTAGTTCAACAATTTCCTTTATAATTCCATAATAGGCATTTTTTGTTATTCTACTATGATCATTATTGCCCATATCAAAGGTTGTTGCCTCAACAACTACAGCAACCCCACTATTTTGAATAGGTCTTCCCTCATCATAGGATTTTGTATGGAAACAGAATCCGTTAATACTATAGCTGCTATACTTGCGTGCATTCAACATTGGCCCCTTGGCCAAAATTTTTATCTCATCTGGTGCTTCCTCACACATTTCTCCCACCTGTGATCATGAAAGACTGCTATTAAAATGTGTAAAATCTATCACAAATAGCAAGTCTTCAGTTTTACTTTCACTTACATGCAACCTAAACCACTCATGAAAGGATTCATGACGCATCCGGTTGATGTCCCATTTATTTCGATGGCCAATGGAGGAAAGATATTCATCATGCTTACTGCAAAGGTTATTGTGACTTTAGAATGCAGGGGAATTTGATTATATGATGCAAGTGGTTTCGATAACTTACTCCAAGTAAGGCGCAATGTTGTCATTGTTGAACAAAACATATCTATGAGCTTGCACCCATGTCTTGTGGTCTAAACTAAATGTGCATTTTCCAGCCAAGCCTTGACCAATGCTACGGAAGAAAGGAGGTGTACTGTCATCTTCATCTATTCTAGGTTGATGGGTAATCTGTCCCACGCCATGTAGATAGCGAGAACAAAGTGTAAGGCACCCATTGAAATTAGCCCACTCCATAATTGATCCCTCCGGATGACTTTTTGTACGTACAGAACCCTTTAGTCTCATTAGAAAACTATACATAAAAATAATAGGCACATTAATTGACACTGGTATATAACTAGTAGGTTTGTATATGTCTTCAGTAAGACACGTGGCCTAAGATAGTTACCTCTCCACAGGCCACATGCTGCGAAAATGGACTGGACCAGCTATTTTTGCTTGGGCAGGAAGATGTACCATCAAGTGTACCATAATGTCGAAAAAGATGGAAGGAATATAGTCTCAAGAAGGCTCAAGGTTTTAGCAATGTCAGCCTGTAGACTTTCCATATCACTTATTCAAATGACAGGTGCAGAAAGTTTCTTGAAGAAGTTGGATATACGAATCACTCCAGCACTGACTATTTCTGGTAGTATTTTTCTCACAGCAAGTGGTAGCAAATCTTGTAGAATAATGTGGCACTCATGACTCTTCAGCCCAAATACCTTCCTCTCACCGACATGTACATTTTGTCGTATATTTGATGCGTAACCATCAGGAAACTTCACCCCTTTTAGTACTTGACAAAATAATTTTATCTCATCAAGACTCATTGAGTAGGGGGCTGGTGGTAAATAAAATTGGTCCTCTACTTCAATTGGGTGAAGATCAGTTCGAAGACCAAGAGCTTGAAGATCTAAGCGAGAATTCAAGTTATCCTTAGATTTCCCAACAGTGCCCAAGAATGTGTTCAATAAACTTTCACAGACATTTTTGCCTATGTGCATAAAGTCAAAATTATGTCGCAACATCAAATCTTTCCAATATGGAAGCTTGAACCAAATAGATCTTTTAAAAATGACTAATGGTTCACCTTCCTTGCGTTTCTTTCTTGCTGGTTTCTTCCTAGATGGATCCTTGCCAAAACTAGTACTAAGGTCTTTAGTGCACTCCAAAATTTCCTCTCCAGAAAGTGGTTTAGGTGCAGGTCTGAACTCAGTTTTACCACCAAATTTATCGGCGTCAAACCTAAATGGATGATTTTCATGCAAGAATCTTCGATGACCCATATAGCATGTCTTGGAACCACTACCAAGTCTAATTGAATCAAGAAAGAAGTGGCAATCGGGACATGTCGCTTCACCAGATGTGACAGATCCGCATACATATCCTAGACCGGGAAATCAAGAATAGTCCACAATCTGCTGCTCAGAATGGAAGTACTCACCCATGGAAGCATCATAAGTTCTAACACCATTTTCAAACATATCTAACAAGTCGTTGACAATTGGCTGACAAAAGAGATCAAAATTACCACAAGGAGAATCTTTCCTAGGAATGAGAAAAGACAAGATGAAATTTGATTGCTTCATGCACATTGAAGGTGGGAAATTGTAGGGAATACAAATGCCAGGCCAAATGCTATAGCTATTATTCATGGTTCTAAATGGATTGAAGCCATCGGTGGCAAATGCAAGACGGATATTGCGGCTATCCGCAGCGAAGGTTGGATGCTTTTCATCGAAGTCCTCCCATAGAGGGGAATCTGCAGGATGCCTTAGGAGACCATCTTTTTTCCGGCCTTCATCATGCCACGTCGTCAGGCTTGCTATTTTAGAGGACAGAAATAACCTTTGGAGACACTTCTTTATTGGAAAGTAGCGGAGAACCTTCTTGGGAACATTATATACATGTTTCCCGTCTAGACTCTTCCTTGTTGATTTCCACCGTGAAACCTTACACTTTGGACATGAATTCAAATCTATGTTCTCCTTCCAATAGAGAATGCAATCATTTTCACAAGCATGAATACTAGTATACCCAATTCCTATGGATTTCACCAATTTCTTAGCTTCATGAAAGGTTTTTGCTACAATTACCAACCATCTGGGAATGCATCATTGAGTAGTTCTAGTAGCGGGTTAAAAGATTTATCGCACCATCCTCCAAGGAGTTTGATGTGTAGTAATCTAATAAGAAATCGGAGTTGGGTATATTTCTTGCAAGTAGGAAATGATCCTTGCTATTCTCTTCAACCAGCTTTTGAATAGCAACTAGCCCCTCACAAGGATCTAGATCAGGACTATTTTCCTCAAAATCACCTCTATCATCTAAGCCACCTGCTAAGTCCCTAAGCAAACCAGAGATATCATCATCTTCATCAGGATCATCCATAACCTCAACACCATCAACATCAATGTCACAGTTCTCATGATTCACATACGGGGTGGGTTCTCCATGTAAATTCCATGTTCTGTACCCTTTTAGAAACCCATCACATATTAAGTGTTCATGGACTTCACTAGCCTCATACCAGAAAGAGTTGGAACACTTTCTACAAGGACAAAGTATCTTGCTACCAACAGCTGCATTACTAAATGCAAAAGCTAAGAAACGGTTCACCCCCTGCAAATATGCCTTGCCATGCCTACATGAAAGTTTATGTTAAAAAGCCACTCAGCCTATGTATACCCCTTTCAATATCTACTAAGTTACTGTATTTACCTAGCATCATCATCAATCCAAGATTTATCCATCAACCTTTATTAGGGGGAACCAGAAGCTGACCAAACAAACTCTAAAAATATAAACACAAGAATAGATCATGGATCGATCTAGGCAAAACAAGATATATATATATATATATAAGCAACAGATCAACACGGCAGACCGGAATGAATGAGAATTAGCAGCTAGGCAAAAACCTGAAATGGTGCGGCTTTTATTAGGGCGAGCCCGCCTCGAACAACCACGACGACTACGACCTCCAAGGAGCACCTTCTTCTTGTACGCCTCGGTAAATCATGACTAGGAGCACCTTCTTCTTGTATGCCTCAGCAATCACGACTACAAACTTCTTTGCTCGATGGAAATTACACATCCATGATTTAGTTAGTAAAATGAAAGTGAGCAATCGATAGCAAAGACAAACATAGTATAGAAGGAGGTCATGGCTCTCTTAATTTGGATCTGGCAAAGTTGTGGGACACATGGGGAGAGGAGGAACCAGGAGGGGTGGGGCACTTTCCACGAGAAGAGGAGGAACCAGGAGGGGGTTGGGGTGCTGTCCCGAAGGGGACCAGGGGCGAGGGAAGGGGTGAGCTGAGGTCACCGGCAGTGCTCACCTAGACACGGCGTCGTTAGGGTCGCCGATGGGAAGAATCTGCGCTTGAGGTCACCGCCCGAGCTGTGGAAGCCGACGGGGATGGAGGGGCCGAGGTGAGGGAGGCCGACCAAGGGTCAGAGCGCAGCGGCGCAGAGGCAGCTCGGCAGGGCCGGCAGGCGGTGGCGCAGAGGCTGTGTAGGTTCACACCGCAGCCGCGCCGACACTTCGCTTGCTGGCAACAAGCCCACAGGCGCTTCGTCTGTGGTGGTGCGTGGCGTTCTCGCTTGGGCGCCGGGCGGCAGGCGGCGGGCGGTGGCGCTAACAGGCCTGGCGGGCGCGGCGGTAGCGGATTACGCAGATGGGGTAGCGCTTGGCGGCGGGCGGGCGAGATTGGCGCGGGATGGGGTAGCGCTTGGCGGCGGGCGGCGCGACCTCGAGCCCTCGATGTGAAGTGGCGGCGGCCGGGGCTTGCGCGCTCGATGCGGACAGGGATTGGGGATTTGTTTTTTTTAGGCGAGGGTGATGAGCGCTAGTAGGGGATGGGCTATTGGCGGGCTGGATTGGCGGGCTCCAAATTTTTTCTGACAATGTGGGTCACATAAAATTTGGGCGGGAATTGGGCCAATATACTCCGCGCTAGGGCAGCCAATTCGTTGCAACGGACGGTGGGTCGCTAAAAGTAATATATAACGTCGGACCATCCGACGTTAAAGTTAAATAGAATTAACGTCGGATAGGCTGTGGTAAAAAACGAGATATAACGACACACCGTCCGTTACCGATCTTTAACGTCCGACCTTCCGACGTTAAATCGAAACTTTTAACGTCCCCCCACCGACGCTAATTTTGGGTTGTGGTGTAGTGACATTAATCATCCATTGTCCTATCACTTTTCAAATAGAAAAATGAAAAACAAATCTAGGGTTGGATGCTGGAGCTATGCAGGAGAACGGAAGTACTTCCTCCATCTCTAAATATTTGTCATTTTTGCTACTTGAGAAACAACTTTAACTAAATACATATAAAAAAGTATTAATATTTATGGTACAAAATTGATATCATTAGATAGATTTTGAATCTAGTTCTTTAATAAATTTATTTGGAGATACAAATGTTGCACGTATTTTCTATAAATCGAGTCAAACTTCAGCACGGAAACCAATAGTGACAGTTAATTGGGGACAGAGGAGCCTTGCAGAAACTAGCCAGAGAGGTTTTTCTCGATCAGAATGTTCCCATGACTTGCATCAGCACAAATCCGATGCTTGCGTTCAAATTCCCCATGCGCGCTCTCATCTTGCCACGTATTCTCCCTCAGTGAACAGTGCTAGCATATGCTCCAATGCTGCAAAGGGATGACCATCGGAGTATACGGCCTGTTCGCTGGTTGGTTTCTGGGCTGGTTGGTGCTGGTTTGTTGTGAGAGAAAAACACTGTTGACTAATTGGTTTGGGCTGCCTGAAACCAATAAGCGAACGGGCTGATAAGCTCTCTCACTCTCGTAGCTAAACCTACCCACTACGGACAGCTCACCACGTAGCCTATACTCCAATGCACCCCATAAACACAATCCAATGGTGCACCAGAGCCTCGGTTAAGCTTCTTTTCAACCCATTTTTTTCCAAATGTGCCAACTCCACGATTGTTTCACCATGTGTACAAGTGAGTTATCATTTTCACAAACATTTCTCAAAAGGATTTCACTTGCATCTCAATACGTCACTAGGTCTAATGCATATGCAATGTATTTTCAGCCTAGTGGCACTTAGACAACCGATTGAACTTTACAGATCCCCTCTTAATAATATGTCTATCAATCGTAAACCTGATCACGCACTCTATTGTGTTTTGACTGGCAAAACAAAATCCCTATTTATACCTTTGCCTTTAATTCATAGGGTCTTGTTTTTCTCTCTTTTTTCCAAATGTTGAGAACTTGATCACATGTGGCCTCCTTCATCACCTCCATGGAATGTCATCTTGCTCACCCCTTGGTGTGGACATAACCTAGCTCAATCACAACACTTTATGGCAAAGGTTAGTCCATTGGTTGTCTCAATTATCAAAACCAAACATAGAGCCTTCAAACTGTTCGCCCTCCGGCGCACCATGAACAACTCCGGTGGGCCTCACTAGTTTTGTACTCTCTCTGGTAGAGTGTTCTGGTGGGCCCACTCAGTGCTCCACCAGAACGCAATCGTGGACCGCCTTTTGAAAAAAAAAGCCTGCTCCCGCGCTTTCTCTGTAGGGCGAGTCAAACCGATGGCACCCGACGCTGCAGTCAAATCACCAAAGGCAGCTAGGCTAGCCCCAAGGCCACGACCCACTCTTCACTCGGACGCCACGCTGGTCAACGCCGGTGCCTAGGCAGTCGGACTAGCCCTCTGGCGGTCAGACCGCCAGGCAGCCAGTAGCAGCCCAACAAGGGCTTTTTGCCACCTTTCACGCTACCGTCTCCGCCACCGGTTTCAACCGTTTTTGAGACATTTTTCAAACCTTTGAAAACAGATCTAGGATTTTCTACAAGGGTATGCCGCTCAAAAAATTAATATACAATTCGGTAAATTCATTTGGCAATTCGATAACAATTACAAAATTTACAATATAGTTTGGTACCCAACTATTAAATATTATGACAAGCCTTAAATTCAAAGATTAAATAAAAAACATCTACATGTTATTATAATATAAATATTTCCAAAAGCTAGAATGATAGCTCAAAATATATATAGATATTAAAAAGAGTAAGAGATCTACAATACTAATTAACTGACTTTTTTAGCCAATGCTTTCTAAAGACATTAACGTCATGGTTATATCGTACGTCTTCATCCACTTCAAAAAAATCCCACTTAATAAATATTACTAGACAATCATCTAAAAATACCACAACCAATTTTATTTGGGAGAATTCCTTATTTGACATCAGACAAATGACCCGTTCCTTTTTTGGCCCTCAAAAAATTTGTGTTCCCTATTTGACACCGAGTTCAACTTTCATTCCTTATACGACACTCCGTTAGATTTTCCATCCAGGAACCGTTAACTGCCATGTAAAAAGACGATTTTGAACATATGGTGTTGGAGATGACAGTTAGAAAACCTAAAGTTTTTTTTTTTTGAAAAAAAAGAAACAGCTCGGTGTCAAATAGGGAACAGAAATTTTTTGAGGGCCAAAAAAGGAACAAGTCATTTGTCTGATGTCAAATAAGGAATTCTCTCATTTTATTTCTTCATCTACTTTAAAGAAAATGCCGCTTAATGAATGTTAGCTTTTAAAATAGTCTGGACTCTTCAAAAGAAAGAAAACAAAAAGAGCTAAGATTGAATCTCACGGTGATCAGTCAGGAGTTGAGCTTTGCGCCTTAGCCCGTCGTGTCCGTCTGGCTTCAGATTGATCGACTCTCGAGTCCCGTCGTGCGGCGGCTGCAGCTGTGTGCCCGTCCAGTGTTCGATCGATCTCGTTATTCTCCCACAACTAAAAAGATTAAAGAGGAGACACCGTTTTGGTGCGACACCTTCCTGCCCTCCCCCGTGCGATCCCGCAAGCGCTGCGTCGGTCTGCCTATGTGCGATCCCACGCACGCACACCCCCGCGTCCCCCGCACACCACACCGCACAGGTTGGATTCCCATCCCTCACCCATTCGTGCCACCGCTCCTCCCCTTCCTCTCGCCAACGCTGCCATAGCGAGACCTATACCGCCTCCGCGCCACAAAACCATCCCCCAAAACCCTATACCCCATGCCTCCTCGGATTGGCCCGTGAGGCCACACGAGGGAGCGCAATGGGGAGTCCTCACCGTCGACAGGAAAGGGGAAGGGAGCCAGCAGTCGGGGAGGAGAGGATGGCAGCGGCATCGCCAAAGAACCCTACGGACGCCGCCAAAGGGGAGGCCGCCGTGAATCCCGCGCCTTCTGCAAGGCTCGAGCGCGAGATCCCCACGACAGACATCCTCCAACCGCCGCTTCCATCTGACACGCCTCCGATGCCGCGAGGCGTGGAGAGAAAATGGACATGCGGTGGCGAGTGCTTGCGACGGGGGACGCGGGGCTGCGGCCTCGGCCCCGGGGCTTGGGAGGCCGCCACCGGCGGCACGCTGTGCCGGGCCTGTGCCGAGGTCGGGCCGGTCCCGCTCGGCCGGGCGACGCACGTGCTGTGCCTGCATAGGCCAGCAACGGCTGGGTGGGGCGCCGCACAGCAGTGGGAGGCACGGGTTCGGGGGCTGGTGGCTGGAGACCGCCCAGAATCCAAGGATGAGGATGCCGCCGCCCGTAGTGTGTACAGCTCCACGGCGCGGTTAACAAGGTGTGACATATTCTGCCGTTCCCGCTTACTACTATATGCTTATGCTTATTAGGTGCTCGACAATACGTTTCTTCCAGGGGTCACTGTAGAGGAACATCTTAATTGTTGTTTGATGTTATTGCAATTCTTCACTAAGTTTCTTTTATAGATGGTATTTGACTAGACTGATCCAAGTAGTATCAATTGTTTCTAATGTTGTTTGTTCTGCTGATCTGCCTATGCACCCTTTTCTCTTTATCTCCTTGATCAGCTAGAAATGGTAATGTGCATTGGAGAGCTTGTGATGACTAATATGACCACTATCTACCTTTATTGCTGTAAAATAAATAAAACTATGGTGTATCTGTAAGACTGTAAAGAATTACCATTTCAATTGTTCTATTTTTTTAGTAGCAAACTGCAACCATGTGATGTATGTTGTTGTTTCTATGATTTTTCTTTTAAAATTCTTAATTCTGAAATTCACACATTTTCTTTTCTATTGACTTTTCAAGCCCTAAGATGCTGCTAAGCAAATTAACATGTGGGTCAAAGAATCCACAAAAGGTACTGTTACCTAGCTCCTTCCGGATGGATTAATTGACCAGAATACAGGACTTGTTATTGGCAGTGCACTGTATTTTAGGGGAAGATGGCTTGATCGGACTGATATTAGGAGTACTGCAGTACAAAAGTTCTGATGTCTGGATGGAACTTGTGTTGACGTCACTTTTGTAGAATATGATAGAACTCGATGTTTTGCAGTTCACGATGAGGCTCTGTATGAGCTGTTCAAGAAGATTAGCAGCGCTGTGGTTGATGTTATACTAATTTTGAGTGTGAAGTGGCAGTGAATAGCAATTTTATTTCCATGAAGCCATGATGTCCGATCTCTCCTTGGGCTTTGACGTAATTATCTGCAGGAAGAATTCCAATTAACCCTGTTTAAGAGCAACACAAACGATAGCATGTTTGTTGATCGGGTATGTCCACTGGATCCTTATAGTAGAGATTTTGTCAGTGATCGGTTATGTCCACTGAATTTCAATTTTGCTGTGTAGTTGTGCTTCGAAACTAGCTGCAAACTAATTGGTTAATTATTACTGGCTGGTTTTGTCGGTTGTGGCATACTAAAAAAAGGTGGTGCTACCTCTAGCTTAGCATGTTCTAAGTCTCTCTAGCGAGGAAGTTAACACCGCTATAAATAGTAACACTGAATTATGTTTTTTATTGTCTCCATTTCATTATTAACTATTAAGAAAATAAATTAGTGGATCCATGCATTGGATGCTGAATATGGGCTCATGTAGGCGTACACGCCAAAATTGGTGGTTTCAGATAATTGGGTCTATTTGTAGAGAGGCTTATGCTGCTACTTAATAGACTTGCAGTGGTGATGCAAGAGATTTTGTTGTAGTACTAAGCAGTAAGCATGAGTGAAGAGTGTTGCAGACCATTTTGATGAATTGGTCTTCTAATGCTTGCCTATCCATGGATGTAGTTGTCTGCCTTCTATGGTTGTTCTTTACTGTGTGACAGAAGTCATGTCTATTCATGACTTTTTATGGTAGTTAATCTATTTACAATCACTTCATGTGGGATTTAACTCTGACAAGAAAGACTGTTCTACACCATGTACGGTTATATTGACACCCTGAAGTATGAAACTAGGATTAAGTGTTTCTATAGTTAGGGACAGAGAGAGATGCTAGGTGCTAATCATTGAGACCTTCATTCGGTCTGCAGTAGGGAGAATGATTGGAGCAAAGTGGCTAGCTGGGAAGCATGCGGCAAGAACCAAACTGCATGTCCAGACATGTATGTATGCCTTGGTTCTCTTTTCTATTGATGTAAGTTTGATCGAGTTGATGTTGAAGTTTTTTTTCATCAGGCTCCTGTCTTAAAACAATAACCTATAAAGTTCGAAATTTAGCAAACGCAGAAAATAAACAATGATAACTACCCAGAGGTACAAGTCTCGATTCCTTTTTACACTTGTTATTGCTATTTTTTAATTGCTTAGAATGTATTGGGTGAATAATTTGTTGCATCTCTAGACTCTATACCAAATGTTTCATCACAGCCCTTTAATTTGTAATATTTTTGATTTGATGTTACCTGCTAAAATTCTCAATTTCTGGATGTAAAAACTTACAGGTCATCTGAACATCCTGTCGGAGGAATTATGTTGATCCTAATGAAGTTGATGTTGTCATTTTGGGTGGTGGTATTGGGACTCAGCTCTTCCCTCACACAAGCACAAGGGCCAATCCTGCTGTAAGATGACACACTTTATTGGCTTCAAGTTGCAAGAAGTACCAATTTAATTAACATCTTCAAACTTTATTGTTGTTTGAAATATATTGTACAAAGTACAACTCTACAGTGATCCTATTCTGGTTAAAAATGGCAGGAGTATAAAGAGAGACAAGATTCACATCACAGTGTCCCCCGAAAGAGAGAACCACAAAGGTTGAAGAAGGTGTGAAAAGCCGCTTGGCTTTGATCCAAGAGTTTATTTGAAAATATTTGAAACATATTTGTTCTCCTGAATCAAAAGTACACAATGGATTTAGAAGATTTTAGTGTTTACATAAATAAGTTATTTTCTATAAATCCTTTGACTGTAAATGAGGTCTGATATTTTGAGAAAACTGCTAGAGAATTTAGATAGTGCTTAGAACAATCGATTTGGCACCAGAATTTAGACAGCCCTGGATCATAACTTAGTAGAATGATGTTGTTATGGAACTTGATCATGCATGACATAGTTACTCCTATATGCTACATATTTTCAGGGCAAGGGTGAAGCATGACATAGCTTGATGGCAGTGACATGACTCATGAGAATATATCAAGCTCTATACTCTCTTTGCAGGAAATGAACATAGTGGTAGTGGAATATAGTGCTGAACAAGAATGACATCAAAGTGATCACCATAGACTAAGGTGACCATCAAATTTGATCACCATGTACAGTATTTATTATCTTATCGTGCGATTCGTGTGTTTTTAGTACAAAAGTTTAGTTATCCTATAGCAACGCACGGGCATGCTACCTATACAACTAAAAAGAACAAAACTAAACCGAATGGTGAGACGATCATTCGGGTCGTCGCTCTGCCTTCACCGTGCGATACCGCGAGTCATTCCCTCGCGCGCTCCCTCGCACCCCCACGTGCCGTCATTCCATCAATCACGTACACGGCGTCCCAGCCTCCACCGCGCGATCGTTTCCTAGAAAGACGGCAATCTCCCCACTATCCCGGCGATCCGTACAATTGATCGATCCCTCATCCTCGTGGAAATCCTCACTCTGCCCTCTCCCTAAGCTTCGTGGAAAACCACTTGGGTCATCCCTATGTCACCGCACGTCTCCAACGCCGCCGTGTGCGACATCCCTACACCACCGCAACCGCGTCGACCGGTGTCGTCGCCACAAGGCCGCACCACCGCCAGAAACATTTTAATCTAGATCTCTCGCTCAAGACGTGTGGGAGCCACCGGATCCTGCGTTGCACTGACATCAACCGCGTCGGCGATGCCATCGCTACCGCCAGGCGCTCCCTAGGGAAGCTCGTCCTAGTTGAGGAGAAGGCGCTGAACCATCTCCATGAGGTGGGAAGCAGGGAGCGGCGACGCTGCTTCCACGGACGATGTGGTGGCGAAGGAGGCCGCCTCCGCCTTCCCAACGCGGAAGCTGCCCAGCCGCCGGCGCCCCAGGGTGACCGCATCGTCGTCGCGGGCTCGTGCTGACTGCTGAGGCCCTTTACCGGACGCAGCTCTCTCTGACGCTCACGAGCAAGGAGGTGGCCGATACATCCTAGACCATGGAATGTACTGTACAAGCTTATCTCATTTTACTGCTTATATATATTTGTTTCAATCTGATTTGTAGCTTGGTTTGATAATGTGCTGCAGTAGAAACTTGGTTTTGTGTGCTGCATTAACCTGATTCCTGAATCTCAACACAGACTCGTTCCATGCCTGTTGGCAGTGGTAGGGCCAGCCCATAGAAGATGGGCATATATCGTGTTTAACAACTTCACATGGACAATCAGGAACTTCACCAAGTTCAACGCTAAAATTTGGCTTATGCTTATGCTTACGCTGATTTGTTATGAGAGGAAAACATTGTTCGTTCGCTGAAAAGTAGTGCTGAAGTAGTGCTGCAGAACAGGGTGGTTATTCAGAGGGTTTTGTCATTGGCAGATTTAAATGGTGAGCTCCTCATTCCTTCCATTGTCCCGCCAGCAGAAAGCCAGATTCCATGGAGTTTTTTTTTCCTATCCCTGCGTTCTTTTGAGGAATCATCAATAACATCTATTGATATTGTCGTGCAAGTGTTTAGTGATTTTCACTAAGGGGAACAATGTAGACCACTTCTCAGTTTTTTTTTTCTTAATTGCTAGACTGCTGGATCATATTGGTGTGGTGAAACATGGTATTCCTTCTTCCATGGTCCACAGTCCCGTATGTGTCCAGAATATATTGCAATTGCAAAAGGGAAGTGATAGCCCACTCTTGCCTACTTTCTTTCTTTGGCAGTATGTAAGCAAAGGAGACTATTAAAAGCGTTAGATTTTGTAGTGTTTCATTTCACTAATTCGAGCGGGAGCTCTCTGCACTGGGTACGTCTTTTTTTATTTTAGCTGGCTGACCAACCAAAGGCACAAAAGTTCCGAACATATTTTAGTAATCCAATTAAATTTGTATAATAAATTTCTAACATAGGAAGATTAGTTCTGTCAGATAAATAGCACAGAGAACAAGTCAGTGCTTTGTGTACCTCTAAGGGCCTTCTATTTTCCACAGAGAATAAAACATAGGATTGTTGAGTTGTGAGCAAAGATTTTTTTTAAAAATGCATGGATCTGCAGCTGTACCCATTATTGTTTCTGTTAAGTCTTTTTCTGCATATCAGGTAATCGTTGGTAGTGAAGAAGGCCTTTCAGGATTCAGCTGTGGAATATTAGCACAAATGAAAATATATATATATATATATATATATATGATTTTGATTGTAAGGGTTGTAACTCGACAAAACTTTAGCCTGTTTTGATTTTGGTTGTGGAAGAAGGCCAATAATGTGTGCACGCCACCCTGTTGTGTAGCAAATGTGAGGTGAGAAATTTCTTTCATCACCATGCAAATCCACTTTGTTCGCCTTATTCTTTCTAAATTTTTCACATGCTAATTTGTTCCTGCAGTAAACGAATATAATGGCTCTTGGTTTTGTTAGAGTCGTTCTTATGGTGTTTCAGTGGTGTTCATCTATGCAGCAAGAGCAGAACCATGTGTACTGCCTGAGTGCCTGTGGTCTATGGAAATGGGGATCACGAGCAAGCAACTAATGCTTTGTGAGACACTAACGACGAGCGACACCAGCACGCATGCAAGGTGATCTCGTCCTGCTACTGAGCGTGCCTCCCCCCTCAATGGTGTGATGAGTGCATTTTCGGTGGTGATGCTTTGTTGAGCTCCATAGATTCTTGGGTTTGCTATTGCTAATAGTAGTTAATATAGTGTGGTTTGTAGGATTTCAGTAGCCTCGAGCACTGAAGCTTATTGCAAGGGATATGCAATTATGCATGATGTGGAGGGAAGTTTACATACCTTTCTCTCTGTGTGTGATGCCAATGTATAACTGCATGTTTTGATGAATTCGGTCAATTTGAGACTTAAGTAGTAGCGATGGTTGGCCAACCGAATGTAACAACATCACAAGCTCAAAGAATCATGTTTTGTAATAGTACAACACATGTTCAAACTTAAGGTTCTTATGGTATTATTTGTTCCCGTTACAACGCACGGGCATGACCTAGATGGTTGAAGCGTCCATGAACTTTGTGAGTCTGCGACGCTGCGCTCTCCGTGATTGTGTTAATTTCACGAACTTTGCCTTTTAGATTAAATGTCACTTTAACATCGGTATTTAATTTCACAGTATTGTTATCTTATCGTGCGATCCGTGTGTTTTTAGTACAAAAGTTTAGCTGTCCCGTATCAACGCACGGACACGAACCTAGTAGACTCCTAAATCCTAAGATGATTCCCGTCATGTACTCAAGTGGCCAGGCCAAGCCTTCATCGCGTGGGCCGTGGGCCTGGAAAAGATGAAAGTGGAAAGCAGCCGCAGGCTGCAAGTCTGCTCGCCGCATCGTCCGTTCTCCGTTACCCTTTCACGTTTTTATACAAAATACAAAATATTATATATACATGTATATACATATACTGTATTTGCTGGACCCTTCGTATCCTGTAGCTTCGCCCCTGCCTTAAGTTCATGTTAGGACTTTCAAATTGTGAAATTCGTTTTCACAAAGCGTCACAAAAAAATCGTTATCACAAAGTTTTTCAAACGCATTTTGAACCCAACACTTGATCCTAACACACATGTAAAGCGGCACTACATAACCGCTATGCAAATAAGTTTTTCCCTCTTGATAGTATGACTATCTATCATAAATCCGGTGAAGCATTTCTCTACTCAACCTTTGACCAATAAAATGAAATGCCCTACAAATATACCTTTGTCTTATGCATTCTATTTCATCTCCTTTGTTGTTGGAGGTGCCACACAAGCATCTAACCTCCATCTTCATCAAACGATGACCAATGATCATCCATATATAGTGTAGCCAACCATGCTACCTTTGATCATTGCCCATAGCATGAAGTTCCTCCATCATTCTCCCATCAAGCCACTTCATTATCAACGCAAATCAACACTTGATATCTCTTAGATAACTTTATAGCTTCACATGGCCTTATTGGTTCATCAATCATAGCCTTGCTTGCTCTTCACCATTGTTCTAGTACATCAGTGCCAAGCCCTTTGCTCTAGCTTCACTGTCTCGACGGTCCATCATCCCTGAGCCTCTAGCTTGCCCTTTACCCCAACAACTCAGTCCTTTGTAGCTAAGGGTCGACTTTTGATCTTCTCCATCTAGCCATATGACACCTTTAATGTGTTATATGCAATGACCTCCTTCAACTTCACTAGTAGAGCACTTGCAACATGCATACAATGTTTTCCTAAACGGTAAACGGTCTTTACACGGTCGGCCTTCGTTTAACGTTTAGGCTGTTTACACGGTGTTTAAACAAAGTTAAACGGTCTAAACGGTTTTGTACTTTAAAAAATACATATAATTATATATGTGCATGTAAAAAATCAAGTATTCTAGCATTTATATATATTTATCCAAGTAAAAATCAACTATTTTGGTATATATATATATATATTTATGCATGTGAAAAGAACCAAATATAGATATTTATGCATGTAACATATCAAGTGTATATATTTATAAATATAATAAACTTAAGTATACAAATTTATCCATACAAAACTGAACTAGATTTACCTCGTGTTCGTCTAAACAACCGTTTAAACAGCTGTTTAGCCCGTTTAATGCTGTTTATTTCCGTTCCGTTTTGGCCGTTTAGACCGTTTTTTCTGTTTTTTTACCGTTTAAACGGTCAACCGTTTAATTTCTGTTTACCCCCTAAACAAGACAGTTTACCACAGTTTACCATTTACTGGCCGTTTAAACAGCCGTTTAAACCGTTTAGGCGAACACTGCATGCATGAGACACTTCTATACTATAGCTCTATGTATTGTTCACACTAGTGTACATATGGACCAAGTACATGTTTATCTCACGTGAAATACATTAGTCCACCTAAAGTTATCACTCAATTACCAAAACCAAGCTAAGATTTTCAAAGGGGTGGGCGAGAGACCATGCAGGTAGCGCTAGTGGATGGAGGAATAAGAAAAGGAGCAGAGGATCACTGGTACACAGAATATTAGTATTGGTTGTTCTAAATTTATTTTTACTGGCGTTTTTATCCACCGCCAGTGCCAAAGGTTAGTGGAAATCGCAAACTTCACAGGCGTCTTTTAAAGAACCGTCACTACAAATGATTTACACTGAGTATTTCCTTAAGAAAACTGCCACTATAAATACATTTTTACTAGCTATTTTTTAAGACTACCACCACTATAAATGATTTCGAAAATTGCAAATCGGGCTCAAAAAATAGATTTTTTTTAATCCGGGGAGCCGCCACCAGTGCCACCCGCCCGCTCCGCCGAAGTCGCAAGTTGTAGCATTTTCGCTATGCTTCACGACCGGCGGGATTCGAACCTACGACCTCACCCTCACGCGATGCTCCTCTGACCACTGTACCTCACACTCACTTGTGTCTATAATGGATTTTCTTTCTCCTCATATTATCCTCAACTGAGTTTAAATTGATTGTCTGAGACCCTAAATGAATTCAAATAAAAAGTTTGTCAACTATAAAGTTGTATAACTTTTCGAGATCTACCACTTCCGTTTTCTTGTTTGTCCTTCCAATATCGTTTACAAAATTTGAATTTCAAATGTGAGAAATTTAGACGTAATTATCCTCAACTAAATGATTTCAAATCAAAAAGTTATCAACTACAAAGTTGTATAACTTTTCAAGATCTATAACTTTTGTTTTGGTTGTTTCTCCATCGAGGTCGTTTAAAAAATTCAAATTTTAAATTTGAGAAATTCAAACATAGTTTTCCTCGATAAGATGACTTTAAATGAAAAGTTGTCAACTACAAAGTTGCATAACTTTTTGAGCTCTACAACTTTCGTTTTGGTTGTTTCTCAATCCAAAGTCATTTAAAAAATTTAAATAAATTTGAGAAATTTAAACATTGTTTTTTTGTGACAAATTGATTTCAAATGAAAAAGTTACCAACTACAAAGTTCTAGAACTCATCGAGATCTACAACTTTTATTTTGGTCATTTTTCATGTGACTTGGTTTGAACAATTCAAATTTTGAATTTCAAAAAATGACAACTTCAAACAAGATTTTTTTAACAGCAAATGATTTGAGCTGCAAAAGTCATCAACAACAAAGTTGTAGAACTCATCAAGATCTACAACTTTTATTTTGGTCATTTTTTCATCCGATAATGTGATAGTATACATTGTTCACAAATTCATAAATCTCTCGCATAGTTTACGAAACTATACAAGAGATATGTCATTTGTGAACAATGTTTACTACCACTTTGTCGAATAAAAAAAATTATCAAAATAAAAATTGTAGATTTTAATGAGTTCTACAACTTTTATGTTAATGACTTTTTCAGCTGAAATCATTTGTTGTTTCAAAATGCTGTTTGAAGTTGTTATTTTTGAAACTCAAATTTTGAAATGTTAAAAAGAAAAGATGACCGAAATATTAGATGTAAGAACATAATAAATTGATAGAGCATGATTTTATAAAATTTTAGAAAAAAATCAAGTAATTTGAAGTTAATATAAGGGAGAAAGACTAGTTACAAGTTTTAGCTAGAGATTAAAAAGAGAGATCAAAGTTCTTCAACCATTTAAAATTTGAATTTCAAATAATATTTTGAAACATCAAATGATTTCAAATGTAAAAGATGTAAATAGCAAAGTCCTATAACTTTACGAGATCTATAACTTTTATTTTAGTCATTTCTCTATAAGGTCGTTTGAAAATTTTAAATTTTAGTACTTAATTTTTAATTTTCATCGTCTATTTCAAATTATTTGTAGTGACGCTAAGTTATGGAAACCGCCACTAAAAATATATTTTTACTAGCTGCTTTCTTAAGGCTACTGCCAGTAGAAATCTTGCATTTTCAGTGGCGGTAAACTTAAGAAAACAACCAGTAAAATTGAATTTACACTGGCGGTTTATGATCTGGACCTACAGTTTTATTTCTAGTGGCGCCCATATACCAGGAACCGCCAGAAATTGTCTCTGTACGGGCCCTCTGGTTAATTAGAGTGGGCAAACGTATTTTAGGCCATACGGAAATACATTGGCTTGTAGGTCGTCCTGATATGGTTTGGGATGTGAAAAAGGCACGATTGAGATAGAGGCAACATTGGAATGGCAAGTTAAATAGAAAAATAGTAATGGCATGACTTAGAAGCGTGAAAATTGTAATTACATGATCCAAATAGCCCTACTAGTTGGTGTTAAACTTTGACCCAAATTAGCTGAGATTGGCCAATTAATTGGCTAACTAGTTAAAATCTTGGCTAAAAAAGTAACCACCTACAGTCATGTTATTTTAATGGATTAAAATTAATTTTAACTAGTAGTTACTAACAATGATTAAATCTTTGGTGTCAAACCTGCCGTCCGTGCTCCGCTGACCGCGGTCGAGGCTCGACGACTCGACAGGTGGGCGCCACGGACGGCGGCTGAGTCTGGTGACCGTGATACGCTCAAACTGTTTGGCTTCATTTGGAGGCTGGTGGTCAGCCACGCTCAGCGTCTCAGCCTGCGAGTTGTGTACCGTCTGTCTCCTGCTGCTTACTTTTTCGTTCATCTCCGTCTCCACCAGATTGTTTTGCTTATAATACGTACTTTTTTATGAAGTAAATAATATTTTTTTTTTACAACAAATTAATTAACAGTATTTTTAGCTAAACGAACAGGACTGAGACTGTTGTTCACACAGGAGTACGCACACATACACGTACACGTACACATACAGGTGGACCCCTGAGATTATTCTTCCGTGAGCCCACAGCTGGTTGGCATGACTAGTGTGCAATGCGGAATGTGGAGCACAGCTGCGACAAGCTCTGCAACTTCCTCTGACACAGGGAAGATAAGGACAGACAGGCGGAATGTGGAGTTCAGCGAACTCGTTCGCTTGGCCCTGGTTAAGCTCCTCTAAACTTCTGAAAAATACGCTATATAAAAAAAAAATTCCGTCATATTAAATTTATGGTACATGCATGGAGTACTAAATATAGACGAAATCAAAAACTAATTGCACAGTTTGCTTTAACTTTGCGAGACGAATCTTTTGAGCCTAATTAGTGAATGCTTGGACAATAATTCACAAATACAAACGAAATGCTACAGAAGTGAATCTTCACTATGCAAAGTACTTTGCCCAACTAAACACCGCCTTGGTTCATAATTTGTACTTTTTCAGCTAAATAGTATTTTTCTTGTACAATAAATTAATTAATAATACTTTTAATCATGCCTTATCATATTAGTACCGCTACTCCTGTTCTCTCCGTCTAGAAAAAAAAATGTCGAGAGAAAAGAGAGTACTACTTTTACTTGTAGGGAGTAGTACGTTGCATGCAATCTTCTCTGCCCATGCGAGGCCGCGAGGCGATGCGTCGAGTACTACTTTAGGGTGCGATTGGGAGCGCTCTACGGAGCGGATTCTCGATGAGAATCCCTCCTCGGCTGTCAAATGGTTTTTTTTAGAGTGAAGTGGTTATCTGATGATTCTATAAAGTGATTCTTTAAAATGAATTAAGAAGTTGAGAGCTAAAAAAAAGTAGCTTCTTCTGATTTTGTGAAGTAATTCTCCATAATGATTTTAAGAGTTTATGCTAAAGAATAAAAGAGAATCATTTTCAGCCTCAGAATCACTTCATCAGAGAATCAGGGACCACAGCTGGAGAATCAGGGAGCACAACTCTACCAAACGGACCCTTAGTACTCCCTTCGTCCAAAAAATATACAATTTTGGCACAATGTTATAGTTTAGTATCCTAAGTTCAATCAATTATAAATAAAAAAGTATTAATAATTATGATATCAAATTAATATCATTAGATTAATTATAAAATATATTTTCATAATAAATTATTTTGAAGATGTAAATATGAATAGTATTCACTAGAAATTTAATCTTCTCGTAGATGCATTCTTTTATAGACATGGAGCAGATGACAAAAGTCCTACCTCAAGCTGGTCTGCTTTGAAGCACAAATTATGCTAGCCTATACTTTTTTTTACATTTAATAGTGCAAGCGATGGAAGTGCACGTACCACGCGTCACTAACATCCGAAGCGCCGGCGTGCAGCTTCCAAAGCGCAAGGTCTTTTTTTTTAATACGTGCAAGGGGTTATTACTGGGGACTTTTACCTGAGTGCCGTTAGGTAAGATTATAGTAATCCTCTATGAGCCATTAAAAAATTCGAACGGTCACAAGTTTTATTGCACTAAACTTTTTTTTTGGTCTTTAACGTCATTCCATCCCCTTCTGTCAGTTTTTCATCGTGCGACAGCTCTGACACGTGGGGCCACCAATGAAGATGACTAAAATGCCCTTCCCTCACAACCAACACACGCTCATACATGCGGACGCCCGCGCAACCTCTACGAGCAGTTCCACCGGGTGGCCTACCTGTACTTCCTCGTCCTGGTGGCGCTGAACATGGTGCCGCAGCTGGGCGTGCTCACGCCGGCCGCGTCCGTGCTCCCGCTGGCGTTCGTGCTCGGGGTGACGGCGGTGAAGGACGCGTACGAGGACTGGAGGCGGCACCGGTCCTACAAGAACGAGAACAACCGCACCGCGTCGGTGCTGGTGGGCGGCGTGTTCGTGCCCAAGCGTTGGAAGGAGGTGCAGGCGTGGGGGAGGTGTTGCGCGTGGTGGCCAACGAGACGCTGCCGTGCGACATGGTGCTGCTGTCGACGAGCGACCCCACCGGCGTCGCCTACGTGCAGACCATCAACCTCGACGGCGAGTCCAACCTCAAGACGCGGTACGCCAAGCAGGAGACGATGCCCACGCCGGCCGAGACGCTCGCGGGGGTCATCAAGTGCGAGAGGCCCAACCGCAACCTCTACGGCTTCCTCGCCACGGTCGACCTCGACGGCCGCCGCGCCGTCTCGCTCGGCCCCTCCAACATCTTGCTCCGCGGGTGCGAGCTCAAGAACACGGCCTGGGCCATCGGCGTGGCCGTCTACACCGGCCGGGACACCAAGGTGATGCTCAATAGCTACGGGGCGCCGTCCAAGCGCAGCCGCCTGGAGACGCACATGAACCGCGAGACCATCATGCTCGCCGTCGTCCTGTTCCTCCTCTGAACCATCGTGTCGCTCCTCGTTGGCATCTGGCTCGGCGACCACGGTGACGAGCTCGGGGTGATCCCCTTCTTCCGCAAGAGGGACTTCTCCGTCAAGGACGACCCGGACGCCACGTACAACTGGTACACGGGATGGGCGCCGAGGTGGCCTTCACCTTCATGAAGTCGGTGATCACCTTCCAGGTGATGATACCCATCGCGCTGTACATCTCCATGGAGATCGTCAGGGTCGGGCAGGCTTTCTTCATGGTGCAGGACAAGAACGTGTTCGACGACAAGCGGCAGGCCAAGTTCCAGTGCCGCGCGCTCAACATCAACGAGGACCTGTTAGCGTGTTTAAGTTAGTTAGTATGGGTCCCACATGTCATCCTCTACTAGGATGCTTATGTCTGTTAGAGCATCTCTAACCGTGTTAGATAAAACAGACTACCGATGTGAACTAAAAATTAGCCCCCGAAATCGTACGGTTCAGTCCACATCAGCATCCTACATGTTAAAGACTGTTTCTAACTGCTAAATCGTAGCTAGAGATTGAGGCCAGGGCATGAATCTCATCATCGCATCGGATGCCTGCAAGCAGGGTGGGTACGTGTTAGCAACCTCAACCTTGCAACTCGATCACACACCAACAATATAATCACGGTAGCAATTCAATACAACTGAGATGAACTGGAGCAGGGGAGGAGGAAGCAGAGAGTACAGATATAGGAGGAGCAAGCAGCAGGAAGAAGATCTAGAAGGCTCTAGAAGGGACTAGAGATAGTAATCTAGGTACAAGAGAGAGGTAGTCTTGGGGAGGAAGATGGACAGTAGACTAGGAAGAGTATTCTGATAATTTGTTTGATGTCTCCTTTCGTGTGTCGCTGACCCTTTTGTACTGAGAGAGAGTTGCTGCCAACCTGCCGAGGCCCATGGCCCAAGAAGTTGTTGGCCCAACATCTATCCCTAACATTCCCCTCCTCTTAAAATTCGGCTTGCCCCCAAGCCGATGCATAATATCGCTTAAGTAGCAATTCACTGTGGAGAGCATGCACTTGAGTGGCTGAACAACACCTTGTGCTAATGCAAACATAGCAGTAAACATTGGCAGTCCAACGACCTCAAGCAGCAGTCTGTTCGCACACTGATAAACTACCAGGATCCCATGGTATGTGTAGCTGTTGAAGGTCAAGCCACTGTAAGAACGCTTCTGAACGCTGCACCACTTTTTTTTTTTACAGTAACACATACTTTCTTCCATAATTGCTGCATTGGCTCTTCCATGGACGAGGGCAATTTAGTCGTTCCAACAAAATAAGCACCACATGGTTGCACCTTGATCCATCAGACATGACCTCCAGGTGTACGGTGGCAGTAAACATAGAATCAGCAATATCCAGCTTAATGGCAATTGAGGTGGTCCTGAGTAACGAAGCAGTTGCCAAATGCTTTCCAAAGATAAGGGCTGAGAAGAAGTTGCAGTCCAAACAAGTGTGCATATAATTATATGTGACTGATAAATCCGTTTGCTCATTGCTGACAACAAAGAATCCATCACCATGCTTTTGTGGTAGAAACATAATGGTGATGGATACCGAGAATCGACGGCTCTGATACCAATTGTTAGTAACCCCAACCTTGCAACTCGATCACACACCAACAATATAATCACGGTAGCGATTCAGTACAACTGAGATGAACTGGAGCAGGGGAGGAGGAAGCAGAGAGTACAGATATAGGAGGAGCAAGGAGCAGGAGGAAAGCTTTAGAAGAGACTGGAGATAGTAATCTAGGTACAAGAGAGAGGTAGTCTTGGGGAGAAAGATGAACAGTAGACTAGGAAGAGTATTCTGCTAATTTGTTCGATGTCTCCTTTCGTGTGTCGCTGACCCTTTTGTACCGAGGCTCGGAGAGTTGCTGTCAACCTGCCGAGGCCCATGGCCCAAGAAGTTATCGGCCCAACATCTATCCCTAACAGTACGTGCCGGCGCGATCCATTGCCCGCTACCATCCGTTGTCGCTTACAGGAGATTCAGCCGTAAAGCAGCAACCCAACGAAAACCTGCTTTCCCAGCGGAGATTGTGCACAAACCTCGGCTTCTCCCTGTGGCCAATGATAAAGATAGATGCAGACAAAAATTCGAATTTGCTGTCGTCAGCAGCCAGCAAGAACCCCCCGTCGCTTCGACCCAGTGTTACCGTTTGCATGCATGTGATGATGTGATCAAAGTCCAACATATAAACGCTAAAATATTGGACGTAGTAGCATGCATGCAATGCACGTACCTAATTATCATTAATTAATCTTCACAATCGGTCTATGCCGCCTTGCTCAAAAAAAAAAATCGGTCTATGCCGCCCGCACGGTGGAATGCTTGCATCCATGCATGCAAAGGTTGCGCTTGGTGTGCCCAGCCAAATCACGCGCGCTCCGACTCTCCTATCCTGACACGGTGCAAAGATTACCAGTAGCTGGAACCAAAAAGCAAGAAAACGCGACGATTCGCTGCTTTTGCCACCGCTCCGCGTCTGCCTGCCTGCCTGACACAAGCACGCAGACGCAGCAGCAGGGGTACGCGAAAAAGCTTACCCACTCCGCCTGGCGCTCGCCTTGCTCGTCTAGCCTGCAGCTGCAGATCCAAATAGCCCTGCTAGTTGGGGTTAAACACTCAAACTTTAACCAAAGCTAGCTGAGGTTGTCCAATTAATTAGCTAACCAGTTGAAAACTTAGCTAAAAAATTAACCGCCTACTAGTCATGTTATTTAAATGGATTAAAATTAGTTTTAACTAGTATTTGGCTAGCTACTAATATAATAATAATAAGAGTAAAGTCTATTTTTGGCCATCAAACTTTTGGCGAAGTCCGGGAACCACCATCGAACTCGAAAACCAGAAATATTTCACCATTTATTTTCTAAAACCGGACACAAAAGGCCATGGACTGCAGTCCACCTACACATTCCTGGTTTTGATAGAACTCCTCCCCTTCTCTCATTCTTCTCCTCCAAACCAGCCCTCTCCTCTTCTCACGTTACTCTCTCCTCCCCTTGCTCTCCCATGGCTGCCACTCCCTAAATTCCCTCTACAGCACCAAATCTTTGGGGGAAACTTGCAAATCGGATCGAGGACAACAATAGGAGCAAGAAGAGGTGCATCTTGCATGTGGATCGGTCCTTCCCCATCCCTTCCCGTCGCCCTAGGGTTTGTGGCTGACTAAGGTGAGTTGGATTTCCCCCTTCTCTGCACAAGTTTGGTGTTTAGGGTGGATTTTGGCCATGGGAATAGGTGGACTAGTGGGGGAGAAAAGTTGCTTGAATGTTGTTCCTCGGATTTCAGATGAACAGTTTCTGCATATTTTCTTGGGGAAACGATTAGGGCTACTTAGAGACCGAAATAAGTGTTTTGGTGAACTACAAAGTTGTAGAGGACCTTCGGATCTATTAGCTCGTGAAATTTCATGATTTTATCTCAAGCAGTTTCAGAGATATGTATTTTCGAAATTAGGTGTCTTGCTGTGATGAAGTTCTGGACAGAACTGGATGTAGGGGCCTTTCGAAACCCTTAAATGTCTTATTAGACTTTTCAAATATGAGAAGCTTGTAGTACTTTCCATTAGCTTTCTAGATTGGTAAAGATTATGCCTTTTGTATTTCGCTGCCATCATATCCTTTATGGATTAAAACGTATAAAGAGGTGAAGCAGCACTGCTGCATTCGATATGTCGCTTTGTTTGTTGTTTTGCTTGTATGTCGGGTTAGGGAGTAGGAGTGCTTAATCCATTGTTTAATGCAGCCACAAACTTGTTTTTCATATAGGCAAGTGATAAAGTGTCCTGGGGATGGATCCATTTGAGTATTTTCCAGTCCGGTTCCATTTCAATGGAGAATTCATAAGAACAGGAAGACAAGTGCAGTACATCGGTGCTCGGATGGAGGTTTCCTTCATAGATAGGGATAAAGTGTCCTTGCCTAAGATTATTGGCCACCTAAAGGACCATTGCAATGTAAGTGAAAGGGCTCTTTTGCATTGGCTTCTTCCTGGGAAAGAGCTCGACAATGGTCTGAGGCTGCTTCTAGATGACAAAGGCTGCTTAGAGGTAGCAGGTACCATTGGGGATGGAGAGCTAGCTGAAATCTATGTTAAAGAACCTATTGCTTTGGAAGAAAGTGAATGTGACGAAGTCAGTGAATATGAAGAGGAGGAAGGAACAAGTGATGAAGATGACTCACTGAATGAGCAGGAAATACAGGAGGAATTGGATGATGGACCTGAGATAGAAGAGGATACTCAGCCTATGCATGCAACCAATGAATTTTTAGGTGCAACCATTGTTCCAAGTGGTAATAGAGCTAGGATCCAACAACCAATACAGCTTGATGAGGGATGGAAAAATTCAAGGAAAGACAAAGGCAAGCAAGTAGTTGTCCATGATCCAAAGTCTGGGGATAGCAGTGACAGTGACTACTTACCTGGTGATGAGTGTTCTTCTGAGGATGATGATGAAGTTGTAGAAATTCTGACCAAGTTCAGGGTGTTTAAAAGGGGGTTAAAGGCTAGACAGGTAGCCAACTTAGATGAAGTCATATTGGACAATCCCAAAGAGGTGCCAAATTTGTATGAGATAGAGGATGAAGGAAATTTGACCCCATATGATGGCAGCAGTGATGATGAGGATTCATTAGAAGAGATGAGTGATGGGGATATTCAGAAGTGTACTAGTAAATGTCCAAGATTTAATAAGAAGGAACCAATTCCTAAGTTTGAGATTGGGATGAAGTTTAGTGGAAAGAAACAATTCAAGAAGGCATGTATCAAACATAGTCTAGTTGAGAGGAAGCTTATCAAATTCTACAAGAATGAGGCATCAAGAATAATTGCAGTATGTGACTGGTCCACATGTAAATGGAGGTGCATGGCTTCTGTCAATTCTAGGAGTAGTAGTTGGCAGATTGCTAGCTACAATGCTGAGCATACATGTCCACCCAGAAGGGACAATAGGATTGGTTTTGTGATCTTTTGTTTAGAGATATAGAGGTGTATGGTGGCACTGGATGGGTTTTCATATCAGATCAACAAAAGGGAATTTTGAATGCAGTGCAGAAATGTGCTCCAGATGCTGAGCATAGGAATTGTGCTAGGCATATATATGCCAATTGGAGGAAAAAATTTAAAAAGAAGGAGTGGCAGAAGAAATTTTAGGCTTGTGCAAAGGCCCCTTGTGTCACATTGTTCAACCTAGCCAAGGCAAGACTTGCAAAGGGTACACAAGCTGGAGCTCAGGCTATAATGAACACTGATCCACATCACTGGAGCCGTGCCTGGTTCAGGTTAGATTCTTTTTGTGATTCAGTTGACAACAATATGTGTGAATCTTTTAACAAATGGATTGTAGAGGCTAGATACTTTCCAATTATTACCATGCTTGAGACAATTAGGAGAAAAGTCATGGTTAGGATTCAGCACAACAGAACCAAATCAGATGGGTGGAACACAGTCATATGCCCAAATATCTTGAAAAAATTGAATGCATATATTAATTTATTTGGAGTTTGCCATGCAATATGTAATGGACAAGACCAATTTGAAGTGGTTCACTGGATTAATAGGTTCAATGTGGACCTGAACAAAAAGGAGTGTTCCTGTAGATATTGGCAACTATCTGGAATGCCATGTCTTCATGCCATATCTTGCATTTTCTTCAAGACAAATGATCTGTCACCATTTATTGCTAGCTGCTACTCAGTGGAACAGTTCAAAAACACATATGACTATTGTCTATTGCCAGTGGAAGGAATGAATGCATGGCCTGCTTTCAGAGAAAACACCACTGAAGGCTCTGGATATGTAAAGATGCCGTAGACCAAAGAAGCAAAGAAAGAGAGAAGCACATGAGAAACCAAAGTCTGAAAAGGCCTCAAAGGTGGGCACAATTATCAAGTGTACGAAATGCATGCAAATTGGTCACAACAGGTCCACATATAACAAAAGGAATGGCCAGTCCCATAATGCTGCTCAGATTTCAAGAGAACAAGGTGGAACTTCATCAAGTGCACCTCACCATAGCACTGCTGCATCCATGAAGAGAAAAGCAAATACAACTCCATGTACACATAACAAAAGGACAAGGACAACCAAGGTATGGCTCCAAAACCAGTGTAACATTATTGCCAATTTATGATCCTCACAAAATATGTGTGTTCAATGATTTATTTCTTCTTTTGCAAGGCTGGAGGTTCAAATACATTGGCCCAGACATCCGCAAGTGCCAAAGTTGATACAAACTCCTTCGGTTCAGCAACTATGCACTTGCACTCCAATGTGCCATTTACCAAAGCTGGCTCAAGTGTGTCTATCACTATAAACTCAGGAAAAGTTGAAGTTCGTTTGAATGCTCAAGGACCATCCCCTCCAAAGAAGCTCCCGGTTAGAAGACCAGCCAAAGGCCCTATGTTCTTTCTGCCAGCACCTGGTGATGCCATCTGAAGTATCTGTGATGCCCATGTGTAATGCCAGAATGCTGGTTTAAGTTTATTTTGCTACCATCTGAACTATGGATTGTGAGGTGTAATGCCAGACTGTTGGCTTAAGTTCATGTTGCTACCATCTAAACTAGGAATTGTGATGTGTAATGCCCGATCGATGGCTTAATTTTACCCGACAAAGATGTGAACTATGAATGTCATGTGTAGGTGGCGCTCAAAACCGTGCGCGTCAAAACCAGTGGATCTGCAGTACATGGCCTTTTGTGTCCGGTTTCAGAAAATAAATGGTCAAAGATTACTGGTTTTAGAGTTCGATGGTCGTTCTCGGACTTCGACAAAAGTTCAATGGTCAAAAATGGACTTTTTCCTAATAATAATAATAATAATAATTAAATCTTTGGTGTCAAACCTGCCGCCCGTGCTCTGCTGACCACGGTCGAGGCTCGACAACTCGACAGGTGGGGCGCCACAGACGGCGGCAGAGTCTGAAAGCGTGATACGCTCGGAAGCCCCACCCCCACCGTGCGAAACCTGAAACCACACAACCGCACGAAGACCGAGGGCACGAGCCGGGAGGCATCCCAGTCCCACCTCGCCGCCTCCGCCCCCGCCGCTTCCCCTCTCGTTCCCTTCGCGACGAGGCGGCAGCGCGCAGCGCCGTCCAGCTAGGATTAGTTCCCTCCCCTCCCGTCGTCGTTCTTCGACCGTTGCCGCCGTGGTACCGCGGGCGGGCATTTCGCCGACTGCCGGCTCGCCGTCGCGCCGCGGCTCCTGTCAGTTGCCTGCCATGCCGCGAGAGCTGGCCGGCCACCCGCCGCTTGTCTCCGTCTTACGAGTGCCGCCGGGCGTCGTCGATGCGACAACCCCTGCGCGGCTGTGGAGTTGGTTCCGCCAGATCGCGCTAGCTGCTCGCCGCGACCAGTGCCAGCCAAGCTTCCGCCCGTGTGCCTCCGCTGCGTCCCGCTCTGGCCGCATGCACACATCAGGCGCGTAATCGGGAGACAACACCAGGTAGACCTCATCACCTCGACATAAATTGGAATTCGTATTTCGCACGCTGATTATGCTAGCTGTTCGATTTGAATCCCCTGGTCACATTTTAGCTTCTCGTAGATTTCCTCGTCTACGCTTGTTATATCTTGACAAGCATTAGGCCACCCTGATTTTACTAGTACAGCCATATTTACCAAGTTGTTAATCAAACACCAATGCTTGTGGTTCAAAGCTAGTTTCGTAATTTGAAGATGCTGTAAATTTACATCTTAAGTCCACCGCCATCCTAAAAAAAATTACATCTAGATTCGTGCATTGCAGACCACGCTGCTCTGCCACAGATATTTTCCCTTCGTTGTACTACAATAATATCCCGTCGAAGAAGAAAATCAAAAAGAAAATAAGTCAGTGAAGTGGAATGTGCTACAGGCCTACTACAGCTGTCTCGGTCAAAAAGTTGGCTGACTCCGCCTGGGCGCAGGCCGTTGATGTACCAAGTTACAACCACTTTATTTTATGCTTATTACTACTGGCAAACACGAATATTAATTACTACTGAAATGCATTTCCTTTATAGCGCGGTTTGATTAATCTGGATTAGTCTCCAACTGGTTTCCTGATTGGGCAGATTAACACAAGGCAAGGCAGTACGCAGGGAAGCTTGTACGGACGTCGGGATGTGTGCGACACCGCCCGACCCGACCCAAACCGAGCGCCCGAGCCAGAGCCAACTCCGATTCATCATCGGCGCATGGGCACCGGGCCGGCCCCAGGATAAGCAAAAGCAATCGACCGCTGGCATGGGTGGGCGCTGGGTATAAGTCCTCCAACACCGCCTCGACCATCTTTCTTCTTGCCGAGGATGGTCTAAGAAGGTGAGATGGATCTCCACTCTCGCCTCTTCTCCTAGCTTTTTCCCTTTCTCTAATCATCATCTCTGCAACTCCTTCAGAAGCTTCTCCCGGCCGGTGTACATCCCAAAACCCCATCATCCTTTGTTCCTGCTGCTCCTCTACTTCATAAGCGTAAGATTGTCCTCCTGCTCTCGCGCTACGATTTAAGGTGTGCACGCACGTGGTCATGTTTTGAATGTTGCTCCTGTTTTCCCTTGTTTTGAGCGGATTCGGTGCTAAGATGTGCGGGTGTTTTTCGGTTTGGAAACCTTGAAAGATTTTGACGTGTGGGTTTGGTCCTCTCCAAGGTTTTTGGTGCTTGGTAATGGTATTGCCGCACCTGTTTTTATTGTCACGATGGTTTTTGGTGGTGACGGAGAGGTTTAGGGGGCCAGCAGGGGCACCAGCGGCTCTATGGTGACATCCGCTCAAGTCCCTCCTTCGAACTCGGTGAAGTTTTGGAAGTTTTAGTTCATTTCGCCGTCGATCTCTTCACGGCTCTGATGATAGTTGAGGTTGTAGGGAGTTCTTCCTTCTTGGGATCGGAGGCCCTTGGATCTCCGTAATATTTTGGGCGGCTATGCCCTGAGCCCATGCTTTGCTTGAGTTGTTGCGTTCCGTTCCGTTCCGTGTTTCTTTCGGCGTGTTGCTTTTCGTTGTGGGTTTTTTTGGAGGGAAGACAGCAAGGAGCGCCACGTCGCCTCACCGTCCTCTACTCGACGCCGCCTCCTCTCTTTCCCACGACGTCGCCCCACCATCCTCCGCCTGACGCTGCCCCAACGCCTTCCTCATTGTCGGCGACCGCAGTGCCAACGTCCAATCCATGGAGTTGATGCAATGACTTCCTCGTGGAGTTGATGCAGTTGAAGCGCTAAGGGTTAAGGCACAGAGGTGAGTTGGTTGTCTCTTTCCTCCCTAAAATCATCAATGTGGTGGTAGTAGTTGTCAGTACACATGGGTTTCGAAGGAATCACTTGTGCATAGGGATTGTGGATTAGATTAAGTTTAGGGTGATGATACTTTAGAGTAGTTTATGCATAGGGACTTGGTAGTGTTATTTAATCTTAGGGATTGGTACTGCAATCTGTAGAGTAGTTTATGCATCGGCAGTTGCTTAATGCGGCACAGTTTAGTGGATTTTGAGCTATTTTAATCCCTCTTTTTGTCTCTAGATCCATTGTTTATACATTTCTTTTTGGTTTGTTTACATAGGACACATGGATTGGTCGGAGAAGCTAAATGTTAGGTTCCATTACAATGGGGAGTTCCTTTATGATGGGAAGAAAATGCACTATTGTGGTGGAACCGTGGCCATGTCCTACATTGATCATGACAAAGTCTCCCTTCCTAAATTAATTGGGCATCTGAAGGACCACTGCACTGTTTTGGATGGCACCCTGTTGCACTGGCTAATTCCAGGGAGAGAACTGCACGATGGATTGTGAGCACTAGTTGATGACAAGGCATGCCTAGATATGTTGAGATGCACTGATGATGGATTTTTTTTTGCAGAAGTATATGTTGAGGCACCAGTTGCACAAGAAATATCTGATGATGAGGCTGGCACTGGCAATGAAGACGAAGAAAGTGATTATGAGGATGAGATGGATGCAGAGTCTGAAGACGAAGCAGGCATGGAAGATGAAGAAGAATCACTTCCTCAAGATGCAGACTTGGGGTCTGGAGCAAGACATATCGTGCCATATAATCCTCAGTCAGGAGTCATTGTACACAATCAAATAAAAACAGGTAATGGTGAGGATCCAAGAGAATAGTACCAAAGTTGATAGATGGCCCACTATGATTTGTCCAAACATCCTTAAGAAGCTCAATGTGTACATCACTCAGTCTGGTTTCAGTCATGCAATTAGTAATGGTAATGACAAGTATGAAGTAGTGCACTATGACCACAGATGGACTGTAGATCTTACTGCAAGAACTCAGAGTTGCGCGTGTATCGGCAACTAGCTGGGTTTGTTTGTCTATGTCCAACCACATGCAATAAGTTGCATTTACTTCATCACACATTGCCTAGAAGACTACATAGCACCATGCTTTTCAGTTTCTGAATTTAAGAAAACCTACAGTCACTACCTACAATCAGTAGAGGGGATGCACAACTGGCCCATCTCAGAAAGGGAAAAGCCTCTAGCTCCACTAGATGTTAAACTTCCAGGAAGGCCCAAGAAAGAGAGGAAGAGAGAGTCAACTGAGAAGCCTAAACCCACCAGGATATCCAATGTAGACACAATTATCAGATGCAGGAATTGCAAAGGAGTTGGGCACAACAGGAAATCATGTGCTAAGAGGAATGGAATGTCAACACCTGTTGGTCCTTCTAAATCTGCACCTATGAGAATGTCAACACATGTTGGTCCTTCTAAATCTGCAACTGTGAGAATGTCAAGTGGACAACAAAGTTGTTCTAGTGCAAGAGTTGTAGGCAACAGTAGGAAAAGAAGTTTTCACTTGAGCACTTCAACGGAAACATCTCAGGTTAGCCTACTTTCTTTCAACAATGCACAACTTTTCTTTTGCACTTAACAAAATGTAATGACTCAATCTTATTTGTTTGTAGCCACAAAAAGAGAGAAAGTTGTCCATTGGCATAAATCAAGGGAGTGTGGCAAGAACTAGTGCTGTAGCTAAAGTTTCTACATACAAAGGAGAATATGCTATACTAAACCTCAAGGCACAATTACCATTATCTCAAGCAAGCTCTAGTGTCACAGTACATATAAGCTCTGGATCAGCCTCTGCAAAAGTCAGTGCTCAAGAACCATCAAAGAGAGAGAGAAAAACACCGGCAAAGTTCCAGCAGTACTTGATGCTTCCTCCTCCTGCTGGTGGTGCTTCATCATCCGGGAGTGGCAAGAAGATATGAAGCTATGACTTAAAGTGTCTGGTCTTTTACTACGTTATCCATGTGTATGTCAGAACTTTCTTGCTCTGTTACTATGCTATCCATGTGTATGTGAGAACTCTGTTAGTCATATATTGTCTTATTTAATTATGGGACCCTTTAACTGTTGGCCTATGTGTGAAGACTTGTCATTGCCATGTTGTTGGCTTATGGAATTTGTATTTTGAGATATAGTATGCCATGTTGTTGGCTTCAATTACTATTCTGCTATCCATATTGATGTCAATGTTATTTATGATGCCATAGCAGGGTGGAATTACGGACGGTCAAGTCACTGTGAAACCAGGGTGGAACAGGGCGGGGGGTTAAAGTGCATGGTTTTGTAAGTTGGAAGGTCTCCATTGCCTGGTTTCATAGTTTGAGGGTTAAATTCATACTCCTAAGTAAGGGGGTGTTTAGATTCACATCCTCAATGTTAGTCGCTGTCCCATCGGATGTTTGGACATATGCATGAAGTATTAAATATAGACTAATTATGAAACTAAATGCATAGATTGAGGCTGTTTTGCGAGACGAATTTTTTAAGTCTAATTAGTTCATGATTTGACAATGTGGTGCTATAGTAAACATGTGATAATGACGGATTCATTAAGCTTAATAAATTTGTCTCGTGAATTACTGACGGATTCTGTAATTTATTTTTTTATTAGTATCCGAAGATGCCATGCGATACCCCATGTGATACCTTCTAAACTTTTAAACTTTAGTCACTTGATCCAAACACCCCCTAAGTTCAAGGTTGAAAAATGTATTTTACCCAAAACTTAAAGCCTAAGGTCAGGTGACAGACCAAGACCTGTCGAGCTAAAGTGGGCACCAAACTAACGTCTTAAGGACCAACCGCAAAAACTACTTGCGGTCTTGCGGATGTAGCTGTAGGGTGCAGGTTGACCACAGCCACAAGAGATGGCAACGAGGAATTTCTCGTTGAGGAATGACTTCACATTTCGGCCTTGTTTAGATATCCTTAAAATTCCAAGTTTTTTCACTCTCTCTCCATCACATCAATTTTTAGCTATTTGTATGGAGCATTAAATGTAGGTAAAAAAATAACTAATTGCACAGTTTAGTTGGAAATCACGAGATGAATCTTTTGAGCTTAGTTGGTCCACGATTGGACAATATTTACCAAATAAGACGAAAGTGCTACTATTCATCGGGTTGAAATTTTTTGCAATCTAAACATGGCCTTCGTTCTAGTCAGAAAAAACCACTGTTTTCACAAAAACCGTGGGGAGGGCCAGGGATTTGGTCCCTTTCCCTGATCCTGCGCAAGGAATGATCCCCATGGGGATTCCCATCCTGGCATAGGTACTTTCCAATTTAATAATAAAAGTACTACTACCTCAGTAAAAAATAATAATTTTAGCATAGTATCATAGTTTAGCATCTTAAGTTCGATCAATTATAGATAAAAAAATATCAATATTTATGATATCAAATAAGTATCATTAGATTAATTATGAAATGTATTTTCATAGTAAATTATTTTGGAGCTATAAATGTGAATAATATTCACTAGTAATTTAGTCAAACATGATCCACTCTTGCTGACACGCAATTCATAGTTGCATTCTTTTCTAGACAGAGGGAGTACTCCCTCCGTCCCGTAATTAATGTCGTCCTGGCACCGGTTCTGAGTGTCTAGGTTCATACAGCTGATGAAGCATCCAGACAACCTCCCGTACAATGCAGGCAATAAATGGTGCATCTCACTGATAGCCAGAACGACATATATAAAGGGACAAAGGGAGTATGTTTTAGCGCGAGTGTACAATTGATGCACTGCAACATACAAATGTAGTCCATCGATAAAACGTTAATACTCTATGGCAATACACATAACTAAACACTAAATAACAATTACATCACAAATTTCAGTGATATAGGTGCGCTGCGGGGATCTTTCTTCAGGATGTCTTTTCTCCTGATCTCAATGGGGGAGAATAAGCTTCGTCCTCTAATAGATGAATTCCCAAATCGGGGCCCTATTGGCATCCCTATCGGTCTATCTCCCTTGCATATGTTCCATCTGACTTCCTCAGTTATTCTGAAAGTCCGATTTGCCTCTCTCAATAAAAAAATAAATTTTTAAACCCATCTAACTTTTGAAACAATCTAATTTACCTAACTGAGTGGTTTTGACAATGATTTTGGCTGATGTGGTAGGTGGTGCCATATTAGTCGTCCTACATGACATCCCATTAGTCTCACCTCAAAATCAAGTTTCCTGATAACTCAAGTGATCAATTAGACTTTATAAAAAATGCTACAAAAATAAATCTTTTAAAACTTATCCAAAATTTTTTCTAGGAATAGTATGCATTTTAAAATACTGAAATCTAAATTAATCTTAGAAATAAGATTAAATCAGATTTTTAGTATTTTTAAATACTTACTTTTTCTAAAAAATATTGGAATAAGTATTTTTGAAAAAATTATTTCTGCATTTTTTATATATAAAGTCTAATTTACTCACGGAACTATCAAGGAAATCCAATTTAGTTCTCTAAACCGTTTTCAAATTCGTTCAGGAAGAAAAATCAAACAGTTTGAAAATTCAAGGAGTCTCAAAGTTCATTTTGTGTAATGAAAATGACAAATCGGACTTTTATAATAGTTGATTGATTGAGATGAAATGGAACTCTTCCATGAAGAAAACTTGCGAGGCCACGGGCAGGTCAGTCGCACGGGCCCATCACGAATGCTAATAACCCTTGGTCCATTCCACTGCGCCGGCGCGGCCCAGCGAAATCTGCCGCGATCACATGCCGGCCGGTGCCGCCCACCCGCCGTCGCCATCAAAATCGCGATGGTTTGCGATCCGCGTCCCTGTCTGTGTACATCCACTTTCCCCGCTTTTCTTCCCACATCCGTCTCCGGTCCTCCTCCACCCACGCGTCCGTGCGCACACGGCCCCCAACCGGCAAACCCCAGCTCCAAGCGAAGCCAGCCAGCCAGGCAGGCAGCCCAGCTCCCAAAGTTCACCCGCGGACAGCCGTACGGCGCAAACCCCCATAAAAAAACCTCACCGACCCGCGATCCCGACCGCAGTTCCCCTCCCCCTCCCCTGTACATCGCGCACGCTGCCGGCTGCTCCCCTCAGCGAGCGAGATGCGGGGGCCGGCGTCAGTGAAGGCGGGGAGCCGGCCGCCGTGGCTGGGGCTGGGGGCGGCGGCGTGGGTGCAGGTCGCGGGCGGCGCCAGCTCCACGTTCGCGCTCTACTCGCACGCGCTCAAGGTCTCCCTGGGCGCCGACCAGAGCCGCCTCGCGCTGCTCGGCGTCGCCTGTGACGTCGGCGAGAACCTCGGCCTGCTCCCTGGGGTGCTCTGCAACCGCCTCCACCCGGCGCTGCTCCTCCTCATCGGCGCCGGCGCGTGCCTGCTCGGGTACGGCACCGCCTGGCTCCTCGTCTCCGGCGTCGCGCCCGCGCTGCCCTACTGGCTGGTGAGCTGCCGACCGCCACTGTCGCTCTTCGTTTTGCTACTTCTCATCAATTTACTCTGATCGATTTTTTTTTTCTTCGCGAAAGACATTGCTGATCGATTTTAAAGATCCAGTTTATGCGTTCGTGAAACGGAAGTTGAGTTACTCAGTTTTTCGTGGAAGGCATTGTTTTGTGGCAAGTGGTCGCTTTTTTGGCACTTTTGCGCTGTGCAAGTAAACATTATGCTGGTTTTGGGATTTATTCTCCATTATTACCCTAAAAATGGTTAAACATCTTATGGTGTAAGCTTGAGGGAAAATAGATGTCTCTTTCTGAGATTCCATAAACAAATGGGGACAAGCTGCCTGTCAAACGCTAGCAAACAAATTTTGATTACACTTGGGTCAACAAAAATGCAGCATTTCACTTAGTTTACCTGCAATATGCACGCATTTAGGACTTTTACATGCCAGATCTCACCGGAGGATGATCGGGTGTTCTAGAATTAGCACCACTCATGTTTCCCCTTTAAGGCTTTAATTGAGGTTAGCTTTTTGCTAGCTTCAACTTGAGACAAACTTTTTCACCTACTCTAAGCAGTGTATTTCCAGTCTGGGATTTACTTTATTGGATCTAGTGTAAATTGACTAATGACCCTACTTGCAGATATGGTTTGCGTTATGTCTTGCTACCAATGGTGGTGCATGGTTGGCGACTGCCGTTCTAGTGACCAACATGAGGAACTTCCCACTCAGCAGAGGTGCTGTTGCTGGCATTCTGAAAGGGTACTCGGGTTTAAGTGCCGCTGTTTACACCCTAATATACACTGGAGTGCTCCGTGATTCTCCCATCAACCTTTTGCTCTTTCTCACTCTGGGAATTCCTGCTGTGTGCCTTCTGGCAATGTACTTTGTTCAGCCTTGTGAACCCTCTCTGGTGGAGACGAATGCAGAGCAAGTCCATTTTTTGTTTGCACAAATGGCGAGCATTCTTCTTGGGGTTTATCTGGTTGGTGCTACCATATTGGATCATGTCGTGACTCTCAATGACATTATCAACTATTCTCTGCTTGTCATTATGGTTCTTCTCATTTTTGCTCCCTTGACAATACCATTGAAGATGACTTTATTCCCGAAGAAAAAACGCCCATCAGATTCACACTCTCCAACCACTGATAATGATCACACAGAACCACTTTTACCTTCTTCCTCCGAATCAAACCTTGGTAATCTTGAAGACGACGATTCCTTTGACATTGATATTCTCTTAGCTGAGGGTGAAGGTGCTATAAAGCCTAAGAGAAGAAGACCAAGAAGGGGAGAAGATTTCAGGTTTCGTGAAGCAATACTGAAGGCCGATTTCTGGCTTCTCTTTGCAATATGCTTTGTTGGCATTGGATCTGGAATCACTGTTGTTAATAATCTAGCACAAATAGGAATTGCTGCAGGTGCTGTCGACACAACCATCTCACTCTCTGTCTTCAGTTTCTGCAATTTTTTTGGCCGGCTGGGAGGTGGTGCTGTTTCTGAGTATCTTGTCAGGTAACAGAATATCTTATATTTACTCAGCTATTTACTCTTTGAAATAATTGTTTTTAATGATGGCCCATTCTTGGCTTTAATAGCTCTATCAATTTCACATTGCTTTTGGCCTAGTGGGCGCTGACTACTGAGAGATATCTGGTAGCGAACCAATGTGTCTTTATTATAGCTCCTAACTGCCCAAATTTATTAACCATGTTAACCCCCCTTTGAATTATTAGAAAACTGCATTACAGTCTCAAGTTTTGAATTTCTGTCCTGAGGAAAAGTTCCGTAGCAGCCCAATGCATCTCCTCTCGTGTTAGTCAATAGCTTGGGTAAAAATTGTGAATAGAAAACATGAAAGCCTGACAAACTAGCGAAGGGTCCATTTTCTGAAGACAAACAGTAAGGAAAATCCTGAATCCCATGTGTAGAAACATGTAATGTAGCGAACAGCTTTCTTGTTTGTGAGTGATAGACATGAGTTTGTTGAGATTCAAAATTGTTGCCATTGCATCCTATGGTTAACTTACAATCTTCTTTTGCAGGTCAAGGACACTTCCGCGAAGTGTTCTGATCATATGTACCCAAGTTGTGATGATAATTACATACCTGCTCTTTGCATTGGGTCAGCTTGCCACACTTTACGTTTCTGTCGCCTTACTCGGCATATGTTATGGTGTCCTGCTCTCCGTGATAATCTCAACCTCATCAGAGCTCTTCGGACTAAAGCACTTCGGAAAGATATTCAACTTCATCATATTGGCGAATCCAGTAGGGGCATACCTGTTTAACACCCTTGCGGGATATGTCTACGATCTCGAAGTGGCAGAGCAGCATGCCACAACATCAGGGTCGGATATTGCATGCTATGGCCCTAATTGCTTCAGACTCACGTTTTGTGTCCTCTCCGGCGCGGCTTGTTTGGGCACATTGCTGAGCACGGTTCTGACGGTGAGGGTCCGGCCAGTGTATCAGATGCTGTATGCGGGGGGATCCTTCAGCCAGCCCAGGAACTCTGCACATTGACCGACGGTGATACGAGCTGTAGTGTTTTCTGCATCTACTACAATAAATCCAGTATGACGTCTGAATAGCTTCGTAAATGATCTATTGCAGTTCATGAGCACGCACCTTAATATGAGGAGGGGGTGATGGTTTCGTGCTGCTACTTGTACCAGATGCTCGTGCTGTTGCTCCAGGTTAACGTGCTGAGGCCCGAATTTTAGGTGAAATCCCTATTTGTGTAGAATGATGGTGCTTGTATATGACATGCTCATGGACATTTTTTGGCGGATTTCATGATATTGAGAAATATCTGCATGTTTCTCAAATTGTGAAATAAACTGCATCTCAGGTCTTAATCATGCTGTCTTTAAAATTTGGTTTACTCTTGGCCTAAAAACAGGGCAATGGTCGGCAGGTTAACGATCTTCAAGGCCAGGGCAGCATCAGCACTGAAATTTTTGAACAGGCAGTGGTTGAGATCTGACCAGGGTTGGCCAGCTAAACTTTGCTCAATCCGACAGATCTACTTCCGTACATCCAGACGCCGTGTCCCCAGTTTGAATCGTTGAGTGGAGCGGCCACTGTCAGTTCAGATCTGGATACCTCCTCGGCTCGTATTGGCGCCACCCTTTGATTTGTCTCCGTTGGGAACATGGCCCCTCATCTATTCCATCCCGTTGTCAGGGCTCTACACTAACGACAGGCGAGTAGTAGTCGTTAAAATATTTTCACAGCAGGAACGAAAATGCTGCAGGTATTTTTGATCGTCATGAACTCGTGATCCGATCGCACCAGGAACAAGATCCTACAACCTCTGTGCGCGTGAACATGGATCGATGATTCGATTCCGAGCTCAAAATTTCAGAGAATGACACATGGCATTATTTTTCACACTCATTTACACAGACAGTTGCAATAACAGTAACAGGCAGTAGGTAGCATAGCTAGTGAGTAGTGACCACTGACCACTGGCCACTGACCATCATGCACGTTGTCTTCGCTCGCTGTACGTACACGGCTGGATGGCGGCAGCCGGCTGGTACGCACCGGCCGGCAGCGGCAGCCGGCAGGTCACAGGTGCAGGGCACGCGAGCGCGTCCGGGCTAAGTGGGCTTCAGATCCTGGAACATGGACTCCCACCGCATCTCCTCGCCGCCGACGTCCACCACCACCTCCACGTCGCTGCCGCTGCCGTCCCCCTCCTCGTCTTCGTCGCAGCTGCAGACGTCCGTGCTCATGAGGCAGGCGGCTATGGACCCAGCGGGCGCGGGCAGCGTCCTGACCGCCGCGCCGCCGTTGCCCCTCCACTTATCGGCGTAGCTGTTGGTGAGCAGCACGGGCTTGCCGACGTGCGGCAGCTTCCCGCCGCCACGGACCGCCACGGGCGACGCGATCTTGCTCCAGCTGCTGTGCGCGACCCTCCCGCCGCGGTGCCGCAGCAGAGGCAGCAGGCGCGGCGTGGCGAGGACGGCCGCCGCGCGGTCCCGGTCCCGGCCGCGGGAGTGGGACACCGAGGCGCGGAGGCGGCCGAGCGCCGAGCGCGCGGACCGGTGCACGGCCGCGGCGAGCAGCCTGGTGGCGCGCCACGGCAGGACGACGGTGATGGCGGCCATGGCGGTGGCCCTGCCGCCGTGGGAGGAGGAGGAGGAGGAGGGATCCTTCCTGGCGAGCTTGAGGATCTCGAGGCGGTGCTTGGCGACGGCGACGCCCATGCTGAGGAGGAACTCGTGGTCCAGGTGGCGCACGTCGGCGGCGCCGAGCTCGTTGCGCGCGAACAGCAGCGCGTACTCGAACGCCACGTCCGGGTGCAGCCCCGCCCTGCAGAGCCACGCGTACCAGTCCATTCGCTCGTTCGCGCTCGGCGGAGCGGAGCGGCGAGTGGCGACGGCAGCAGCAAGTGAGGCTCCCGCGCGCGGTGGCAGCCCGTGGGGCTGCTGGACGTGCGGGCGCGCGCTCTGGTGTGTAGTGGCACTGCCCGATGGGCGGGTAGCGTCACGTGAACCCGATTATAAAAACGGGCGAGAGCCGAGAGAGGTTGTTGGCGTCTGTTGGCTGGACGGTGGTGGTGATGGTGGCAGACTGGTGCCGCTACACCGTGCACGAACCGGTGGGCCGCCCGCCCACGGAAGAGGGGGGCGCGTGCGTGCGTGCGCCCAGTTTGTGGGATCAGGTGGCGGATCCGTGCGCAAACGAGCCGGATCATCCGAGCACCTGAGACGCCGGGCACGCCGCTGAACGCCGCCGCCGCACCGGCAGGCAGTAGTCCGGTACTGGTTCATCCGCAACTGCGCACCATGTGCAGTGCAGCTCGGGATATGGATCGTCGGCGGATCCAAACGAAAGCGAAAGCGCCTCGGGCCTCCAGGGTCTAGGCCCAGCCTCGCGCCGCGTGGCTTGCCGAATTTAGGACTTGGGCCGGACCAAAACATAGCACAGCGGCTGGTCTCGCGCTCGGCCGGCCCAACCAATAGAGTCCCGGTTGGCGAGAGCCGCGCGAGCCCACGACGAGCTCCAGGATGCGCAGAAGTGGAAGGACCACGACGAGGTGATCGCCCGGTTTGTCCAGACTCCAGAGTAAGGGGTTGGTTGTTGTTCCTGAACTTTCTCTGGTTCTGCCGTTCTGGCCGGGGTTGTTACCAATAATAACGACCGCAGTAGAAGAATTTTCTTATACTAGTCAGTACCCTGCGGGAGAGTGTTGCAAATATGATTGAATAAGGAGAAGTCAGAAATTATAGTGCGTAAGATGAATACATTTAAGAGCGGTAAACAATTTCAATTAACAAAATAAGTGTGATGACATGAAAATAATGAAAGAATTGTGAATAAAAACATTGCTGGATGTTTGAGATGTTTACTCTCAAGTAAGTCCATTATAAACAAAGTATGTAAAAGCCATGGCTGAAAGTACTTTTGGCTGATTTGTTGTGAGAGGAAAATACTGTTCGTTCGCTGAAAAAGTACGGATTATAAGCCAAGCGAACAGGGCTATAACTGAGCTTGTGCAGCAGCACATGAAACAAAGTTTACAGAGAAACCTAGAGTTTATGCAGAGAGGTTTCAGTGCACAACGCAGAGGTGAAGCTATAGAGTAACACCCTGCCACCTCACACTTAAGAAGTAATAAAATGTTTGTACAAAAACAAAGATCAATCTAAGGACAGACTGCATCAACATAACAGTTGGGATGGTTTGGAAGCATGGAAGTAATATTGCTATTTGATATGCTCAGAGTCATAGGACCAACAGCTGAGATACCATCACCTGGGTGAACCTGAATGACAGACTGGAATGTGGAAAGGGAAATGCATCAAGAGCAGCAGTTAAAGCCCAGGCTATGAGATCATTTTTTTTTTTGGAAAATATCCATACTTAGTAGCAGTCAAAAGCAGAAAGAGAGAGGAAAAGATAATCTAAATGGCTCATTATACTAAGAATAGTAAGTATAATAGTGTTAGTACTCCAGGAACTTCCGATTTATTTTTTGACCAGTGTGTGTATGAACCTATGTATGCAAAGCTTAGTCTTCAATTCATCGTCAGGAAAAGAGACAGTAGGTAAGTTCATAGCCCGAGGCTCACCATTGAATATAGAAGTAGGGAGATCATTCATCGATACAACTGACAATGTCGTACAGTTGCGGCCTACAAAAATAAATAACTTAAGAGGGAAAAAACCAATTTTTAGGTTTGCCATAAGAAAGCAAATTGAACTATTTATAGAGATTTCAGCTAAGGTACAGGACAATGCCTACTGGTGATTGGAAACGGTAAAGGAAATGTCGAGGGTAGCTTGTCGTCGTACCTAAATAGGTAGCCTTTGTTATTGTATCTACTAAATGTCACTGGAATGTAGTCAGGTCAGGTAGCTTCTTTATTTGCTGCACACAGCGTGGTTCACTGCAATGCCTGAAACATAGGATTTTTTTTTAAACAGCATACAATGCTTAAACTTGTATAAGTAGCACTAATGAAATGACTCTCAAATTATTGGTCTATGCAAACCCAAAATATGCATCGAGCATTCGTCTATAGCCTAGTGCATGGCAATTTGCGACAAACCCTGAAATTATCATACATCTTTGCCATATCAAGTTATCAACTTCTGTAGACGTAGTACAGAAGTTCAGAGAATCATGGATTGTAGTGCAACGAACCACAGAATTAGTTATATTGTAGGCCTGCAAGTTGTGCTAATCAGAGTGCTCATGAACTCATGGTACTACAGTAAGCACAAACATGAAAGAAATCACCTTATAAGAAACATTCTTGCCCAGCATTCGAAGATGGTTTACCCACAGAGCCTGTTCGCTGATTGGTTTCTGGGATGATAAGCCCGGCTGGTGCTGGTTTGTTGTGAGAGAAAAACACTGTTGACTGTCTGATATGCCCTGGCTAAAACCAACAAGCGAACAGGCTGATAGTCTGTAAATTTATAGAGAGGGGACATGATGTACCTGGTTGGGGATGGCTGACCGAGCACGTGTTCAGGGATGGCGTGGCTGCATACAGTAAATCTGTAAATCAAAAGCAGGGACAATCGCTACCTCACATGAGCAATAAAGTAGGAAAGGAATTCGAATGAGAACCTTAGCTGCACAGGCATACGATATTTTACAGGAAGTTAGTTCTGAATCTACGCATGTGAATGTGAAGGGAAAGAAAGGTCCATAACCAAAGCAATTAGTTCTTGTAAATTAGCTAGTGTGTAAAAACAGGAATAATGAGGAAGATAAGAATTTACGTCAGTGAATGTCAATAACTTGACATATAATTAGATATGTACCTGATATACAACAGGGAAACTAACCATCCATAAAAACAGCATGACTGAAGGGGAGGCTACCTCAAATTATGTACCTGACATATGACAGGAAAACTATCCATAAAAAGAACATGACTGAAGGTGAGGCTACCTCAAATATCGTATGTGAAAAGGTTGCCACGTACAGTAGAACCAACTGGGTGCCCTTGTTCTCTCTGTAACTATCTGCAAAGGACAAACCATAGTCAGTGGAAGTAAAGAACCACCTGAGCAACAGTGAATGGAGATCAGTACCGCATGAATCAATGAAAGTAACTAATGCAGACATAGCGGTGTGACTATGGCAGAACATGGAAACATGATGCAACAGGCGCAGCAGGTCGGGACCGGTGATGTGTAGCAAGATATTACATCTGCTGCGTTATTCTATCAAGGCCCCTTCCGCACAGCTTTCATGGAAAAATGGAGCCATCCTTTCCCGCAACCAATAGGGCCGCAGCTGCATGTTTGTGTGTAACCAAACTTATCTAGGAAATTGAATGAATGTAAACAACGAAGGAAGAGAAATGGCCAGAGGGGTGAATAGCCTATTAAAAAGTCTACAACAACACTTAAGCCTAAGTATTAGATAATTATGAAATAAAGCGAGTGTTGCGCTAGTCTACTCAAAATGCAAGCCGTCTATCCACCATTCTAGTTACTATGATCTCTATTTCACACATAAGAGGCTAAGTCACTGCCACTAAATTAGTGAGCTCTCAAAGACTAACTAAAGAGCCTTACTAACTACTAGATAAGACACAAGCTAGCTCTCAAAACTAATTACACTAAAGAGCTTAGCTACACTAGAAAAATAAATGGACAAGAGATGTAATGATGGTTATACCGTCATGGTAAGAGAAGATCAATCAATCACAATGAATACCAATAGAAATCCTCGGAGACAAGATGACGCAATAATTTTTTTTACAGAGGTTCACTTGCTTACCGGCAAGCTAGTCCTTATTGTGGCGATTCACTCATTTGGAGGTTCACGCGCTAATAGGCATCACATGCCTAACCCGCAATCGGGTGCAGCACAACCAACACAAGATGAGGATCCACAAGCCACTTGCAATCCACTAGAGTATCTTTTGGCTCTCTGCTGAGAAAAGGTCAAGAACCCCTCACAATCACCACGATCGAAGTCGAAAACAATCACCTTCCTCCGCTCGACGATCCTCGCTGCACCAAGCCATCTAGGTGGCGGCAACCACAAAGAGAAACAAGCAAAATCCGTAGCGAAACATAATCACCTAGTGCCTCTAGATGCAATCACTCAACAATGCACTTAGATTCACTCTCAATCTCACAAAGATGATGAATCAATGATGGAGATGAGTGGGAGGACTTTGGCTTAACTCGCTAGGTTGCTATGTCAATAAAAATAGCCAAGAGGATGAGCAAGAGTCGGCCAACACGCTTAAATAGGGAGCCCCAACGAATAGAGCCGCTGGCTCCCCACTGCCAACTCTCACGGGGTGACCGGACGTGCTGGTCGCGCTGAACGGACGTAGACCCCCCAACGTCCGGTTGTGGATCTCCATCCACGTGTCCCCCCTGGTTCAACCACGATCGCCCGATCCCAACGGTCAACTTGCTCATGCTTGTGCTTAAGTGATGACCGGACGCGCCAGCCTTGACCTGACGCTGCACCACCGCATCCACTCGCACGCCCCGCTGCCTTCGCGCCATGACCTGATGCACCGAGGGAATGACCGGACACGCCACCAACATGGCATCCGATCACTTCCGGAGACGTTCCAGAGTCGTCCAAACACGACCGGATACGTCAGGTCAACGATTACCAGACGCGCCCCTGCGTCCGCTCCTTTCTTCCTCGCGTTAGTGCTTGCATCAGCGTACGTTAGCAGGGATCGGACGCACTCCCTGTGAAAGCCCTAGTTTGATTTTGGATAATTGATAAAACCTCTACACTAACCTTTGCCATGAGTTGTGATATGAGCTAGGTTGGTGCAATCTAAGTGTAAAGCATGGTGGCACTCAAGAGATGGTGTTGATCACATGAAATGATGAGATGGCCACATGTGATGATGATCAAGTGCTCAACTTGGAAAAGAAGAAAGAGAAAAACATAACCCTATGGAGATCAAGGCAAAGGTATAAATAGGGGTTTTGTTTCGGTGATCAAGACACTATAGAGAGTGTGATCATATTTAGGGTAGATGGCCGTATTATTAAGAGGGGGTTCTCTACTAGACAATTCGGTCATCTAGTGCCACTAGGTGTTGGACTTCATGCATTGCATTTAGGCCTAGTGCACATCGGAGAGCAAGCAAAAATATTTATTGAAAATGTTTTGAGAAATGCTAACTTGGCTCTAACATGTTTTGAGAAAACACTTTGAGGGTTAGCACCACTTGCGGGGAGTAGCTCGAGTTGAAGTGGATCGGAACACGACAAAGTTTGCAACTTGGAGAGCTTGTGGTGGTGTCTGGGTGGCACCACCACCCCCTGTCCGGTGCACCGCCACCCCTAGGGCGGTGCCCACCAGGACATGGCCGAGAGCAGCAGGTTCGGGGTGGTCACCAGACATGCTGGTGTACACCACCTCGGGCACGGTGGTGCAACGCCACTAGGTGTCCGGTGCCACCACCATTTTTCTCTAGAGACAGGTGCAAGCTGGGTTGGTCATCGCCATGGTCACCGCCATGGTCACCGCGGTGCACCACCCTATTTTTCTAGAGACTACGGTTTCGGGGACTTGGATGGGATGGTCACTGCCACCCCTAGGGTGGTGCCACCGCCATGCCATGTCCGGTGACTTTTCTAGCAGTTGGTAAGTGACCGTTGGGGCATCGCCACCCCAGGGGCGGTGTGCCACCACCGTGTTTGGTGCCCCTGTGCAGACAGCTCCAAGCGGTATAGCGACTCTATTTACTTGTGTGGCTATAAATAAAGGGTGTGGCCGGCCTTGGCCACTCTCTTGGCACCTCTTACACTTGTGCACACCCTTTGGAAGCTGAGCAACACACTCCACTCACTTGTTCACTTGATTTCATCATCTTGAGTGAGATTGAAGAGCCTCTAGTGTGTTGCATTGAGTTGCATCATCTTGTGGCACTAGTTGGGTGATTTGGGCTGGTTCTAAGCTTGTTACTCTTGGTGTTTGCCGACACCTAGATGACCTGGTGATTGGAGGATCATTGAGCGGAGTTGGTGATTGTCTCCGACCTTGATCGGTTGCTTGTGAGGGGTCTTGTGCCTTCCTCGGCGGAGTGCCAAAGGCAACTCTAGTAAATTGCTCGTGTCATTGAGCTACCTCACTTGTTGGTAGGTTCTTGCGGTGCCATTTGTTGATGAGGTTCGTGCAACACCTCTTAGCCGCCGAACCACCAAGTGTTGGTCGACACAACAAGGACTAGCGTGTCGGCAAGCACGTGAACCTCGGGAGAAAAAAATCTTGTGTCTCTTGTGTGTTTAGATTTCTCCCGGTGATTGGATTGTCTACATATTGTGATTGGTTCATTCCTCGATGCGGTGGTATAATCACCCTACTCACTCCATTACTTTAATTTCTTGCAAACTAGTTGTACCAAGCTCTTTAGTGTAGCTAGTTTTGAGAGCTTACTTTGTAGCCTAGTTTCATCTAGTGGAGCTCTTTAGTGTAGCTTTGTTGAGAGCTCTTAGTGAGTAGTGACTTAGCCTCTTGTGTGCCTAGTGATCATAGCAACTAGAATTGTTGGGTAGGTGGCTTGCAACCCTTGTAGAGCTAGAACAAGTTTGCTTTTCGCCATTTAGTTTACTAACAAATTGCTCTAGTGAATTTGTAGAGTTTTAAATAGGCTATTCACCCCCCTAGCCATATTAGGACCTTTTAAGGGGTATCAGAGCCGTGGTCACCGTTTGATTGAAGGCTTAATAACCTCGATGTCAAAAGATGGCTCAAGTTATGTTCAATCATGTGGGGGCAAACCACCGTTCTTTGATGGCACATGCTATGATTATTGGGAGAGAAAAATGAAGATGTATCTTGGTTCAATCAATGATCAACTGTGGGATGTGATCGAGAGTGACTATGTGATTATTTATCCCACCAATCTCACCAACCAGGACAAGACCAACAAGCAATGCAATACAATGGCTCTCAACACCATCTACAATGCCATTGATTTCAAGGTGTTTGAGCAAATCAAGGATTGTGAGAGAGCTAATGAGGTGTGGAAGAGATTGGAGGAAATATATGAGGGCCCACCAGCGGTGAAGAGTGCCAAGCTATACATCCTCAAGGACAAGTTGACAAGTTTCAAGATGAAGGATGATGAGAGCATTCCGGTGATATTACATCGATTGCAAGTGATTGTCAATGATTTGAAGGCTTTAGGTGAGAAGATCAATGATGATGATGTCTTTTATTGGTTCTTAATGTGCTTACCTCTAAGATTTGAGATGTTGAGATTGCTCATCATAAGAGGAGGATTGAAGGAGCTTACCTCTAACCAAGTACTAGGTGATGTCATGACACAAGAGACATACCGTGTGGAAAGAGAAGGGGTTGACAAGGATGAGAAGAAGGAAGATGAAGACAAGAAGAAGAAGAGTGTAGCATTCAAGGCTAGCTCATCATACAAGAATAAGAGCAAGTCTAAGAAAGAATCAAGTGGTGATGAAGATGCTAGTGACATTGATGATGAGGATATGGCTCTCCTTATGCGCAAGATGGGCAAATTCATGAAGAAGAAGGGCTATTGTATAAGAAAGAGAAGAGATCACAACAAGGAGTATGTGAGGAGATGCTACAAGTGCAAGAGCTTGGATCATGTTGTAGCAGATTGTCCCTACAATAGTGACAATGATGAGGATGAGAAGAAGAAGCATAAGAAGGAGAAGAAGGAAAAGAAGGAGAAGAAGATGACTTTCACAAAGTAGGGAAGCGGCTATGTTGTCACTTGGGATAGTGATGGCACCTCCAATGATGATGATGGCTCTAGTGATGATGACAAGAAATCCATCAAGAAGGCACTCAACAACAAGCCCTCCATCTTCGACACTCCATCGACTTGCCTCATGGCAAAGCCCACCAAGGTAAAATATGATGTGAGTGATGATGATTGTGAAAGTGATGATTGTAGGAGTGATGATGATGATGATGAGGAGTACACCAAGGAGGAGCTCTTGGACATGTGTGAGCAAGTACACACTTGCTTTGAGATGAAGATAAAGGAGTGCAAAGAATTACGCAAGAAGATTAAATTTCTTGAGCAATCCTTTGATGAGCTCAATGCTTCTCATGAGAGTCTAAGGGAAGACCGTGAGAAGCTTGACAAAGCTCACTCCAAGCTTGAAAAAGCTCATTCCTCTCTCCTCAATCAAGTCAAGAAGGAGGAAGCCAAGAAGGAGCAAGTGATTGTGTCATGTGATGTGGGACTAACATGTGATATTCTTAATGAATCTTTTTATAAGCCCATTGTTGTTGCTTCTACTAACCTTTCTTGTAGCACTATTACTTCTACTTCACCTTTGAGTGATGGTTTCACTTGTGATGCCTCACTAATGGTGGAAAATGAGACCCTCAAGAAGGAGGTGAATGAGCTCACTTGTGCCTTAGGCAATGCCTATGGTGAAGATGCCCGCTTGATAAAGTGCTTAGGTAGCTAAAAATTTTCTCTCAGCAAAGAGGGATTAGGCTATAACCCCAATAAAGGCAAGGTGGCCTTTGTCACTCCCAAAGCTAGCTTTGTGAAGGGCAATGGTCGGTTTTGCAATAGATGCAAGCAAGTTGGGCATATAGAGCAATATTCCAAGACTAACAAGAACAAGCAACCTAATGTATCCTCAATTAGATTTGATTCTTGTTATATGCTTGTTAAGGGTGATAATGGTGTGAAGGCTAAGTTCATTGGTACACCAATTGTGAGCTCAAAGAAGAAAGTTATTTGGGTACCAAAGACCTTAGTGACTAATCTTCAAGGACCCAAGTAAGTTTGGGTACCTAAAAAGAATTGATCTTCTTTTTGTAGGTCAATTACAAAGCCGAAGAAAGGCATTAGATGCTTGATAGTGGGTGCACACAACACATGACCGTTGATTCAAGAATGTTCAATTCAATCAATGCAAATGAAAGCAATGGGATTGATAGTATCATATTTGGTGACAATGGTAAAGGCAAGGTCAAAGGTCTTGGTAAGATTGCAATATCCAATGACTTGAGCATTTCCAATGTGCTACTAATAGAGAGCTTGAACTTCAACCTATTCTTGTGTGGCAAAACCACCTAAAATAACACACTCACAGAGGCGCTCATCTTCTGCTAGACACTAAGCGCCCCGAAAGGGAGTTACATCGGCAGTTCCATCGAGCACACCCCGAGGAAGAACTCGAATCAATCCACATTTTGAATACATGATCCAATAATGAGAATAGGCTTACAATACTTAGTCCATTTCATACAACAAGAGTTCTTGGAAATAAATTATTACAATGCCAGAGTTTAGAGTGCGGAAATTAAATAGCAGAATTAAAATAAACATCTAGCGATAAGATACAAGGATCCATCTGTGCCCACCAGAAGAATCATCCACTCAAAAGCCACCTTAAGCTGCACCTGCAACAGGCGTAAATAAACCCTAAGTACACAATGTACTTGCAAGACTTACCCGGCTAGTGGGAATAGTTTCTCGACTCCAAAGGATATAATAGGATTTATGGCTTGCTGGTTTTCTTTTAGCGAAAAGCATTACTAATCGTGAATCCTTATGTGTTCATTTTATTAGCAGTCCAGATTAGTCCATTAACTAACCATTCTAGGTAAGCACCTATTCTACTTTCAAGCATGAGTTGAGCAACCAGATCCATTCTTCACCTTTCATCTTCCAGTTCTTACTATGATGCTAGATCATAGTCATGCCGTACCGCATTGCGCGGTGATTCGCGAACCAATGTATTCCAGCTGGGTACACCAAAACACATGCCCTGCTTGTACCCTAGGCACAAGTAAGATCAACCTACCACTCTTCTATCACAGGGTCTAGGTCCCTGTCCAAACTTGGACTCTAAGCCCTCGCTCCTGAGTCCCGGACTCAGTGCGGTGCTTAGACCTCCACCATCCCCACCTCTAATCAGTCAGTCCGAAAAGAGCCAGAACCCATGATAAGAAAGTGACAAGTCTTCCTGCTCCCATAAGCAAGTATGTGCTCAGGATAATAAGTCTATGACCTGACTACCATCCACAGCAACGGACGGTCCTTAACCGACACAGACAGGGAAAACAGTGTAACCAAGCGATGCCTCGTTGGCCGCAGGACACAACCTGTTATACCCACCAATACCGTACCATATCCCTGCCCGGTCTCCATTTTTCCTTTCACCATTTTATTACGAGAGCAGTAATAATAATCACCTACTATGAGTAATGGTAGGTTACTCACGCTACCGAAAAAACTAAGCATAGCAGCTACTCGATCTATACTAGTAGGACTCATAGGCAGATATATATATAGTGATTATTAAAAAATAAGGGTTATGCACCGGGGCTTGCCTTGGGCAGATGGGGTGTCAGTAAGGTCAGTCACTAGCGGCTCTGGGGCTACTTCTGGTATGATCTCCTCCTAGTACTCCTCGATCACCTCCTCGCACTCCTGCTCATCCGCGGTTATGAATTCTACCAACTCGTTCTCTACATGCATGAAATCATGATGCAACACTTAGTATTTTGGCAACAACAACTCTTAAAATAAGAATACACATGCTAAGCTACCAAGCTAACTCTAATGACTAATACGCTAAGTTACCTATTATTTACACTAAATGGATATGAAACCTTTCAAGCATTATCTTAGCAACTAAAGGCATCCTTATTTTTATTACCGAGTTAATATATACTAAAACAAGGGGTACTTAGCTACGTGATTTCTCAACCTTTTCTTGGGCTACAAAAATTATAGTGAGCACATAATAATACAATGAACCCACTGTAAAAGTTTCATGGCCAAAACTTTTACCAATTTGCCACAAAAATTCCTACAATATTAATCAAAATAATTCTAAACATTCTCAAATGAATTAATAAGACTTAGCATCAACTCAAACCTGCATAATCTAATCATACCATCAGATAGACAATATTTTTAGGAGCCTACCAAAATTTATCTCACAATTTTTGGACACCCAAGTGAATTGATATTCATTTCCAAAGTTCAGCTCAGAACTAAAATCAAAAGCTATTGCTATTTCTCTACGAAAAAGATAAACCAATTCTGGCCCAACGCGGCCCACGCGCTAAATCGGCTCGTGATGGGGAAGCCCACGCGCATCAACTTCTTCGCAAAAACACCCTTAAGCTATCGGCAATTCAACCCGAGGTCCATAACACTATTCTTACAGACTGCTCCTATGCAAAAAAGCCCTTCCCCTTTCTCTCCTTTACAATGGCCTAGTCCTCCGATCACCCCCGCACGCGCCGGTGCGACGGCGGTGGCATTGGACAGCCACGCCGGCCAGCTGGGACCCTCGCTGGCTCCACTAATGGGCTGACCCCTGTCTACAACCCTAGCGCCTACACTAGCCTAGGTTACAGGAGTGGCGGAGCTCGCGGAAGTGGTGACCACGGTGCGTGACCATGCGCGACAGTGGTGTGGCCATGTCGGCCACCCTAAGCCACCACGGGGTGAACTAGCTAGCGCTATAACATCACTATCTTACCCTGGTTGTGGCTGCGGTGGTGGTTTGGCTAGAGGTTCCCCGAACAGGGCTGGCCACGTGCGGGTGGTGGGATGCGGCGGCGCTCCGAGACAGCGCGGCCACATTAGTGGCTACGGCGAGGAGGAGAGGTGTACGTGGGGGCACAGGGCGAAGTGGGGATGGAGGCTAAACTAGAGGTGTAGCTGGATTGGCCTAGAGCGGTGAGCTGGAGGCTGCCCCTAGCCGCGGCCTTATGCGGCTTAAAATGGCACGACGAAGAGGAAGCTCCCAAATTGGGGCTCGTCGTGATGCAAATCAAAGCGGTGAGGTGGCGGTTGAGACACTGGCGACCGGGCGCACCCACGAGCATGAAGAATCAATGGCTGGTGCCCGCGCTCGGGCCCTCAGTGGCTACGATGTGACCGTTGTGGGCAGAGGTGCAGCAGGGGAAAATACGCCGGCGGTAGTGGCGCGGCTATGCTCCCTGGATGGACGCGTATGTCGCGACCGAGTGCTTCCGTCCAAGGCGCAAACGACGAGTGCACCCTCCACAACCAGCCATGTGCACGCATGAGATAGGCAGGCATGGCATGGCCCGCGCGGCCGCAGTGCCAATAAGGTGAAGCGACGACGCGAGCGCAACAGGAGCACCCCACGTGCACGCCAGCAACGCGTGGCAGCGGCGCCGCGAGCAGCGATGAGGCGGCCCGCAGCGTGACACGATGAGTGGTGGTGAGGCAGAGCCGCAGTGGGCAGCAACACAACAGTGGGGCAGCACGGCGTCTAGGGTAGGGGACTTACGTAGCGGTGGCACTACGCGGGCTAGCCTACCGGCCACGACGGCCAACCGAGTACGGTCAGTGCGCGCGCACGGGGATCCAACATGGCGACATCGCAGCTTGGGAACACGGTGATCGCGCCCATGTGAGGGAAGCGACCGAAGACGTGCCATGCACGCTTTTTAAAGTGTTCACAAAAACTAAACCGTCGATCCCATTCCAAAACCACCTATGCCATCACCTAGAGGGTACATTAGGCCACTAAAACAACCCATAACACTACCCTACTTCTTAACCAGATTACCTTACAAAAATTACCAAACATCGCAATGTCTAGCTCACCAAAAGTTCATGAAATCTTCTAAGTGTTGAATGACTTTCTATTTCTAGTTGCATTTCCAAACCCTTAGAAATATAAGCTAGCAACATTATTTATCGACACTAAGTATTTCATTGTCATCTACAAAGTTTGTACTTCCAACTTTATTTAAGTGTTGCATATATGTTCTATATTATTTTTGTTCAATAAAAATTGGTTTACAACCCTACTTGATAATTACGCGAATCATGGAATAACTTTCCGATTAACATTTTATTGATTCTTCTACGTTACGACACTTCATCTACTCATTTCACCACATGCATTAACACACAAATATGATGCTTATGACATGTTTTAGTAGATGATTAATGGTGTAACACTAAGGGTGTTACATCTCGGTAGCTCAATTGTGTGATCTTGGTTTCAAGTGTATATTTGGTGTGGATGATGTAGAGATCATAAGTATAGATGGCACTAACTTGATATTCAAAGGATTTAGATATGAGAATCTATACTTGGTTGATTTTAATGCTAGAGAAGCTCAATTGTTAACATGTTTGCTCACTAAGTCTAGCATGGGTTGGTTATGGCATAGAAGGCTTGATCATATTGGAATAAAACAATTGAACAAATTAGTTAATCATGATCTAGTTAGAGGCTTAAAAGATGTTAGATTTGAGAAGGATAAGCTATGTAGTGCATGTCAAGTCAGAAAGCAAGTTGGCAATACACATCCTAAGAAGAGCATGGTGAGCACATCTAAGGCATTTGAGTTGTTGCACATGGACTTGTTTGGACCAACCACATACACTAGCATTGGTGGAAACAAATATGGATTTGTGATTATGGATGATTTCACTAGATATACATGGGTGTTCTTTCTTGTTGACAAGAGTAATGTGTTTGCAACCTTCAAAACATTCATCAAGAAAATTCACAATAAGTTTGAAACAACCATCAAGAAAGTAAGCAGTGATAATGAAAGTGAATTCAAGAACAGAAGAGTTGATGATTTGTGTGATGAGTTTGGGATTAGGCATCAATTCTCAGAGAAGTACACTCCACAATCAAATGGCCTAGTTGAGAGGAAGAATAGAACTTTGATTGACATGGCAAGATCAATGTTGAGTGAGTACAATATGAGTCATTCATTTTGGGCTAAAGCAATCAACACGGCTTGCTACTATAGCAACCGACTCTATTGTCATCCCATGATGGAGAAGACACCTTATGAGCTCTTGAATGGGAGAAAGCCCAACATTGCATACTTTTAGGTTTTTGGTTGCAAATGCTACATATTGAAGAAAGGCACGATATTGAGCAAGTTTGAGAAGAAATGTGATGAATGATTCTTGCTTTCGTGATGTAGAATTTAATGAAACCAATGGTTCCCAAGAGGAAGATGAGAATCTAGATGATGTGAGAGGCACTCAATTGGTCAATGCAATGAATAACATGGACATTGATGACATAAGGCCTAGAGAGGTGATTGATGTTGAAGATGACAAGAATCAAGTGCTCTCTAACTCAAATGTGCAAGCTAGTGGTTCTCATGATCAAGATCAAGCTAGTGCAAGTAATGACAAAGTGCAAGATCAACAACAAGTGGCTAGTTCATCATCTCAACCAAATGATCAATCAAATGCAAGCAATCAAGTGCAAGTGCTCCAACCAACCAATGTTGCAAGAGATCATCATTTGGACTCTATAATTGGTGATATCTCTAGAGGTGTACAAACACGATCAAGATTGGCATCATTTTGTGAACACTTCTCATTTGTGTCATCCATTGAACCTAAGAAGATAGATGAAGCTTTGTTGGATGTTGATTGGGTAAATGCTATGCATGAAGAGCTAAACAACTTCACAAGAAATCAAGTATGGAAGTTAGTTGAGAGGCCTAAGGATTATAGTGTGATTGGAACCAAGTGGGTCTTTCGGAACAAACAAGATCAAGATGAAATAGTTGTAAGGAACAAAGCAAGATTAGTGGATCAAGGTTACACTTAAGTTGAAGGTCTTGACTTTGGAGAAACATATGCCCCGGTTGCAAGATTGGAAGCAATTAGGATCTTGTTAGCCTATGCTCGTGCCCACAACATCAAGTTGGACCAAATGGATATGCAGAGTGCATTTCTCAATATGTACGTCAATGAGCTTGTATATGTTGAGCAACCTCCCAGTTTTGAAGATGAGAAGAAACCCAACCATGTCTACAAGCTGAGAAAGGCTTTGTATGGATTGAAACAAGCACCAAGAGCATGGTATGAGAGATTGAGGGATTTCCTACTCTCTAAGGGATTTAAGATGGGCAAGGTTGACACCACTCCCTTCACCAAGAAGATAGGCAATGACTTGTTTGTGTTGCAAATCAATGTTGATGATATTATCTTTGGATCAACCAATCAAGATTTTTGTGAGGAGTTTAGAAAGATGATGGCAAGTGAGTTTGAGATGTCTATGATTGGAAAGCTTAGTTACTTCCTTGGTCTTTAAATAAGCAAATGAAGAATGGCACATTTATGAGTCAAGGCAAGTACATCAAAGACATGCTCAAGAAGTTTGGAATAGATGATGCTAAAGCTATTAGTACACTAATGGGGACAAATGGAAACTTGGATAGTGATGCTAGTGGCAACATGGTGGATCAAAAGATGTATCGGTCTATGATTGGAAGCCTACTTTATGTGACCGCATCAAGGGCGGATGTGATGTTTAGTACATATATATGTGCTAGATTTCAAGCCTCACCAAGAGAAAGTCATTTGAAGCCAACCAAGAGAATATTGAGGTACTTGAAGCATACACAAAATATTGGATTGTGGTATCCCAAAGGAGCTAGATTTGAGTTGATTGGATATTCGAACTCTGATTATGCAGGATGCAAAGTTGAGGGAAAGAACACATCGGGCATATGTCAACTATTGGGAAGATCACTTGTGTCTTCATCATCAAAGAAGCAAAATAGTGTAGCAATTTCAACCGCCGAAGCGGAGTACATTTTGGCCGGTAGTTGTTGTGCTCAATTACTTTGAATGAAGGCTACTTTGAATGATTTTGGAATCAAGTTCAAACAAGTGCCATTGCTATGTGACAATGAGAGTGTCGTGAAGCTCACCAACAACCCAGTTCAACATTTAAGAACAAAGCACATAGATTTCCACCATCATTTTATAATAGATCACCAACAAAAAGGTTACATTTGCATTGAGAGTGTGGGCACCGATGATCAACTTGTCGATATATTCACCAAGCCACTTGATGAGAAGAGATTTTGTAAGCTAAGGAATGAATTGAACATACTTGACTTATCAAATATGTGTTGATGCACCCCCATTATATGACATGCCACTCCTTCAAGCAAAGCAAGGTAAAGTTGATTGATATGTCATTCATTCACTTGATAAGGACTTGTTTAGTGCATCTAATCATTCATATCATGTATTAGGCTCATTCATGAAAATCTAAATGAATTTGATGCTTGTATGGTACCACTATTACTTGTAAGCTTGATATGATCTAGTGGTAGCATATGACATATTTGTGAGCTTGTGAACCTAGTGTTTGATCTAGAAAATGAGCTATAAGTGTTTAACTCAACATGGTACAAGATAACCCATATTTGGAGGTGTGAAGAAGCTTGTCCTTGGATCAAACCGATTTAAATATCTTTTGCAAGTTATCTAGATTGAACCAAATTGGAAAAATAATCCTCACCTAACATGGTTTCACCCCAACCTATCTAAAATATGAGCTCACCTTTTTGTGCTAATTGTTGACAAAGGGAGGAGAAATTCACAAAGATAGTAAGAGATAGGGAGAGCAAACAAATGAAATAACTTGGTAAGGGGATAGGGGGGAGCAAGCTCATAAACTTGTATATTGCATTTGTATGTGCATTACATATGTTTGCTTGCATGGCACAAGTTCTAAATTCCCTATCCATGCTTATATGGTGTATGCTAGATTGTAGAAAATGATTGATGAAATGAAAACTAGCATGCATAGGATAGCTAGATATTCCTTGTTCTTTTACAAGTGGTACTAGAACCTTGCTTCTAAAGTTGATCTCACGAGATATCTAGTTTGTCTTTGTTTTTCAAGTGGTATCTAGCAAACCATGGTGCTAAGGATGGTGTTCAAATAGCAACTCCAATTGGTATCACTCTTCAAAGGTCCATTCTTTACACCTTAGCATCATTTGGTAGCTATTACTCTCCCAAACTTCCAATCCATGCATATGTGCAAGCTTTCAAATCCAAACTCTTAGCACATGTGTAGGGAGAGCTAATACTACCAATTTGGGTTGATGAAACTTGTCCATAATATTTACACATAGTAATATGCTTGGGCAAGCAACATGATTCCAAAGAAAACTTCATTGAATATATTTGTAAATGGGTTGTCATCAATTACCAAAAAGGGGGAGATTGAAAGCCCTAATTTGGTTTTGGATAATTGATGAAACCTTTGCACTAACCTTTGTCATGAGTTGTGATATGAGCTTGGTTGGCGCAATCCAAGTGTGAAGCATGGTGGCACTCAAGAGATGGTGTTGATCACATGAAATGATGAGATGGCCACATGTGATGATGATTAAGTGCTCAACTTGGAAAAGAAGAAAGAGAAAAATAAAACCCTATGGAGATCAAGGCAAAGGCAAACAAAACCCTATGGAACACCTCTTAGCAGCAGAACCACCAAGTGTTGGTTGACACAACAGGGATTAGCGTGCCGGCAAGCACGTGAACATCAGGAGAAAAATCTTGTGTCTCTTGTGTGTTTGGATTTCTCCCAGTGATTGGATTGTCTACATAGTGATTGGTTCATTCCTCGACGCGGCGGTATAATCACCCTACTCACTCCATTACTTTAATTTCTTGTAAACTAGTTGTACCAAGCTCTTTAGTGTAGCTAGTTTTAAGAGCTTGCTTTGTAGCCTAGTTTCATCTAGTGGAGCTCTTTGGTGTAGCTTTATTGAGAACTCTTAGTGAGTAGTGACTTAGCCTCTTGTGTGCCTAGTGATTATAGCTACTCGAATTGTTGGGTAGGTGGCTTGCAACCCTTGTAGAGCTAGAGCAAGTTTGTTTTTTGCCATTTAGTTTACTAACAAATTGCTCTAGTGAATTTGTAGAGTTTTAAATAGGCTATTCACCCCTCTCTAGCCATATTAGGGCCTTTCACCGTGCGCGTCCGGTCCTTCCTCTTCTCCTATGTCCGGTCGAAGGACCGAGGCCACGCCATACTGCGCGCCACTGACCGAACACGCCTTCCTGAGTCTGGTCACTGCCTAGGCAGCGTTCGGTCAGCTTGAGGGAGCACCTCCAAGTCTCAAACTTTGCCACCCTTGATCAAATGTGTCAACCACCAAGTGTATCACCTTGTGCATGTGTGTTAGCATATTTTCACAGACATTTTCAAGGGTGTTAGCACTCACTAGAATCTAAATGCATATGCAATGAGTTAGAACATCTAGTGGCACTTTGATAACCGCATTTCACGATGAGTTTCACCCCTCTTAACAATATAGCTATGTATCCTAAATGTGATCACTCCCACTCGGTGTCTTGATCACCAAAACAAAAGCTCCTATAAAATATACCTTTGCCTTGAGCCTTTTGTTCTTCTCTTTCTTCTTTTCTAAGCCCGAGCACTTGATCATCACCATGGCCTCCATCATCATCATGATCATCACCATTTGCTCCACCACTTGGAATGTGCTACCCTATCTCATGATCACTTAGAGCAATGGGTTAGCACTTAGGGTTTCATCAATTCACCAAAACCAAACTTGAGATTTCATAGGAGACATCTTGAGCTCACCATCTGGGGCAGGACAGTGGTGTTACGGCCAGATCGTCCGTGTTGCTGCCTAAGGTTGTGTCCGGAGAGGAGATAGAAGCAACGCCATGAAGGCTGAATGGGAGGTTGAAGGGTCGAGATGGCGGACTAGAGGGGAGGTGAATAGTCTTTTCTAAAAACTTAATCGCGTCTGCTAACCGAAATAAGCACGGAATTAAAACTATTAGTTTAGCCAAGACTACACCCCTCTATCTATATTCTCTAGCACCTTCCAAATATACTAATTAAGCAACAAAGGTGCCGGGCTAGCTAGAGCTCACCTAACCAATTCTAGGAGCAAGGTCACACAAACCTATGCCACTAGTACTTTAAGCAACAAGGGAGCTCCTACACATGCTAGTAAGCAAAAGCACAAAGCAAACTAAGCTCACTAGCAAAGCTCAATAACAAGGCAACCAATGCCAAATTAGAGAGCGCAATTACTTATCTACACAAACTAAGCAATGTGACTAACAAGGTTACACAAACCAAATGAGCACGTAAGGGAGCTACTTCTATGCTACACAAGCAAGATAACTAGTAAGCTACACAAGCTAACTAATTACAAGAGCAACTACACAAGCACAATGTATATGAAAGTAATAACAAGCTTGTGTAACAAGGATGCAAACCAACGGGAAGAACAAGGTTGACACGGTGATTTTTCTCCCGAGGTTCACGTGTTTGCCAACACGCTAGTCCCCGTTGTGTCGACCGCTCACTTGGTGGCTCGGCAGCTAATTGGCATCACCCGCCAAGCCCGCACGTCGGGCACCACAATAACCTACCCCGAAAGTGAGGGTAGCTCAATGACATGCTCAACTAGAGTTGCTCTTCACGGCTCCCGTGGGGCGAGCACAATACCCCTCGCAAAGCTCTTCTCCAGAGCACCGCACAAGCTTCTTGCGGGCTTCGACGGAGACCACCACCAAGCCGTCTAGGAGGTGGCAACCTCCAAGAGTAACAAGCACCACCGGCTTGCAACTCGATCACCTAGTGCCACTCGATGCAATCGCACTAGAATCGCTCTCTCACACAATCGGATGATCACTATCAAGCATATGTGAGATGGAGGGCTCCCAAGCACTACTACACAAGCCACCGAGGCTCTAGTGTGCTCAGCTGCCGGTTCAAGGCCGACCATGGCTTCTATTTATAACCCCACAAACAAATAGAGCCATTACCTCTTCACTGGGCAAAAGTCAGGCCAACCGGACGCTCTGGTCAGGTTGACCGGATGCTGGACCACAGCGTCCGGTCGCTTGATGACAACACGTGTCACCTGCTTCAAATACAGTACGCCCGATCTCAATGGTCATATGACGACCGGACGCTGCAGCATGAACTGACCGGACGCAGCAACCCCAATGTCCGATTATTTCTAGTAAGGTACCAGCTGCGACCGGACACGTCCGATCGGTCACGATCGGACACAACATCAGCGTTCGGTCCTTCTCCACCTTCTCTTCATCGCCTACGTCACCATATGTCAGCCTGACCAGACGCACCCTGCCAGTGTTCGATCACTTTTAGCGCCAGCATCCGGTCGAAGACCGACGCATGCACGCTCTGTGCCGCCACTGACCAGACGTAGGACCCTAGCGTCCGGTCACCATGTGACCAGCGTTCGGTCCACTCTGTGAGACCCTATCTTTTCTGTATAGGGCGCCGGTGGAGTTCCTAACCCTTCTCGCCTCCTTTTTCATCACCGAGTTGATCCACATCAACTCCAATTTCATCTCCTTTATAAATGTGCCAACACCACCAAGTGTACACCATCATGTGTATATGTGCTAGCATTTTTAAATCATTTTTCCAAAGGATTAGCCACTCAACTTGCCACGCCACTCAATCCTAGCGACGATGCAAAGTTAGATCACTCGAGTGGCACTAGATGACCGATATGCAAACAAGTTTGCCCCTCTTGATAGTACGGCCATCTATCCTAAATCTGGTCATCAACTTCTCTACACACCTATGACCGGTGAAATGAAATGCCCTTGGTTATACCTTTGCCTTGCGCATTCCATTCCATCTCCTCCAATGTTGATGCAACACATGCACCAACATGATCATCAATGATATGATCCACTTCATATCATCATGTGATCATATTGGTTCATTGATCTTGACTTCACCTGCTTTTCACCGTTGCCTTCGTCCATCGGCGCCAAGTCTTGCTCAAGCTTCACCGCCACGCGGTCCATCGCTCCATAGCTTCCGACTTGCCCTTCACGCTTGCAACCAGTCCATCAAGCCAAGTCTTGTCTTGATCTTCTCCACCTTGATCACACGACTCAATGTCATGTCTCATGTGCAATAAGCTCCTTCATCATAACATGTGTGAGCTTTGCAACATCTCCAAGCCATTTTCACCTTCATGGCATATGTTGCTCACACATATGTACCTGTGGACTAATCACATGTGTATCTCACATAAACACAATTAGTCCACCTAGGTTGTCACTCAATTACCAAAACCACACAAAGACCTTTCAATCTCCCCCTTTTTGGTAATTGACGACAACTCTACAAAGATATGGAAATTAAGCTCTTTTGGATTCATGTTGCTTGTCCAAGCAATTTTACCATGTGAGAATGATTTTGGACAAGTACCACAAACCCGAGATGGTAGTGTTTGCTCCCCCTACATATGTGCTAGAGTGTTTGGTTTGAAGTTTGCACATATGCATAGATTGGAAATGTGGGAGAGTAATTACTACCAAATGATGCTAAGGTGTATAGAGTAAACCTTTGAAGTGTGATATCAATCGGAGTTGCACCTTTAAGTTCATCCTTAGCACCATGGTTAGCTAGATATCACTTGGAAATAAAATCACTAGATACCTCGTGAGATCAATATTAAAAGCAAGGTACTAGCATTACTTGAAGAACATACCAAGTGTCTAGCCATCATCATATGCATGCTAGTTTTCATTTCATCAAACAAATTCTACAACTAGCATACACCACACAAGCATGCATATTGAATTTAAAAACTTATGCAATGCAAGCAAGCACATGAATATGCACATATCAAATGCAATCAATCAAAGTTCATGAGCTTGCTCCCCCTACTTGTGTGCTTCTCTTGTCCAAGAATTTTAATCCATCTCTTTTCTTCAATGTTGCTCCCTCTTTGTCCATGTCCATGTCCAGCCTCTACTTCTTTATTTCAATCTCTCCCAAAGCTTTCTATCTTATCTCTTCCCCTTGTACAATCTCAATCTTAAAGCTTTCATATCTTTGTACAATCTCTCCCCCTTTGTCATCAATTTCCATAAAAGGTGTACTTTTCCTTGATGCAAAGGTATGCATTTGGGGTAGATGGTTGAGACTTGAATCTTGTATTTTTTTATGGACATCACTTGATTGTTGGAATGACACTACTTGTAGATACCACTTGTAACTTGTGCCACTTGTATCTTGTGTAGGGCTTCTTGAGATACCACACATAGGATCTTTGATCTTGATATTAATTTGTGTGACATCTCCCCCTATATGATAGCATGAGTCATCCATTTGATACACTTGAGCTCTTGTAGGTGAGGGATGCATTCTTCATTTGATGATCACTTAAAGTTGAGGATCACTTGTGGAACCATCGTCTTACATGATTGATACCATGTGTAGATGTGATATCACTTGAAAGAATCTTCTAGTATGAAACCACTTGTTGAATTTATCAATAAAAACCATTTCTTGAACCTTTGTTATCTTTATGAGTACCACTTATAGGATATCACTTGTGAGTTGATCTAGACATCACTTATGAATTCTTGATGAAATACTTGAGTCTAGATACCACTTGTAACAAACAAACTAGATATCCATTTGCATTGTTGTCTTTTGCTTGTACTCTTATCGCTATCATGAGCTTCTATGGTTGACTTGAACTAAATTAATTTGCTTAAGCTTCTAAGTCCGGTTTGAACCAATGACAAGCTTCTTCACACCTCTTGCAAGGGTTATCTTGCCAATGTTGTACTTGTCACTTGTTAGCAATCCAAATTAAATCAAGTAATTGGTTTTACTAGCTCATGAACAAATTCATATACTAACCACTAGATCAATTTATCATTCAAGCAGTAGTGGTAGGCTATGAATTTAAACATTTCATTTGTTATGCATGATCCTATGAAGTATGAACTATATGCACTAACTACATACTAGTAAGGGATGAAATGATCATGCACATTACAATGATACATTTGCTATGTTGGAGTAGAGGATAGCCACATAGATTCTAATTCATTACTCCAATAGCAATGTGAAGTCCAATTATAAGCTTGGTGAAGACCAATAGATACCATTTTGAATTCCATTCTTCACCCATATGAAATGAATACAACTTATGATCAAGTGCACTTTCTTGTTGTGGTTGGCTTGCTTCATCTTTTGATCAATGCTTGCATGAGAGCACTATTTGGAATACCACTTGAAATATCATGACTAGCTCTTTTTTGGGTGTTGCTTGCTTTTCTTGGTCAATCCTTTAGATTGCTTCAACTAAGCATCTCAAACGCCCCTCGGATCACCACTTCCATGTTAGCCTTCCAAGTACCACACTTGGTTTACCTACATATAGGCGGCAAGCCTCTACACTAGGGAGAAGTGACCTCTCTCCAAAGAACCATTCTTGATACTCACTTGAAATAGCTTGATTGATTGATCCAAGTGATGGACTTAACTTGATGAGTAACCTTGATTCCTTCTTTAAGTCTTTTTCTTTCTATCAAATGATCTCCAATCATATCTAGAATTTAAACTTCACCTTCAACTTGAGTTTGATCTTGATCTTCCAATTTGAGTACCGAATGTGTGCAAAGTACACTCCTCAATCAAATAGCCTTGTACTCTTTGCTTGTCATGATTCTTGATCATCTCAAAACCAAACTTAGGTACCTCAAACCCTTGTAAACATATTTCCAACTTGAGGATATTTCAATCAAAGTGACTCTAGATCAATCCAATATTTGTCATAGATTCTGTACTCTTCAAAGAAATATGCATATCTCCCAAAGTACAAATCCAAATACCTCGAAATTTGGTGGAGGTGTGCATTACTAAGATATCTAGTAGCTGTAAAAATTTGAGCTTCATTTGACTTCTATATTGCTATCAGATTTTAATTCTTCCACCAGTGCTACATGCCAAAAACTGTTGCACTATAGCTGACAAGATCCACTCCAAAACCGAAGCATTTCTTATCCAAATTTCATGAAATTTCTACATAATCTCATACCATAAGTCTAGAGCATGTACACCAATTTTCATGCTAATCCAATAAGTTGTGATCACTCAAACATGGCTAAGATCACAGCTAGCTCAGATTTTCAATATAGGACAGATTTCAATCACTTGAGCTATACTTCATCAAGTAAGAATCAAACTTGAAACTAACTTGTTTGAATACTTCCATAAGATATATATCCATTCAAACCACTTACTAAATATTATCTTATGAATTTATCCAACACAAATTAATCCAAAATTGATCACTAATAAATTATCCATTCAATCAATTTATAGCAAGCAACTTTGCATATTTGTCCATTTCAATCAACTCATATGCACCCAAATGAAATGATCAACAAGAGATATACCTTGGTTAGCTCATGATCATCCAACTTTCAAGCTTCAACTCAATTATTTGCAAACCATCAAATATATTCAATGAACCACTAACAACTTGAATTATAGCACTTGTATATTGATAGCACTTGGACTTCACTCAATTGTCATAGCATTGGGTTTGGGTATGCATTAGGCTTCATATCTTGACTCAACATTTGATGGTCAATATGAAATCAATTGAATCAAGTCTCCAATGTCAATGGTACCTACAATCAATCATCCACTTTTTAATGGTACCCAAATAAATTTGGGTTCTCTCAAGTTAGGAGCAATATACTTAGGCATTGCCTTAGTATGAGTAGCGGGATATTTTGCAATAGCAACCATAGAGGTACCATTACCATCCTTTCTAAGCACATTATCATCAACAATTGAAATAGGCTTAGAAATCTCACCTAGGGGGCATGAATGTGCCATGTGTCCCCTTTCTCGACATGAGTAGCACTTTCTCTTTGATTGAGCCTTCTCTTCCTTGCTCATGTGGTGCTTCTCATTGCCTTGCCTCTCATGGATTGCTTGATCTGTCTTCTCAAGCTTGGTAAGACACTTAGAGGCAAAGTGTCCCATACTTCCACACTTGAAGCACTTGATGTGAGCATAATCTTTCTTCTCATCTTCATTCTTGCTCATCATCTTGGCATCTTGAGTTTGCATTGGATGCCTTGCCTTTCCACCCCTTCTTGTTTTCTTCTTCTTTATCATCAAAACACCACCATCTTCATGGTTGATCTTGATTTGCTCTTGGGGTGTCTTCTCTTGCTCAACTTGTGGCTTTGGTTGAGGCTCTTCTAGTTGCTTCACCAATTGCTTGGTTGGGCACATTGAGGTAAGATGACCCCATATGCGGCACTTGAAGCACTTAACATGCCTTAGCCTTTCTTCTTCTTTCTTCAACTTGAGCTTTTCTTTATTGGGGCAATCATTTGCAAGATGTCCCACTTCATGGCACTTGAAGCACATGAAATGAGAGAGCTTCTCTTGTTCTTGCTTCTTCATCTCTCTTTCATATCTTCTCTTGTACCATCTTTTGCCCTTGATCTTGCTCTTGTTGAATCCAATGCCACTTGTGTCATTGTGGTTTTCTTGATGATTGACTTTGCTAGTCTTGAAGCCGACTCCACTCTTGTCACCAAAGTTTCTTTGAGTCTTCAACATATGCTCAAAGGTGACTTGAGAGTTGTAGCATCTCTCTAACTTGTTGCTCAATTTCTTCACTTGTTCATTGAGCTCATTGTTCTCCTTCAAAAGGTTAGTCTCACAAGACATAGAAGTAGAACAAGCATCTATATGTGAAGAGCATGTCATATCTAATAAATCATCACAAGAGGTGGATATATGCTTCTTGCCTACATCACAAGGGTTAGCAATAATATGTGATTGATCAATTGATCCATGTGATGAGCTCTCATTACTTTTAAGTTTCTTTGTAAACATTTTAATGAGAGAAGCATGTTGTTCTAATAATTTATCATGAGATGCAAGAAGTGTCTCATGATTCAATTTTAGCTCATCATGTGAAGACTTAAAAGCATCAAGTAATTTCTTATGTTCTTCACAAGAGTTCTTTAGAAATGAGTTTTCATTTTCTAATTTCATTGTTTTAGCTTTCTCATTTTCTAAAGACATGGTCATGCTAGCAAGTCTACTAACAAGCTCATCATATGAATCAACATGATCAACCACATTATCATTTGATACCTTGGTGTCAGCTTGTGACATGAGACAATGTGGTGTAGTTGGAGAGCTCGTAGTAGCATCATCATCATGGCTTGAGTATGAACCAACATCGTCAAGATCACCACCAAGTGTGCTTGAGGTAGAATCTTCATTTGCAACACTTGTGGCATCATCATCAACCTTGTCAAGTGAACTTGTAGTGGATCTATCATCATCATCATCACTTGACCATGAGGTGGAGCAATCTTCCACAATCACCAAATCATGATCATGCTCGACACACTCATGCACCTCCTTCTTAGGCTCATCCTCCTTCTTGAATTTGCCATCATCCCATGTGGAGGAATCACCGAAGGTTTCCTTGATGGACTCCCACATCTCACGACCGGTTCCCTTGATGTTTACTTGTTTCATCAAATCAAAGCTTAAAGCATTCATTAGATAACAACAAGCATGTGCATCAAATTCATAGAGAACTCTTTAAGCTTTGGTGAGATTTCTATGATCCATGACATGGGTGAGACCGCTAGTGACAACCCACCAAAATTTAGGTCCCTTTGCACGAAAATAATCAAGCATGTGATTTTTCCAAAGTGCAAAGTTTGTGCCATAAAAAATGTATGTCTCACAAACATCTAGCCCATTTGACGTCATCCTCTCGGGTCGGTGAAGACCACAAATGAGAGACCGGGCTCCGATACCACTTGAAGGGTTGAGATGGCGGACTAGAGGGAGGGTGAATAGTCTTTTCTAAAAACTTAATCGCGTCTGCTAACCGAAACAAGTGCGGAATTAAAACTATTGGTTTAGCCAAAACTATACCCCTCTATCTATGTTCTCTAGCACCTTCCAAAGATACTAATTAAGCAACAAAGGTGCCGGGCTAGCTAGAGCTCACCTAACCAATTCTAGGAGCAAGGTCACACAAACCTATGCCACTAGTACTTTAAGCAACAAGGGAGCTCCTACACATGCTAGTAAGCAAAAGCACAAAGCAAACTAAGCTCACTAGCAAAGCTCAATAACAAGGCAACCAATGCCAAATTAGAGAGCGCAATTACTTATCTACACAAACTAAGCAATGTGACTAACAAGGTTACACAAACCAAATGAGCACGTAAGGGAGATACTTCTATGCTACACAAGCAAGATAACTAGTAAGCTACACAAGCTAACTAATTACAAGAGCAACTACACAAGCACAATGTATATGAAAGTAATAACAAGCTTGTGTAACAAGGATGCAAACCAACAGGAAGAACAAGGTTGACACGGTGATTTTTCTCCCGAGGTTCACGTGTTTGCCAACACGCTAGTCCCCGTTGTGTCGACCGCTCACTTGGTGGCTCGGTGGCTAATTGGCATCATCCACCAAGCCCGCACGTCGAGCACCGCAAGAACCTACCCCAAAAGTGAGGGTAGCTCAATGACACACTCAACTAGAGTTGCTCTTCACGGCTCCCGCGGGGCGAGCACAATACCCCTCATAAAGCTCTTCTCCAGAGCACTGCACAAGCTTCTTGCGGGCTTCGACGGAGACCACCACCAAGCCGTCTAGGAGGTGGCAACCTCCAAGAGTAACAAGCACCACCGGCTTGCAACTCGATCACCTAGTGCCACTCGATGCAATCGCACTAGAATCGCTCTCTCACACAATCGGATGATCGCTATCAAGCATATGTGAGATGGAGGGCTCCCAAGCACTACTACACAAGCCACCAAGGCTCTAGTGTGCTCAGCTGCCGGCCCATGGCCGACCACGGCTTCTATTTCTAACACCACGAACAAATAGAGTCATTACCCCTTCACTGGGCAAAAGTCGGGCCGACCAGACGCTCCGGTCAGGTTGACCGGACGCTGGACCATAGCGTCCGGTCGCTCGATGACAACCACGTGTCACCTGCTTCAAATACAGTACGCTCGATCTCAACGGTCATATGACGACTGGACGCTGTAGCATGAACTGACCAGACACAGCAACCCTAGCGTCCGGTCGTTTCCAGTAAGGTACCAGCTGCGACCGGACGCGTCCGATCGGTCATGATTGGACACAACATTAGCGTCCGGTCCTTCTCCACCTTCTCTTCATCGTCTACGTCACCATACGTCAGCCTGACCGAACGCACCCTGCCAGCGTCCGGTCACTTTCAGGGCCAGCGTCCGGTCGAAGACCGACGCATGCACGCTCTCAGCCGCCACTGACCGGACGCTAGCGTTCGGTCCACTCTGTGAGACCCTATCTTTTTTGTATAGGGCACCGGTGGAGTTCCTAACCCTTCTCGCCTCCTTTTCATCGCCGAGTTGATCCACATCAACTCCAACTTCATCTCCTTTATAAATGTGCCAACACCACCAAGTGTACACCATCATGTGTATGTGTGTTAGCATTTTCACAATTATTTTTCCAAAGGATTAGCCACTCAACTTGCCACGCCACTCAATCCTAGCGATGATGCAAAGTTAGATCACTCGAGTGGCACTAGATGACCGATATGCAAACAAGTTTGCCCCTCTTGATAGTATGACCATCTATCCTAAATCCGGTCATCAACTTCTCTACACACCTATGACCGGTGAAATGAAATGCCCTTGGTTATACCTTTGTCTTGCGCATTCCATTCCATCTCCTCCAATATTGATGCAACACATGCACCAACATGATCATCATGATATGATCCACTTCATATCATCATGTGATCATATTGATTCATCGATCTTGACTTCACCTGCTTTTCACCGTTGCCTTCGTCCATCGGCGCCAAGTCTTGCTCAAGCTTCACCGCCACGCGGTCCATCGCTCCAAAGCTTCCGACTTGCCCTTCACGCTTGCAACCGGTCCATCAAGCCAAGTCTTCTCTTGATCTTCTCCACCTTGATCACACGACTCAATGTCATGTCTCATGTGCAATAAGCTCCTTCATCATGACATGTGTGAGCTTTGCAACATCTTCAAGCCATTTTCACCTTCATGGCATATGTTGCTCATACATATGTACCTGTGGACTAATCACCTGTGTATCTCACATAAACACAATTAGTCCACCTAGGTTGTCACTCAATTACCAAAACCACACAAGGACCTTTCAGAGGTGAGAAGAAAAGCGAAGACATACGCTTGTAGATGGTGAGGAATGGAAGGTAATGATAGTGGTGAAGCGGTCGGTGGCATTCCTCCTATTAGCATCAGCGATGGTGGCATGACGCGAGGCACGACCATGGGCAGCCGCTGGGCATAGCCGTGACCTGTTGTTGTGGTTTCCTCATTTGGGGTGGTGGCTTCGTTGCCCTAAGGCCCTCTAGGTGTAGCCACCGAGGTGATGGTGGCGCTCCCATTTTCCCTCGAGCGGGCCGATGTCAGGTAAGAGGAAGAGGGAAGCGGTGGAGAGAGGAGGCCGTGGCGCCCTTGGGGGAGGGGGTGGGGACGACGGTTGGCAGCACGGCCCTACCGATGTCGATGCCAAAGGGAGGGAACGCGCACGACCGGGGTCAGAGCGGTTGTTGATGGTAGTTAACAACCATTATAAACCATCAATAAAATATGTATAAGGACACAATTGTGATCATCAATAAAGATCTAGGGGTTTAAACTAACAAATTCCACGAGTTTTGGTGAATCTATATTTTCTGTAGGGTTTATCTACAAAACCATCAAGGCGGACCTACAAGTCAGAATTAATCATGCTTATCAACCACGAAACGGGCACCAGAAGGTTCCAGAGGACTACAGAGGACACCACACCAAAGCGGGAGCCGAGGGGCTGCCATGTGGGGACAGCCGGCCCCACCTATAGGCCGCCCAGCCCCTGGGGCCACCCATCAGCCTCCGTCTCGTTATGTTGGTTCTCCATCACCTCCTAGGTTGCATCTACGCCTTTAAGTCGGTTTGATCCAAGGACTCACAATGGATGCTCCAGCCTATATATATCAGCCCCTACCCCTCTCCCTCAGCAGATCCCTGAAACCCTAATTCATATCTTTAGAATCAGAACCAGCAATCAAGAGAAGATTAGTCCTCCATAGGATCTAGTCTTATCAATAGAATAGTGAGATAGAGAGTGAGGGAAGAGGTTGGAGGAGGTGCCGGCCTGTCGGTGCTCACTCTACGGCTTGTACCTTGGCGGATCCAAGTTCTACTTGAGCTTGCTTCTGAGGATTCCTGGTAATTAACTTCTAATTCAAGTAAGCATCATGTTTATATTGCTCATCAGATTCACAACTCTTTGAGTGCTTCAATCTATAGGACGCTCTAGGTTAAAGTAGTAATTGTAGGTGTAAGCGTGGTACTTAGACCGGGTTACTTGTGGATGTACCCTACATTCTGGATCGGTGGTAGCTCATGAGGGTGACTCTTATAGCCTCGTTGAATCCTTTGTAGTCCACCTCCTGTTTGTAGGCCTAGCATGATTTAATTACTATAGGAAACATACTCTGCTTGTGCTTCCCTTAGTAATATCCCCAGATGAACAAAAGAAGACATAGCTTACCAGAGTTAGAACTAGAAGACCTTTGTGATCTCCTCTATACTCCTATTTATCCTAACCTTGTTGCTACCCCTAGTTTAAGTTAGACCATAGTTAGTTTCACACGTTTCCCTGTGGATACGATACTTGGAATACCTTCGGGTGAAAGCTACAGCGATATCCGTGCGCTTGCGGATTTATCTGTGTGCGTTAAAATATACCAACAAGCTTTCTGGCACCGTTGCCGGAGAAACGGTTGCTGAATTAACAAAAACCTAGCTTAACATTTTATCTTTTGTTATTTCTTTTGTTTTACTTTTTCGTTTAGCATGGATTCCACTCCTATCTATCAATACGCTAAACCCATGAGCGCAAGCCTAAATCCACTAGAATCCTTAGACCCTATCATAACACCTGGTTATGAGCTGCGCTTGTATTTAATAAAACTAATTCGGGATAAATCCTTCTCGGGAGAAGGCGATGAAAACCCATACTCACACCTACGGGAGTTTGAACAGACCTGTGCATGCTTGCGTATCGCTGGCATGTCTAACAAAACCTTAAGATGGAAGTTATTCATGTTCTCTTTGATGGGAAGAGCTAAACAATGGTACTGCCTAACCATAGGAAGTATGCAAGAAGATTAGAAAATATTATGCTCTAAATTTTGTTTACATTTCTTTCCCATCTCTAAGATAGTCAGCCTTCGAAAAGAGGTTCTAAATTTTAGACAACTAGAAGAAGAATCTCTTAGTACATCGTGGGATCGTTTTAATGAACTCATCATCACTGGTTCGGACCTTGCCATTCAAGACCCTGTACTTCTTCAATATTTTTACATGGGTCTTAGCAAGGATTCCAGGGAATCCCTTGATGTAGCCTCTAGAGGAGCTTTCCTTCATTTGTCTGCTAGTGAAGCAAGGGTGATGCTTGATAGAATTAGTGGAAAGACTCCCTGCACTAGCATTCATTATGAACTCCCCGAGAAAGAGAAGAAATCATCTCCCGATCAAGAAGAGGAAGTTCTAATAGCCAAAGCACAACCACTTCAATCCCAAGATTTAGCTATTAATCCTGAACCACCAATACCCTAAAATCCCCCAAAAGAAGGAATTCCACCTTTGGCGTAGATTTTGGGACAGCATTAAATTCTCATAAGAGACCTTCAAGCGAATATAATTCAAATCCTCTCAAGAAGGGATCTCTTAGAAAGCGTCCTTATTCTCATGTGGGACATTGGGAAGAATTCAAGGATGGCATATCTAGTGATGCCATAGAAGGAGAGCCAAGCCATTTAGAAGCCAATCCTATCTTCTCCCCTTCTATACCCACATTAGATGTCTTATTTGAACCCATCTCTCAACCCATCCTTGACCCCGATGATCCCTCTTATGCTCTTTCTCCTAAGTCTCATTATGACCCTAGAAATCCATTAAGACAACCAAAGCATAGGAGTCAGGAAGACCACAAGGATGACCAAGAAGAGCAACGACAATGGCTGGAATGTATTAAGAATTGGCTGGAATGTATTAAGAATTCATATGCCATTGCTAAAGATTGGATGGACAAGGATGAAGCCTTATGGGTAGAATCTAAACCTGGCTTAGATCCAAACGTTGAGTTTAAATCAACCTCTTTAATAAACATGACTCATCCAAGTTTGGAGGAGGCTTTAGAGAAGATCACCCTGAGAGTCTCCAATCTAAGGAAAATATTGCACATTCATGAAGAAACATCCTTGGAGCTTGAAAAGGAAGAAATATTGATGAGCATGGGAGTTATTTCATGAACACCTCATCAAATCCATGCTCACATGAGAAATCTCCTACATCAATTGGTCTCTCTAATATTGCCACACATGAGATCTTCAACCCACTTAAACTTTCTATTCCTAAAATTTTTGAAAAGGTGGTTGTAGATGTATATGTTTATCATAAATATTGCAAATCTCGTTGCATGAATCTTGAGATAGGTACACGAAGGTTAGTGTTGGAGGGGAAACCACTTCACCAATTTGAAACACAAATTGAAGGTTTCCCAAGGATGAGCTTCGGTCCTAAAACAAGCACTTTCGGGAGATAATATGAGTTTCCACCTTTTGTTGTCATACCCTTGTGAAATGAGCAAAGATTATAATTGTGAAAATATTCTTTTGGGTATTTTTGTCACTAACCATTCCAGGTTTGAAGCAAAAAGATCGAAGGATGACGACGCTAGGTATGTACAACCAACCACCATGCAACATTGAATCACATCCATCCAAACTTAATTTTGCCTTGCAAAATTCAAATGCGGGGGGTGAATTTCTCTGGAAAATCCTATGCCATGTTACTAAATTATTTTGGTTGTCTCTATCTTTAAGGCATGCTCAATTTGCTAAATAACAATCATGTTCTTCCATCTCCAATTAAATAAATCTCTATAATGCTTTCATGTTACCTTTGTTTGCTATAGTATGCTTAAGGTTTAGAATATTTTCATACACCCTTTTGAATTAGGCATGGTGCTTAGTTTGAACCAAAAGATGTGCTGATTTTACTTCCAAAGGCTTTTAAATTAAGTGTGGTGCTTAGGTTAAAATGCCTTCCTAAATCAAATTAGACGTGGTGTCTAGATTGATTTTTGAACCAAGAATATGTTATAGTAGATACTGGTCATTTTGTTAGACTAACCCCTATCGAAAACTCTCAAATCAATTTGGGTAAGTCACGAAATGAATTTAAATCGGAGATGAAGCAAGGCACATGATGAACTCCAATAACATTGCGCAAAGAAGACATAATTCATTCATAGTCATTCGCTTTGTCTTTAGCTGCAAGTTACCTTTGCCTTGAGCCATGCCTGTACAGAACATGATAAACAAAAACTATGTTAAAATAATTCTAACACCATCTTTTCATTAGCATAGAGGGAAATTATAAAATTCTGGACAAACAACCCATGTTTCAAAATTGTATATTCCTTCGGGTATGTGCTGTCTACTAATCCTTTGCAGGCATAAAACAATGAGGGAGGAAAAAGGTCTAACAAGGTGTTAAAAAAATCGAAGAGAAGAAAGATGGCATGACAAAAAGATGAGAAAAAAGGTGCAATCTTGGAGATAAGAAGCTCATGAATAGCTCAAGATGCAAGGCTAGCCGAAAAAAGGAAAACTTCAAGCAAAATGGAAGGACCATCACGAGTCATCTACCCTTCGTCATATGGTAACATCACGCTTCAATGACAAAGGTAACATCCAAAGGTAAATGGTCATTATTTAAAAAAGCTTTTCCTTGATTCTGGTAGGCACACAAATAAGAAACAAACATGTTTGAGTTACAGTTCTACTTGGTCCAACCTGATTAACTCAACATGTTTAGTTCTTCAAGCTTGTTCCTTTCACCACTTTCTTGTGGCCATAGTCTTAACCAAATAAACTAAAAAAATGCACATCCTATCTCTAGAAGATGATAGTCATAATCAAGTAAAGATTGATACATTATGCACAGATAGACAATCCTTCCATGGGTTAAGCAACTCAATCTTTTCTGCCAAATAAACATAAATGCTACATTCATGCTCAACCTTCTGATCTTACCACCTATGTTATAATTGAACGCAGCACTTAACATCAACTTCATCTTGTTCAATGTGCCTAAGGTTAGAGAAGAATAAATAAAGTTTTGGTTTTGTTAGTATTTTTCCACCAACAGAGCCCATGCACTTGATCTCTACCTTGTTTTATAGCAGGACACACTTCAAGCAAAGTGTGGAGGAGTTAGTTAATTCCCCCAATTTCTACAAGTGAAAGTTCTGAGCCTGTCAAACCAAAATTAAAACTCAAAATCAAGAGGGTTTGGCGGAAGAAGGTGACACTACCATTAGTGGCGTCATCACAAGAATCCTCGTCTTCAGAGCAAACCGAGGTATCAATGAACTTCACAAGAAGAAGTCTGGTTCGAATGACTTACAATACCGAACCCTCACCGAAAGAGCTAGCTTGGGGGAGAAGCACTCCCGTGTATCTAGGTAAGTATTCTTTCTCCTTTTGTTTTAGATTTTAGTTTCTTTTCAATAGTTAAGAAAATGATGAATGAAACAAAATAAAAAGTTATCTTTATAATAAATATATATAGCTATAGTAATAATGTGTGATCTAGTAAAATTAAAAACAAAATAAAAGTTGTGTCTAGTTTGCTTTAACTTATTTTTAAGAGTTGAATAAATAAAGAGGACTCAGGATAATCTCTTGAATGGAAATGATGAATAGTTGCTCTATTATAATTCCTTTCAAGTACCTAGTTTTCAGTCTTAAATTCTCCCGAGTTTTGGATAAGATTATTTTGATATAAGGATTTGCTTTGAACTTGAAACTCATGGGTAGCATATGTTTGAACTAAGTCTAGGTAATTGACGGATATGATATGAGAAGGTCTGAGTTGTTGTTTATCTTGTTCCAAGTGATACTAAAGTTCTGGAGATTTATCTTTTGAAAAACACAAAAATGCTACATGATGAGTTCCTGTATGACAAAGCTTGAATTCCCACCAAAGCCATACATGTTATTTAGGCTAGGAAACTTCCACATATATGTTGCTTGCTTTTGCATTAAGTTTTGTCAAGCTTTGTTGACCCTTATGAGAGGTTTGTCATGCTCTTAAAATCAAGATCATGTACACACCATCCACATATGCACTACTCCTACACTGGGGTAGGCGTAAAAACATGTCTTCCATCTAGATCCACCTAAAAATGTTCTACTACTACACTAGGGGTGAACACAAAAACATGTTTATTAGTTTTTCATCCACTCAAAATAAATGCTCCAAATTTTTGTTGCTATCTCTCAAAAGTTTTGTTGCGGAAAAGAGGCATGGGACTATGCAAAAATTATTCATAAAAAAAGGAAAGAAAAGAAAAAAAAGAGTTGAGAAAAAAATGAACAAGTGTCCGAGATATTTAAAACAATGGGTACTTAGATGCCCGCCTAAAAAATGAGAGATGAATAAGATACCCCTGCTCTGTAGCAAGTGTTTCCAAGTTTCAAGAGAGAGATAAGTTTTCAAGGAGCAAAGTAGAATTAGGATTAGCCACCATATATTCCACACATATGCACATCTTGATTTGATTGTATGACTCAACTCTCTTTGGATCCATTGTTTGACTTTACAATATATGCATTGCAAGTATGCTCTAACTTTCTCCCTACCTATGAACTCCATATAAGCCTTAGTGGTAGGAAAAGAAAAAGGCATAACATCTTTATTGCCTTAGTGAGGATCCACAAATACCACATATATTGAGAGAATTGAGAGTATCATACAATGGAAGCTCTGAGTTTTATTTTGAAAAAAAAAACTCTGAAATAATAGTTGAGCAAAGAACTTGAGACATAGTGTCGGGTTCATAAACCCAGGGTCCCTTATGGACCGGCTTCCCAATAAAGGCTCGGCCCAATAGACAACGTTGTGAACGACACGCAACTCCTGGGCCGACCCAAAAACCTAACAACACGCCAGAAGGGCGATCCAGTCTCCGACCAGAAGGCCTGGCCAAAAGAAGAACGACGCCCGCTTCCAACTCTGGCCCGCCTCTCCAACCGGAAGGCCTCAATTCCGACTCCGGACCGCCTCTCCAATCGGAAGGCCTGGCCGAAGAGGAACAGCGCTCGCTTCTGACTCCAGCCCGCCTCTCCGACCAAAAGGCCTGGCCAAAGAGGAATAATGCTCGCTTCTGGCTTCGACCCGCGTCTCCGACCGGGGATGCACCGTACCTCTGCTTACAGCTCTTCTCCAACTGGTACAGTCGGAGCCGACTGGGGCCAACCGACCGGGGACGCCCACTCGGTGAGGAACAGGTAAACGGGCGGAGCAGGTAAAGCAGGACACTCGAGTCAAACTGTAATGCCGGGGACCGTACCCTGTACACCTGTAGGACAGTACCGACACTACATGTCAGAAGGGTGCCCTGCAACATTCCAGACATGTCAGAACCCAAGCAGTGTTGCGGGCGCCGAAGTTTTACCCTACAGTGTTATGGGCGCCATCAATTCCCATACCAGGCGAACACGGTAGGACTCCCCACATGCCTCTGAGCATCAACAATGTTGTGGGCGCCATCATTTACCATACACGGTGAACACGGTAAAACCACCCACATGCGTCTAACAACAACAATGTTGTGGGCGCCTACCATCATCTTATACCCGACGGCGTGGGCAACAAGACTTAGTATCATACGTACTCTCTCTCTCTCTTGTAAGGCCGTCCCCTTCATCTATAAAAGGGGACGGGCTCTCTCCCAACTAAAGGATCCAGGAACCATCAGTTCACTTACATCGATTCAACACACAACAACAGAACCACCAGGTTCAAACCTCGAGCACACGCTCGAATACTCAGCGCACGCGGGAGCTCTTGTCACTCTCGGCCCTTCAGACCAGAGTCCGACCGGGCCTCTTGTACCCCCCCCCCATCTTTTTCCCTTCCGTTTATAACCCCACAGCAAACTTCGAGCACCCGGGCTCAGGAATAAAGTCACCGACCAACTCAAACTAGACGTAGGGCACGTTGCCTGAACCAGTATAAACCCTGTGTCATTGAGTGCTAGGCCACATCCGATCGCAACGTATGGTAAAACTACAAATATTTACGTGTTGGTCACTTTCTGCACCGACACATAGTGCTTGACTTAATCATTCTGTCTTTTAATTACTCAAGACCGAAGTGAAGGCTAAGAAGCCCCATTGTTGAAGGTAATATGGGTAAGTTTGAAGTCAGATCGATTTATTCTAATCTAGAGAAGAATTCTTGTTTGAACACATGTGTACTTTTAAGGAGTGAAACCATCGTAGCAACTCCTGATCCATTTTTGCTGAGTTTAGCTTTGCTAAGGGACTAGCAAAGGTTAAGCTTGGGGGAGCTTGTTGACGGTAGTTAACAACCATTATAAATCATCAATAAAACATGTATAAGGGCACAATTGTGATCACCAACAAAGGTCTAGGTGTTTAAACTAACAAATTCCACGAGTTTTGATGAATCTGTATTTTTTGTAGGGTTGATCCAGAAAATCATCAAGGCGGACCTACATGTCAGAATTAATCGTGCTTATCCACCATGAAACGGGACTCCAGAGGACACCACACCGAAGCGAGAGCCGAGGGGCTACCATGTGGGGCTGGCCGGCCCCACCTACAGACCGCCCGGACCCTGGGGCCACCCATCAGCCTCTACCTCGTTATGTCGATTCTCCACCGCATCCTAGGTTGCATCTACGCCGTTCTTTAAGTCGGTTTGATCCAAAGGCTCACGATGGACGCTCTGGTCTATATATATCAGCCCCTGACCTCTCCCTCAGCAGATCCCTGAAACCCTAATTCATATCTTCAGGATCAGATCCAGTAATCAAGAGAAGATTAGTCCTCCATAGGATCTAGTCTTATAAATAGAATAGTGAGATAGAGAGTGAGGAAAGAGTTTGGAGGAGGTGCCGACCTGTCGATGCTCACTCCATGGATTGTACCTTGGCGGATCCAAGTTCTACTTGAGCTTGCTTCTAAGGATTCTCTGGTAATCAACTTCTAATTCAAGTAAGCATCGTGTTTATATTGCTCATCAGGTTCACAACTCATTGAGTGCTTTAATCTATAGTACGCTCTAGGTTAAAGTAGTAATTATAGGTGTAAGTGTGATGCTTAGACCAGGTTACTTATGGATGTACTTTACATTCTGGATCGGTGGTAGCTCACGATGGTGACTCTTATAGCCTCATTGAATCCTCTGTAGTCCACCTCCCGTTTATAGACCTAGCAGGATTTAGTTACTATAGGAAACATACTCTGCTTGTGCTTCCTTTAGTAATATCCCCAGTTGAACAATAGAAGACATAGTTTACCAAAGTTAGAACTAGAAGACCTTTGTGATCTCCTCTATACTCCTATTTATCCTAACCTTGTTGCTACCCCTAGTTAAGTTAGACCGTAGTTAGTCTCACACGTTTCCCTATGGATATGATACTTGGAATACCTCCGGGTAAAAGCTACATCAATATTCATGCGATTGCGGATTTATCTGTGTGCGTTAAAATATACCAACAGCGGTCGACGGTGCGGGAGGTGAAGGTTTGACAGCGAGCGGGAGTATGGATGAGGAGGAAGGGGCGTGTAGATATTTTCGACGACGGCTCTGGAATGTCCGAACGGAGGGGCGAAGGCCGATTCGGGAAGCACTGGTAGTATTGGCTGATCGGACGAACGGAAACGAAAGGGTAACACGATCGGACGGATGAAAACGTAGGAGTGACGTGGATGAAGGAGTTTGGGGCTTTGGTATATAGGAATAAGGTTTATGGTAGATATTGCAAACCTCTATTACACCCTCTACGTTATTGCTGGTATATTTCTTCAAACTCTGATATATGATGTGAGAAAACAAAAGTTTACAAATTAAAGCTATATATGCTGCTATATATTTATTCTGGAACAGGGACGGATGCATGATAATGTCTAGGGAGGGCTTCTTTAACCTCCAGACTGCTCCAACCTCTCCCCAAGGTGCATCGATGGCAAAAAAAAAAATCGTAGGAGAAGCTAGGGGGGCACCGCTGGATCCATCCTGTTCAAGAATCAAAAGATGAATCGATTGAACAAAACCAGACTAGAATTGAAAAAAATAATGAGAAACACAACTGCATCTCCTTATTTTGTATGCTAGTATGTTAACATCTCCTCTTTTGTCCTGTCTTTGGCCCTGTTGTAAGTGATTCGTATAAAAAAAACAATATAAATAAATAAATAAAACTCTATCTGCGGTGGCCAGATAGTCCCGGGTATTCCGGCTAAAGAAGAAGATTTTCTCATGCAGATCGAGAAAACTCTCGAACCCCACCCTACCTATACACAACGGCACTATGGCTTTGTGAGATGAGCTAATCATAGACCTATGCTTTAGACGTGGGGCAGACAAAGAAGTTATTTTTTCCTAGTAGCTACGGCCGAAGCCACGAATAAAGAGTGAATCCCTCGTTACCTCTGACCAGCCAGAGGAGTTACTTAGCAGCCAGGCCGTTCCCATATAAACAAATGAAAGAAAAAGGGGAACGGAAAGGATGAAGTGAATCAGAAAACTTGGCACAAGTACAATAGAACCAAATGTGTGCGTCTAAGTATCCAACTATAGCAAAGCTGTGAACTGGAACAAAGCGGCAGAACGTACGCTTTACACTCCACTGGTGCTTTCCTCTCGGAAGCTACGTTCCAGTAACTGCAGATCGCGTTGCCACGGGTCGATGCAAACTAGGACACCCGAGAGGACGGACACCCTGCACGACCTGGTGGCCTGTTCCAGCATGAGGTTTTCCATTAGGATCGCTCTCACAAATTTAACTATCGCGCCATGAAAATGCTCACAAGTCAGAAACCAATAACATATATAGTGGCTTCGCCAATTTTGAGGATTTATCGTTGTAGTCTTTAAAAAGGATCTTTATAGAAGTAGGATTTGTATGCGTGCGTTAGCAGGAGTGAGTGTGTGAGTGTCTGAGCTGTAATATGTAATTGAAAAAAGAAAACTGTGGGACTGGGATGGGACCTGAACCATAAAGAAACTAGTACCACATGGCATATATTCATTCTGACATGGACCATTTTCAGAGGAGCAATAGGAAGCAAGCTTATATCCGATCGATCAAGACTCAAGAGGCCCTACAATTCGCAACCGCGCGAACGAAAATCATGCTCCGTGCAGATCTTGATTATCGGCATCCGTAAAAAAAAATCAGAGCCAAGAATCCAAGATGCATCCAGTTGAAGGAAAGGACATGACCCCCATGCCATTGCTAATAAAGCCAGCCAAGGCACTGTCGGGCATTGACCATTATGAGCCGTTTCGCACGCCCACAAGGAAAGCGAAGCTGTGACGGGCCATCCTTGTGTGTAGGGTCCCTTCCCTTCCCTTTGGATGGGCAATTGGACGATGAATGGAGTTTTTCGGAGGACCAGTGGAATGGTGCACTGCTACTGCACATTGGCCTTCCCAGATCTTTGCAAGTGTTTTTTTTATCTCCACTAGTAAACCCCCGGGGCATGGGCGGCGGCAGGGGTATGCACCTGTATTCCATAGAATACCCAAGCTTTTGAGACAAAAACAAATACATATTATACGTATACGTATACAACTATTGTAAAAGTTGCAAAGTTGGCCCATAAGCCCATCTAGAAGCCCATGATGTTACAGAAAAGGCAGAAACTCCTCCGAGTCCCGTCCCTGCATTTCGCTTCTCCGACGGTCGACGGCGGACATTGCGCACCCAGACAGATTCGGTAGATTGCCTCTCGCTCGCCTCTCGCTTCGCGATCGGTGGGAGCACAGGATCTACGGAAGATTTTGGTGGCGGGTGGCGGCAAGCAGACAGCATCGTAAAAGACGGCCTCCCCTCGGCTCGGCCGGCAGCCCCAAGACGCCGCTACTCGGCGCCTCCCCTCTGTCGTCGCCGCTTCGCCCCTCCCTTCCCGCTTCAGCGGTTTCCTTGCCCCTCTGGCTAAGGTGAGAGAGGTCCGATCGAGGCGTCGAGTGGCCACGAAGCGCGACTCATGTGAGCGGAACCGTTGAAGTTGAAGCAAGGTGAGCACAGTAACACAGCAGTGTCAGATCCATTCTTCAGAGTTAAAATTTAGGATTTCGTTTTCTTTTTTTTTTTGCATTGGATTCTTCTAACATAGATGAAGAAGAAGGGTGCTAGCATATTTGCATTGTGGGAGAAAGCTGCAAAGGCAAAGAAAACAGCTTCCACGTCCACACCAAATCCTCCTCGTGTTGAGGTTGAGAGCCAGTCCCCTGCTGAGAGCAATCCGCAGCTAGCAATTGTGGAAGCACAGGATGATGGTGAAGCAAATGATAAAGATCGAGCTCCCCAACCGGACACGGACAGAGTTCCCCCAACTCTAATTGTAGAAGATGATATCATTAATCAATTCCAAAAAGGGGACCGTAGAGTTATATTTTATTAGCTTTGATATTTTGTAATCTTTCTTAATTATTAAAGACAATGGCACTATGCCATTATATTCAGAGGTTGTACTTTGCTTATTACTATTGCACATTTGTATCAAAATTTTTTTATGTATGCGGAATACCCAGCTATGAAATTCTGGCTCCGCCACTGCCCCGGGGGGCTAGGAGAGGAGCATGCGGGAGGAGGACGTTGCTGCCGTGCCGCCCACCCGCACCTCGGCTACATAGTAAGGTCTTGTTTGGATCCAAGAGGATTTTAAAAATCTAGATAAAAAAATCTGATGTGTTTTATTGGATTACGTGCAGGTGTGTTAAAATCCACTAAAATCATATCGTGTTTGGATGAGATTCTAGGATTTTTTTTATCCGGATTCCTCGAATCCCACGGTAACCAAACGCTACCTAAATGCTAGAGGCCAAGGCATGGGGGCAAGCGGTAGAGGGCAGCCACAGTGGAGCAGGGATTCGAGCCCGGCACGGGGCACGGGACACATCCACCGTGCGATGCGAGACTTCGACCACCATTCCGCCCTCCAGCTAAAGAGATTTGGAACCTTGTGCTGACCTTAGAGCATTTTGATGTGCAACTAATCCAGCCACATGTCCAGCCAATAGAAATTTGTGCTTGGTGGGAGGAAGCAGCTGCCACAATCACAAGGCAACGATGACAACACTTCAACGGGGTGGTGATTTCGACGTGGAACACTTGGAAAGAAAGAAACAGAAAGATTTTTTAAAACACCGCCATGGACGCAAGACAGGTGACCTCCAAAACCAAAGAAGACATCGATCTTCACTCACGGGTCTTTAACAATATAACTTAGCCCCCCTCTGTTTCTTCCCTAAGGGGAGTGGAGATTGTTCTTTTTCTATATGTAGGTTGTGTCCTCTGGGGTGTTTTAGGTCTTCGATCTTTCTGTACATAAACCTCTACTTTTCTTAATTGAAAAGTGGAGCTCCTGCCAAGTATTCTTTTAAAAAAAGAAGACTAAGTGACGGGTGAACATGTGTCCCTTTTCTTTTCTCTGTGCAAGCATGTGTCAATCCTAATTGAACTTTTTTCTCTCTCTCTCTCTCTTGCAGTATTTCCTATGCTGATTGCTCTGTTTGGAACTGGACCTGCGGGGGAAAGCCACCCTCGGGCATTGCATTAAGAAGAAGAACCTTCTCACGCAGGTCCAGAAAACCCTCCGAACCTCTGCCCCACCCATACACAGTGGCACCGTACTCCTGTGAGAACAGAGCCGTTCCTTAGACATGTGCTTTAGCGTGGGACAGAGAGACGATTTTTTTAATTCCAGTCTGAAATTCGCTCCCACGGAGAGTCGAACCCGGGCCTGAGGAGCGCCGCTGCGACGCGTTGGATCAGAGACCCTTTGGCGCTCTGTTTGGAACATTGCGATTCACGCACCACTCTTCTCAAGAAGAATGGGAACAAAGCAGCAGACTCCTCCCGTTGTCGATTTTCACCAGCACAGGCCTAGACCAAAAGACTGCTGCCGCTCCAGCAAAGCAAGCACGGGACCGTGCCGTGCCATGCCATGCCATGCCGGGCCGTGCGATGCAGCCTGCCTCCTGCGCCTCTGCAGCAACAAGACAACACGGCGGATGGATCCCCAGGAGTAGCGCTTTTTTATTACTCCTGCCCCCATGTCCTCACTCCTCGGTCCTCACCGCCCACCGGCCACCGCTGCTGCTGGCTACAGTGCTCACCACCACGGTGGCCGTGGCTCACCCGAAAAAACCCATCGGCCTCGCCCAATCGCGCCGATGCCCAGTCAAAACCTGAGCAGTATCACTGTATGTGAGCTCACCGCCCGCCCGCGCGCCAACCGCTAACGGAAAAAAAACGACTTCGCCGGCCCGCCCGGCCGCCGAGCTTACCGCGTCACGCACCGTGCATGGACAGGATCCCGCGAGCTCGGAATAGCAGTGGTCTAAGTCTCGCATCGCACGGTGGAGGTGTCCCGCGCCCCGCGACGCGCTGTCAGGCTCCGATCCCCGCTCCACACTCTGGCTTGGCCTCTGCCGCTTGCCTCCATGCCTTGGCGTCTAGCATTTACTATTTAGCCGAGGTGCGGGTGGGCGGCAGGGCAGCAGCCACCTCCTCCCGCGTGCTCTCCACTCCCAGCCCCCCGGGGACTACTACAGCACTAGGCTTAGTTGGCCACAGCCGCGACACTGCTCCGCTCTGCAAAGCATTGCCTGGTTTCTTGGCATGGCCGCCGCGGGGACGCAGCAGCTGGGTCGGCTTCTCGGCGGTCTCTGGTTCCTGGCCGCGTTGTTGCGGCCGGGCAGCGCTGCGGCGGCCGGGCAGCCGTCGGTGGCCACCGTCGATGCGCGGCTCGCCGTCGCGGCGACCGGGGAGGACTTCGTGTGCGCGACATTGGACTGGTGGCCGCCGGACAAGTGCGACTACGGCACCTGCGCCTGGGGCCGCGCCGGCCTGCTCAACCTGGTGAGTGACAACTGACGACACGGCCGCGTAATTAAGACCCTGTTTGTTCGTGGTCCGCCAAGGACACGCGAGACGCGAGCTCAGCTGGCTGACGCGCAGTTTCTGTCTCTCCTCTCGCGCAGGATCTCTCCAACAAGGTCCTGCTCAATGCCGTCAGAGGTAGGCGACGACCGGCGGCGGCCGTGGCCGCCCGCTGTATTGAGGGGTTCTCCCAATCCCCCATCCCAGTAGCTCTTTGCCAATGCGGTGGTGAATTTTGTTTGTTTCAGCCTTCTCGCCGCCGCTGGTGCTCCGCCTGGGAGGGTCGCTGCAGGACAAGGTGGTGTACGGCACCGCGGACCTCGGCGGGCGGCCGTGCGCGCCGTTCGCCAAGAACGTGTCGGAGATGCACGGCTTCACCCAGGGCTGCCTGCCCCTGCGCAGGTGGGACGAGCTCAACGCCTTCTTCCAGAAATCTGCGTGAGTTTTCATCGATTTCAGCCACTGAATTTTCAGTTCTGTGCTCCTCTTTGGGCTGTGAGAAATTCATCGGGCGGTGCATGTTGCAGTGCCAAGATTGTGTTCGGGCTCAACGCGTTGAATGGCCGCGTTCCGTTGCCTGATGGATCCGTGGGAGGGCCATGGGATTACACCAATGCGGCGTCACTGATTCGGTACACCGCGAACAAGGGCTACCGAATTCATGGGTGGGAGCTTGGTATGTTGTTTTATTGTGCATTTCATCATGCTAGTTGGTTCGAAATGCCCCTACTGTCTGGTCTGAAAGTGAGAATTTTTAATGATGTATAACTTGTTTCTGAAAGTCTCTTTTCATATGCCTGGTCTCAAAGTGAGAATTTTTAATGCATAACTTGTTTCTGAAAGGCTCTATTCAGTATGTCTATCTATTTTCAGAGAAGGGCTAGAGTTTCTGTTCAAACATCTTTTCAGTGTTCTCTAGTTTTCTGAAATTATTGATGTTGACATGTGACATGTCCAATCTTTAGGACAGTAGCATGTGTGGTTAGGCTGCCCAATACCAATTTCTGAATTATCCACAGCTTTTATACCTAATAATAAATAACATTTTGGTTGAAAATAATTCTCCAAAAAAAAATTAGAGTCACTAGCTACAATTTCAATAAAAAATGCAGGAAATGAACTCAGTGGTACTGGAGTAGGAACTCGGGTTGGCGCGGACCAATATGCTGCAGATGTGATCGCCCTAAAAAAACTAATCGACGACATATACCGAAGCAATCCATCAAAACCATTGGTGCTTGCTCCTGGAGGATTCTTTGACCAAGCCTGGTTTAGCCAACTTATTGACAAAACCAAGCCAAATCTACTGAATGTGATCACCCACCACATTTACAATTTAGGACCAGGTATACTCACAGCTATTTACTTGCGGATAATTTGGTTGATGCATACAGAGCTGAAAAACAATTTGCTGAACTGAACATCGCAGGAAAGGACACGCATCTGATTGACAAGATCCTCAATCCATCAACCCTCGACGGAATGATAGGCACATTCAGCAATCTTCAGGGGATGCTGAAATCCGTAGGAACATCGACCGTCGCATGGGTTGGGGAAGCTGGAGGCGCTTACAACAGCGGACGGCACCTTGTCACTGATGCATTTGTGTTCAGCTTCTGGTAAGCTAACAAGTTCTCCGGTGTCGAATTCTGTTTAGCTGTTCTTGGATATGTTTTTGAGCTCGTTTTGGTGATTTTTTTTTTCAAGGTTTTTAGATCAGCTTGGGATGTCAGCAAAGTATGACACAAAGAGCTACTGCAGACAGAGTTTGATTGGTGGCAACTACGGCCTGCTAAATACCACAACGTTCCAACCAAACCCTGACTATTACAGGTAAAAATACATAATGTTCTTAATGGCTAAAGTAGTATAGTAGGTATAAACACTTGACGAAAAACTTAGCCTTGTACCGGCGAAAAGAACTTGTCTTGTGCTGGAGTACAAGAAGATTGGATGCATCGAACAAGATATAATCCTTTGTCCTAAATGCATAGAACTACCCCCAATTGCTAAAAAGGTTGATCTTGCAGAACAAAAAAGAAAAACAAAGTTGCCAATTTGTCACTTCAATGACAGAATTCCTCCCAACTTTCTGTGCAGTGCTTTACTGTGGCATCGCCTCATGGGAACCAAAGTTCTAGCAACAACATTCAGCGGCACGAACAAGATCCGCGCATATGCGCACTGCGCAAGAGATTCAGTAAGCAATTCAGTACCTATTTCATCAGCAACATCACATCGGCAGCCAAAAAAACCTTCATCTCCTAAAGAATTCACGCTCAATCTTTACTCTGCGTGCGTCCTCCTCGTCCAGCCAGGAATCACTCTACTGCTGATCAACCTCAGCGGCAACACGACGACCCAGGTCTCAGTGACGGTGACGACCCAAGGGATGGTGGCGGCGCACAAGCATGGCGCAAGGAAGCACGTCGGCGGCAGGAAGTTCCGGCACGTCCACGGCCCCAGCTTCACCGGCGTCGACGAGGCAGCCGGCGCCGTGAGAGATGAGTACCATCTCACCCCCAAGGATTGCAACCTGAGGAGCCAGGTCATGCTGCTGAACGGCAGGGCGTTGGCCACCGACGCGGCGGGGAACATCCCGACACTGGAGGCTGTCAAGGTGGATGCGGCACAGCCCATCGCTGTGGCCCCGTACTCGATCGTGTTCGCTCGCATTTCACATTTCAATGCCCCGGCATGTAGTTAGAGTAGTAGCTAGATGGGTAGTAGATTCATAATGGGTTTGGCGTGATTGGTGATGATGGACAGCTAAGCTTTCCATCTGGTAAGATGAGGTGAAATGAGGTACAAGGCATCTGTCGAAAGAAAAGGGATGCAATTCAAGGGTGAGTTTGTTTTCTTTTTATTCTTAGAATTGTAGAAGGCTGAAGAAATTATGATGAACAACGATGGGAAGGGGAAAGGCTCGTTCCCATTGTCTTTCAGTTCATGGCTGGAAACACGAGTGAAACAGATTTGAGAGTGGTATTGGCGAAATTTGCTGAGTTCAAGGAAAGTATCAACTTTTCAAAAGCAAAAATGGAAAGCATCTAAGAAGAACTTTGCTTGGAATTGCTTGGAACCAAAGAAATTCCAGAATATTGTGGTGCACCGAGAAAAAGGAGAATTTGATTTGACTTCAAGTTTCAAGGTCTGTTTGGAAAAGAGAAATTCAAAACAGAGAAAATGAATAAAACACTGGAATATGAAACGTGTGTACGTTGAAAATAAATAAAGGATTGAAAAACACATGAATTTTATAGGAACGGGTGGTTGGAACACGAGAACATAAGACATGTTTATTCCTCCATTCTATCGAACAAGGACTTATCATCCCTCCATTCACATGTAGGAAAAATTTCCTAGAGTTTAGAGTGGATGTTTTATTTCCTCCATTTTATGAAAAGCAAGTATTTCCATAGAAAAGGAAAACTTCATTCCTCCGTTCCAAACACTTATGTGATGCAAACAAAACAAAGGAATTAGATTCCTTTGAAATTACTCCAATCCAAACAGGGCCTTGGGTTCTTTTATGAACTTGTCGGCAGCAACCATGAGAGTATACAAACAGCATTCGTATTCCGCAATAACGCAGAGCATAACATTGGATGATTAGAATGGGCATCAACAGAGCAATACAGAGTTACCACCAGTACAATGCAACAATCATATATCATTGTTCAAAGATTTCAACATCATCGCCATCATCGAAGGGACTGGGAAAATTTGCCAGACGCAGGACATCTGTTCTCTTCTACGTGGAGCTACAGGGAGTAAGAGTAAGGCTAACAGTAACGCCTCCAGGAGGCCCAAAGAGAGAATACAAACAGCAGCAGCAATCCTGAAACAGACTAAAAAAACAGCAGTGCAGCTAGACGGCTAGCGCACAATACACAAGAACTGGCGATTTGGCAGGAGTTATTCGAGATGTCCACGGTCGGTTGATCGTATACTTCTGCTGTGCTTGGTGTGGCCCTTACAGATACTTGAACAGAATGCCACCTTGGGTGGCGAAGAAGGGGGCAAACACGAGGGACTCCACGGCCATGAGCTTGATGAGGATGTTGAGGGACGGGCCCGAGGTGTCCTTCAGGGGTCACCAATGGTGTCACCGATCACAGCAGCCTTGTGGCAGTCAGATCCCTTGGGGCCAAGGGTCCTCGCGTGCTCGCTGGCACCAGCCTGAAACAAGCAGAGGGTGAAATTGAGGAGAAAGTTAGCACTGACCATAGATGAACAGACATGGTGTTCAATGAGACTTTTTCAGGACATTCACCTCAATGTACTTCTTGGCATTGTCCCATGCACCACCGGTGTTGGAAGCAGAGATGGCAATCTGTCGAAAGCAGAAATCCATAAACCCTAGAACAAGCAAACACATTGAAGTGAACAAAGAGTAGAAGGCAAAGCGCGCACCTGCACTCCAGAAACCAGGGCACCAGCAAGAACGCCAGAAAGAGTCTCAACACCGAAGAGGGTTCCAACAATGAGGGGAGTGAGCATGACCAGAGCACCCGGAGGAATCATCTCCTTGATGGAAGCATCAGTGGAGATCTTCACACAGGTTGCATAGTCGGGCTTGGCAGTTCCCTCCATTATCCCAGGAATGGTGTTGAACTGCCTGCGGACCTCCTCCACCATCTTCAGGGCGGCACTTCCAACACTCTTCATGGTCATGGCAGAGAACCAGTAGGGAAGCATGGCTCCAACAATCAAACCAATGAAAACCTTCGGGGAGAGGACATCGACAACCGTCACTCCAGCTCTGCTGACGAAGGCGCCAAAAAGCGCCAGGGACACAAGAGCAGCTGAACCAATGGCAAATCCCTGCAAAGAGATACAGATGAATTAAGTTACCAGGGGAGTACAATTGTTCTTTTGTTGCAGATTACTATCTACTACTACTACATAGGGATACAGATGAATTAAGTTAATAAATGAGTACAATGGTTCTTTACTTCTTTTGTTATCTTCTACCTACTACTTCATTCTCATATGTTAAAATATTAAGGAATACATAACCTACCAACAGTGCCAATAATGACAGTGGCAAATGAACAAGTTGAGCCAACAAATGAATAAAAAGCATTTTTACCTTTCCAATAGCAGCAGTTGTGTTGCCAGCAGCATCAAGAGCATCAGTTCTCTCACGGATTCTGTGGCTCATTCCAGCCATCTCAGCAATACCACCAGCATTGTCACTGATGGGACCATAAGCATCAATAGCAAGACCAGTTGCGATTGTGCTCAGCATACCAAGAGCGGCAACTCGATGCCGTACATTGCAGCAATGGAGAAACTGACATAGATGCTAATAGCGATAGCGAAAATCGGGATGATAACCGACTTGTATCCAAGAGCGAGACCAAAAATGACATTAGTGGCAGCACCAGTTCTGCACGAATCGGCGACATCTTGCACAGGACTGCCACAGAATAAACATGTTAGGATTAAAACACCATCACAAAGAAATGATAACAAGAAAAACATAATAGAGACTGGTAGGATGCGAACCTGTACGCATTGCTAGTGTAGTATTCTGTGACAAAACCAATAATCAGACCAGCCCACAGACCAATTGCAACACAGAAGAACAAGCCCCTGGAAAGATATGGCAGTTGTCAAGACGGTACATTCCATTCTACAAATAAATGGCAAAGGTTAACAAAAAAAAAAGCATACCAGTTGGAGACCTCCTTCTGAGTACCGAAGTTGTAGATGGTGAACTTAGCTGGAAGGGCCAACCAGCTGATTACAGCAATACCAACAGTCATCAGGACGGTGGAGATGATGAGCTGCTTCTTAAGTGCAGGCTCAATTTCCTTCACAGACTTGACTTCAAAGAAATCAGTAGCAAAAAGGGTGGTGATCAAGCAGACGATGATACCAACAGAGCTAACAAGGAGTGGGTAGCACATCCCAGTGAAATCATGGTCGATTCCGAAAGATGAAATAGACGCAACAACAAGGGCAGCACAGGAAGACTCAGCATATGACCCAAAGAGATCAGATCCCATTCCAGCAATGTCACCAACATTGTCACCGACATTATCAGCAATCACCTGCAAAATAAGATTTAAAAGTTCAGGGAAGGAAATGCCATGTATTAATGATTGTATAGCTCCTAGAATTGTCCTAAAATGAACACTATATGTCAAGAAAACTTACAGCTGGGTTCCTAGGATCATCCTCAGGAATGTTCCTCTCGACCTTTCCAACAAGATCGGCACCAACATCAGCAGCCTTTGTGTAGATGCCTCCACCAACTCTTCCGAAGAGAGCCATGGATGACCCACCAAGGCCATAACCAGTGATGGACTCAAAAAGACCCTCCCAGTCATCACCGTAATACAACTTAAATACATTAATGGTGATGTACAGAACCACAAGCCCACTTGATGCAAGCAGGAAACCCATAACAGCGCCAGAGCGGAAGGCAGTGATAAAAGCCTTGCCAACACCCTTCCTAGCTTCCAGGGTAGTTCTGGCATTCGCATATGTGGCAATCTTCATGCCAAGGAAACCAGATACCAAAGACGTGATGGCTCCAAGCAAGAACGACACAGTGCTAAAGAGTGCAGTGAACAGTGCAGGCTTGCAGTACTTGTCCTTGCTATAGGTGCAGGGCTGGCTCTTCGTGCTGAATCCCTCAACCGAACCAAGGAAGAGGAAGATCACAACAGCAAAGATAGACATGAAGATACCAACATATTGGTACTCAGTGAAAAGAAACGATGTTGCTCCTGTCCATAAAAGAAAAGACAATTGTTAGACATCAGTTATATGGTTAGGGTCACTAGGATGTAAATATAACACCACACAAGATTATATTGCGCTGCCCATGCAAACTATGCACAATACAATAGCACACTAGTCAAGCAAGATCAGAAAGAACACCAAAACTATTGGTCCAATTTTATCTTTCCAGTATCAGCAAATAAATAACTAGTGCCTAATACAGACTGACACATCCAACATCCATTTGTCAACCACACAGGGAAGTAACAAACTCATGGCACCCAGACCAGATAACTCCAAAAGTGCTTATTTTCCTGTGTCCCCATCTCAATCATAGAAAATAGCACATCCGGTCAAAGATTGGTGACACGCTTAAAACAAAACCCCACATATGGGGGCATGTATCTGATGAGCACTAGGCCATCCATGCTGATCTAAATGGGAAGCTCAGAGGTCAGTGAACAAGCGACACGTGAGTGACAGATGGCAGAGAATCCCCATCCCTTACCCAGGAACTTCCAGGTCCAGATCTACCTAGCACTAGAGACATAGGATCCCATGTATTGATTAAATAAATGGTAGCTCAAGTCCACCAAATGGTGCCCTGCCCAACTTGCTACGTGTGCACATATAAAGTTTGTTACAGATCCATCACGCACCTTCCATTACCAAGTTTTGGTCTAGAAGCAAGGGGCCAGGCGAGATCAGAACATTTTTTGTCAACTGAAAGCTACACCTTTACTGCAGCACCGACACAGAGCAAGAACACCGCAAGGCATTAAAAGAACTCTTCAGCAAAGCCTAGATCCATCACCCACTACAAGCATCCAAAGCCAAAGCCCAGATTCACACTTCCAAGGGGTGAGAAAAAGGAATTATTTGCCAGCCCCACTTGGGACCCGTGAACCGAATACCAGCAAAACAACAGTAACATATCACATGAACCCCCATTTGAAAAAATCCACATTTGGGACAGGTGCCAGTAGTGACCAAAATTATCATAAAAAGTACATAGTTTGGACTCTGGAGGGGGGAAGGGGTAGTACAGCAACTGGCAGCCCCCACAGAGGAACCAACACCCCCCACAGAGATATTTGTCTTCCATTCCGTAGAAAACATGCAGTCTGAAACTCGTTTCAGTCCAAAGAAAAACATCATTCTGTGATGTCTAGCCAGTAAGCTATGGTCCCCGAAGAGGGTAAAGATAGAATGGCATTTGAGCTCACCCAGGCACACATCCTGATATTAGGAACTTCACGGCCAGATCAGCGTGAAATCCACTAAATAAACGAACGGATAACAAAAGTCTGGACCTTTTACCCCCCGCAAAGATCTCAATTTTTCGAGAAACGTGTGTATATCTATCCTATAATAAACGACAAATATACTAAGAACGTAATCCTCGGTTGGCAAACGCGCCAGAGCAGCGCGAAATGCGTGGATCTAAGCGGACCCAGCGAGCGGCAGCCCCCAGATCTGAGGAATCCCCGGGCTCACCTTCGGAGATAGCGTTCTGGATCTCGGCGCACTTGACGACGACGTTGTGGTCGTTGAGCCCCTCCTCCTCCTCGATGAGGTAGTCGCCGTAGCCGTTCTTGCCGCCGCCGCCGGACGCGGCGGCCGCGGCCGGGGAGAGCTTCACCCGCGACACGATCACCCACTGCACGACGGCGAAGGCGATGCCGATGACGGCGGCGACGGGGATGAACACCTCGGTGGCGAGCGCCGAGAGGATCGCCATGGCGCGCCGGCGGAAGGCCAAACCCTAACCCTACGCGGGGAACGAACGCACGGACGCGCGGCGGCGGCGGGGTGGGGGAAGGGGGGGAGAGGCGACGGACGCGTCTCGCTCTGCACGCTCTCTCCCCTCTGCTCGAGGCGCGTGTTCTTATATAGCGGGGAAGGTGAGTGTGGAAATGGAATTGGATGGAGGTGGCCAGGAGAGAGAAGAAGAAGGGGGGGTGGGTCGTGAATGCAATTAACTTGGAAGCGGTTAGGCGTAAAAATTGCAGGCCCGTGTGTCAGTGTGTGGGGTGTCCCGTTTTATAGCCTTTTGTTGTTGCTGGTGTGGTGGGCTGGAATTTTTTTGATGGCAGGTGGGCCCAGGAGATAAATATCTTTATCTTTTCTTTTGTTCTTCATTGTAGGCGGGAAAAGATCTGGATAAAGGGTAAGGGAGCGAGCTTGCACTGACGTGTCATTTGCTTTCAACATTGGATAAGCTAATTATCTTGGATACTGCAATGGCAATGTGATTACTCCGTCTTCTTTGGGCGTCAACGAGAACAAGACATTTTTTTCCTTTGAAATGAGCTAGGAACCAGACAATATTCATTTACAAATTAATAATAATGTAGTAGAAAATACAAGAGAATAACCATGTAGGCTAAACGTGGGGAGAATAACAACAAAACAAACTATAAAAACTACATCAGTCATAGCCAAAAAACCACTTGGACAATCGTTGCTAAAACTATTGTAAACCCATCTTAATTGCTTAGGCGGTTAGGCCCTCTGCAGTGTTAACCTGGATTGAAGCTTGAAGTGGAGAGAGAATGTTTGTGAACCGCTCTGCCACTGCAACAAGTGGTGCCGATGCTAGAAATTTTGAGAGCGGCACAAGGACTTGCCTCGGTGCTAACTCTGATAAGGACAAACTGCAGCAAAGTTGTTGGTCGCCGCTAGTAATGCCATCACGCTGCAGCCTTGGGATAATGATGCCTTCTCCGAGCAATGGGACCCATTATTTTCTAAGCTCCGCATATTGCTAAAAGCATTACGGTTCTAATCTCCTACAACTAAAAAGAACCAAAGTAAGATAATTTTTTGGTGCGACAAATTTTATTTTTTGGGTCACCCTTCCCTCCCTTGCGATACCGCGGCTCAGATAGTCAGGTACGCCTCACGCAAGGAAACCTCGCGCAAACGCCTCGCCATCTCGGGAAGGAAACCTCGCGGCCTTGCCATCTCGGGAAGGAAACAACGCGCCTCGCCGTCTCGGGAAGGAAATCTCGTAGCCTCCCTCAACCTGTGACTCATCCATCTCGGGCGACAATCATCGCCATCGCGCGGCCTCCCTCATCCTCGCTCATTGGGCAGGCACCCGGTGATGGTGTTCTACCACGGCGGCGCGTTCGTGATCGAGTCGACGTTCACGGCGCTATACCATGCGTACCTAAACGGGGTGGCGGCGAAGGCGCGCGTGGTGGCGGTATCCGTGGAGTACCGCCTGGCGCCGGAGCACCGGATGCCGACGGCATACGATGACTCATGGCAGGCGCTCAACTGGGTGGCCCAGAACGCCGCGTCTGGGCTGGAGCCGTGGCTGCGGGACTGGGCCAACCTGTCCTGGCTCTTCATCGTCGGGGACAGTGCCGGCGCCAACATCGCACACAAATGGCCATGCGCGCGGGGGGCACGGAGGAGGGCGGGCGGCGGCTGGACGGCGGCGCAGCCATCACGGGGCTCCTGTTCCTGGACCCTTACTTCTGGGGGAAGTAGCAGTGGCCGGGGAGACGACGGACCCGGCGAGGCGGCACCAGTACGAGGCGATGTGGTCCTTCATCTGCGGCGGGTGGTACGGCATCGACGACTTGCGGGTGGACCCGCTGTTGATGTCGGCATCGCAGTGGCGGAAGCTGGCATGCTCGCGCGTGGCGATCACGTCGTCGGGCTTGGACGACTTCCGCCCACGCGGCCTGGCGTACGCGGCGGCGGCGCTCAACGGCAACGTGTGGGACGGGGAGATCGAGCCGTACAAGATGCCCCACAAGCGGCACGTCTTCTTCCTGGATAGGCCCAAGGACCCCAACTCCATCAAGGAGCTGGCCTTCGTCACTGGCTTCCTCACCCTAGAGTAGAGTAGGTAGCCATCACGGCGAGGGCCAATCGTGAGGATTGTTGGTTGCGGTACATGATTAATTAATAGAGATTATTATTATTGCTAGCACCGTAGCATGTTTTTTTTGTTTTTTTGTGTTTGGATCTTGATAGGGTTCTCGAGAGGTGATGATGATTTGGTTGATGACGAGCACGTGAATTTGGGGATGGTAGCTCACCACACTTCTAACATCATGAGGAAAGTTGTCTGCAGAGTGCAGCATGTGATGCTAGCTGTCGTATGTTCGCTTCAGTTTCTACCGGCGAGCTGATGTAGGTGGAGCTGGTCCACCCGGCGGCCTCAGGAGGAGAAGGGTTAGTGGTGCGCGTGCTCGACGATTGCGGGGAGATGTGGGAGGCCACGGAAGACATCAGTGCCCCCGTCATGCTCGTGGTCGCGTCCACCTGGTTGTGTCCCGCAATGAGGCCCAACACCGTGTACTATGCCATGGCACGGGTGTGGGCATACAGCCTCCCGGGCGCATCGAGGTCGTGGAGGTGCTCCTGACCACCAACAGGTATAGGGCGCCGTGCTTCTGGTTAGCGCCGGTGTACTCGCAGCGGCGCCCCCGACGGGCGTGACTCGTGAAGTCGTGATGCAACCAAATCTGTTTGCTTGCTGCATTGAAATGCTTAGTTTGTGTCGGGTGCTCTATCAGTATGGGTTTCAGTGATGCAGATGTACTGTACATCGTCATCATACTGTTGAGTGGTTTTTCAGTGGTGCATTCTTTGTTTCAGGATTTGGATTCGTCAAGACAAACTGGACAGATGGTGAAGCAGCAAACAATTTGGGTCTTGTAGTCATTCATGAATTCGCAAACCTGGTAAGTTCACTTGCATCTCAGAGTAACTTCATTTTTAGGTCTTCCTAGATCTACCACTACTCCTGTCCGACAAATTCAATTTTGCAGTTTTGTTACTTGAAGTTATTCCTTTCAGTCTTGCATGCATGTTTCCGTCTACCACTATATGTTGTCATCAATCTATAATATACTTGCTTGCATCACCGTGCGTTGGACATCTACACTATTTTTCACCATGAGATAGTAGTAGAAAATTGAGCAGTAGCAGTTGGAATCTTTGACAGCAGATGGTAATTCAATATCATATTGTGGTTTGATATATAGTAAAAAATTTAGCAGTAGCAGTTGAAGTCATCGAAACTCTGAAAACTCCTTTTATATAATTGTAGACTTTATTAATATCTAATTTTCATTATGGTTTTAGTCATCTAATCATGACACTATGGAATACTAAGTACAATTAGCCAACCAATAGTACACATAGAGCAACAAGTTCGCCTCGTAGAACTATTGAGAGACTACATTCTTAGATGTACAATATATTTCATGAAGACTTATATAATATTGATATTGATGTTACCAACATCATGATAGTATATCTTTTAGATAACAGACACACGCTCCCGTTGCAACTCACGGGCATTTACCTATATTTCATAAAATGCCTCTACAAATTAAGTTACTTATTTTATATTGATTATATTCTATACACTAAAATGATAGATTGTTCGATCTCCTAATCTTTTGTTGTTTGTTCAACGCTCCATATTTTATAGATTTGGTCAAGTGCCATCCAAGTTTAAGTAAAATTTCACAAGAGACTTAAATTAAGGTTATTCAAGACTGCATGCTTGGTTCAATGATTTACAAATTCTTGATGTAGAGCTAACAACTAAAGCAATAAATTATTGTGCCGAGCTAACCATAAAAGCAGAGAGCAAGCAGAGATAAGGGTTAAAGCAAGGAATTCCTGTGCCGAGCAAACCATTAAATTAAGCAGCAAGCTTGTGCTTCAACAAGTTCCAATGCGGAGCTAACCGAGTTTTCCAGCATTGAATCAGTGTTTTCCAATCCTTTGTATACCATAAGTAGTCTGTATTATTTCTTGGTTTAGTAATAAATTGCAACAAGTTATCAATGTAATTTATTTTGATTTAGTTAAACTTGTAATCATGATCCATTCTGCAACTATTGTCGTGATAAATATATCTATGTTTATTCAGAATGAGCTTTGTTTACTTGTAGTAATAAATAATTTTCTGCCACCTCGAGTGTTTGGAGCTAACACAAGTACGCCATCGACTCCATCTCAGCCATAGCAAAGGTGATTCATCTCTTCTCATGCGCTATGTTTATTTGTAGAATTAAGTCCATTGTACAAGTGCACATACTAAATAATTTGTAGGGATGGCGGTGTCGACTCGCGAGATCCTGTGTGAGCGCCGTCACCACCGCGGCATGCGCACGCTGCTGCCGCTGCCGCCCGCGCTGCTCCTCGCGCCGTGCCTGACGCCGCCGCCTCGGGCTGCCGCTATGGTTAGGTTTTGGGGGCACGGGTGACGGGCGGTGAGGGTGGAGTGCGGGAGACGGGGTAGACGAAGGGACGAGCAGGAGGACTGGAGGAGGAGATGCGCGCCGCAGCAGGAGGCGGAGCTCGGCGGAGCATGCCCAAGGGACAAGCGGGTTCTGTACGATTCACGACTACCCGTGCGTGGGGCTTAATGGGCAAGACCCGAACCGATTGCACGGTTCATATATTTAGTTGGCTTGATCCGACGGTCCATGTGATTTTTAGTTATATATTTTTTGTTAGATTTACATTTCAAGAACATGTTTATATTTACTCGAATATTATATTTAAGTTTATATATACGGCAGCTTGTGCATAGCATTTGTGAGCCTGCGACACCGAGCTCTCCCGTGACTGTGTTAATTTCACGAACTTTGCCTTTTGGATTAATTGTCACTTTAGCATCGATATTTAATTTCACAGTATTGTTATCTTATCGTGCGATCCGTGTGTTTTTAGTATAAAAGTTTAGCTGTCCCGTAGCAACACACGGGCACGAACCTAGTGAGAACTATACCTTTATGCTATTTGGCTATTTTGAAGCATGAGTTGTTAAAATACTTATATACTCCCTCCGTCCACGAATCGACATCCTTTGAGAAAAATGTGTTTTTTAGAGTCTACATCGTCTAAAGTGGTCCCTCGTGTTTCCTCTCGGGCTTATTCCCGAGCAACGCCTTGTATGGCATGCAGAGTTACGACGTAATCCTCCTTCCGTTATCCTCAAATACGACTCTGTCCACTCCTGTCGGGGTTATGACCCCGGGGTGTCTCAAGGCGCCGATTAGTTGGCAGGCCACGCGGCATGCAACTCATCGGGTTAACAATGATCCGAACGACCGAGACCCAGCTAGGATGAGCACGCCGAACCAACGCCTAGCCCAGGGTCGGCCACGACCTCTTCTCCTGCCTTAGCCACACGGAAGACACGTGACCTCTCTCCGTCCACGACCCACGGGCGTAATGGGGAGCTCGGTGTCTGCTTTCGACAAGAGCGAGCATGCCGCCCGACCTCACAAGGATCGAGGGACAACAGTCACCTCGGTCCGTCAACGCCATCCTCGTGCCACGCCACACCAATTAGGCAAAGCACCACACAACGGTGGCAACGGGTACGAAACCCAACATCCGAATCACGGACCGACAGACGCGCATATGATCCCAACCACTACGGGATGGGATCCATGACAAGGGTCTCAACCTAGAGACCATCTCAACTTGCGAAGAGCCCCGACCCCAACGATAGGTGTCGTGGCCCTCAGCCTCATGAAGCGACCAGGCGAACGACGACCAAGGGCGGCTATCTACTATGCGTACGACGTCCCGGGGAACTTAGAGACAACGGCGAAGACCATGAAGGATGCCACGTTGCACAGGACAGCTGACGAACTATCACAACGGCTACAGTGCTGCCACGGCCAGCACAGTAGCACCACGTCAAACCCTGCCGCGACATGGCCACAAGACCATAACGACAGCCACGCCCGGGCAAGCATAAAAAGACGGCGTAGCTTGCAAGCCAAGTTAGTTATGACCTCCCTCAAGCTCTCGACCCTTCGGTCGGGAGAACCTTCTCTTTGTAACGAACCCTAGCCCCAGACTCTATATAAGGGCGGCCAGGGCTCCCATCTCGGAACATCTTGACATTTGTTCATCCTCTACCATTCCATCCATAGCAGTAGGGCTCCTGGAGCTTCTCTTCGGGCTATCCCTCGTTTAGCATAGGTTCTACCACCTTTTTCACCATTATTACATCCCCCATTGTAAGAACTTTAGAGCATTCAAGCGAGAAACACGCACTCGATCTTCTCTGAGATGGGACATATGGCTCCGGCCTGAACCAGTATAAATACTCATGTCTATTGAATACTACCACCGTCTTTTTAGAGCAGCGCGATAATCGTATAAATTTAATAGTCCGGTTTACGAGCAACACCGATGCGCTGCAAGTCGCTCCACATCGTCGTGCTACCACGTCGTAGCACCACCGATTCGCTCCACGACGCCACGCTGCTGCATGCGATGGATCGCTAGGACAACGCAGATGAGGTGCACTACGTGCGTGGTGCCAACTGGGCATCAGATTCCAGCGACAGTATTTTTCTCGTGCCCTTAAATCCGGCTTAATTCGCTTCTTTTTTTATCTGAAATAGTGTTTTTCTCTCACAACTTCCTTCAGAATTCCTCCGAGCGATTAGGCCCAAAGATGAAGAGCACATGGCTGACGCGAGAGCAAGGAATTGATCAGCATGTTCGAGAGCGAAGTGCAGTTAGTGATGGATACTTTTGTAGGTGAGACTTTGGTGCTGAAAGGTGATGCACTAGTGCCTATTTTTTGATCTATGGTGGTCGAATTTTGGTATGGGCGGCAATAGATGGAAGGTCGATCACGGCGTGAGAAGAGAGGAGGTGCATGGGCGCGCGATCGCGGCGTGAAATTTCCTTGTGTGGCCGTGCGGGGCTTCCTGCTTAAGCGCGCGATTACGGGCGAGCTAACGGCGTTTTCAACGGCGTGAGCGCGAGGTTACTCGAGAAGTGAAACGGGCGCCAGATCATTAAGAGTAGCGCAGGGATTAATTGCAAATCGGCGTGCCTTTGATGCACCTTGGTCATTGCGTCAGAGGCTAAAACGATGCTGATTTATGGACTGAGGGAGCACGATCACATTAATTTTCCATGTTCCAATCAGTGAGCCCTTTTGACTTGTGAGGCTTATTCTTGCTATATTTAACCACAATATGTGTCTTCCCTGTCTTTACACAGCAATGCAACGAAAAATTGGCTCCACGGTGATGCTAAAAAAAGGTCTTCTTCTGGACTGCATTATTTAACCGCACCCACAAAGATGAGTAGCCCTTCTTCTTTTTGGTTTGTGTTCGAAACAACTTGCCTTTGTGTGGATTCTCTTGACTGCATTTAACCACAACCACGATAAGATGAGTACTAGTGTGTTACTGTACTATCAAACGGTGGTAGTGATGATGAAGGCCTTGCAATTAACACGTCGTCGCTGATTGATGGACAGGAAGACAGCTGCTCTCAACCTTTTTCACCACTTTGCACCTGCAGCCTAAAAGGTATTTCCACCTATTTTGTTCAAATTATTACTGTATCAGTTTTTGCGCTTTGCCATGTTCGTTTCGCTGAAAAGTACTACTGAAGTAGGCGTAAGTGGTGTGTCGATGCTAAACTTCAGACTTATTCGGACACATATGAAAAGTCTCTAATTCAAGAAGTCGTGTAAAAGAAAATATGTGGAGTATACACATCATAATTCTGAGAGTATAACTCGAGTCAATTTACTCCCTCAAGCCATGGAGCTATCTCAGCAGCAACGTTTTGGGAAGTTATGGGGTGCACGTCCACCGACTGATGAGTGGTTAGTTTAAGCAGACCTTTCTCAGCTGGGCCGTTCGGTACACTCTAATGCTTGATTGGGATCTCCGTCCTACTGCTAGCTCACTGATAGTGCTTTATTATATATAATTCAGTGGTTGTTGCACATAATAAAACCATGCACACACATGGCCCTTTTTGAGTTGTGTAATAAATTGCGTACCAAGTTACATTTCAGAAGTTGGCTGGTCCTCTTCTTGAATTAATCCCCTTGCAACAACATGGATATATATGTTGAGTTCACTGGTAGCATTGCTCACAAAAACCTTTCATTGACCTAACCGTACTTTGTTTATAAAGTACTTCATATGGGTGTGGTGTGGCTCGTGAGATGTCTGGACAACTTGAGTAGCTATTACGCTATTTTAAGGTTTCTCAACAGATCCTACCACTTTGCACTTAAATGGCGATCATGCATGTGAAGGCCCTGTTCGGCAGGACTGAAAAATACTGTTCCGGCTGATTGTTGTGAGAGAAAAATACTGTTCTGGCAGGACGTGAACAGTGATTCTGTGAGAGGAAAAATAAGCCAGCTGGCTGGAAACAAGCCAGCCGAACAGGGCCGAAATTTCCAGCGTGCTGCATTTATGGTGGGTTATTGGTGGCCGTCAGGCAATAGGATGACGCAACAGCAGATCCTTTTTGTACACACTGGTCGAAATAGAAACGCGTTATTAGTGAAAATATATTGATTTTGCTAACTTTGATGAAGAGTTTCATGGTGTTGTTTTCAAAAATATATAGATGTAATGAAACATGGATAAAACAATCACTCTTAATGTATAGTTTTATACTTTTGTTTCAAAGACATTTGATCCCATAACTCATCTAGGGGTAGAAATCGAGTCACGGTAGTTTCAACTATAGTACATCTCTCTTTATTTAAAAGTGTTGCCATGTTATAAAAAATGTTTATACAACAACCTATCAATATAGATAAAATTCTCAATAATACTGGCCTGATGAACTTGTCCTTTCCAAGAAAACTATTCATATACTGCCTTCGTCCAAAATAAATCAACTCCTAAAATCACACTAAGTCAAACTAACCTGACTTTGATCAACTTTATAGTGAAGAATAACAATATTTGCAATATCAAAAAATATAGTATGAAAATTTTCATGTGTATATAGTGATACTAATTAATTTAATATCATAAATATTGTTACTCTTTTCTATAAATTTGGTTGAATTTAAAATAATTTGACCTAGAACAACTTTATAGATTAATTTATTTTGAAATGGCCATGGCATATCACATTGGCTTATGAATGGGTATGGTGATTAATCGATGATATATACGTTGATTCATAATTACTGATGTAAGTGGGTTAGCCCTCAAACACGATATAGATTTGATTTTGCAGCTTGCTTGTGGCAACCGACAAAACTAAACCTATATCAGTATATTAAAAGATATATTATGAATATTTTCATGTGTATATAGTTATACTAATTAATTTAATATCATAAATATTGTTACTCTTTTCTATAAATTTGGTTGAATTTAAAATAATTTGACCTAGAACAACTTTATAGATTAATTTATTTTGAAATGTTCATGGTATATCACATTGGCTTATGAATGGGTATGGCGATTAATCGATCGATGATATATACGTTGATTCATAATTACTGACTGATGTAAGTGGGCTAGCCCTCGAACACGATATAGGTTTGATTTTGCAGCTTGCTTGTGGCAACCGACAAAACTAAACCTATATCAGCATATCTGCGGCTCATGAGCTAGCCCAATTGCATTTCTATTCGTGATATACGTAAATCAGAATTTGATGCTGACTTCTAGGGCATCACGAAGATCGTCGCACTTTGAAAATCTACAGGGGGAATTATATTTTAACATGGATTGAATTGAAGTCCCTTTTCGCTCGCAGGGAGAAAAAAAAAACTTACGTACCGAGCTACTTGAGCTCCTTGTCTGTTTCTTTTCCTTTTTTTTTTGGTTAGAAGAGCTCTTGCCTCGTTGGTTAATCAATTAGACAAGAAGTAAATTTAGCAGATGTATAAAAAACATTTCCATAACATTTCTAAATTCTTATGTATTCTACTAGTTTCACATAAATAGCTATAGAATTAATATTGATCAAAGCCTTAATAAACACATAAATAGCCTCTCATAGGTATTATATGAGTCACATACTAAAACATATAGCACGGTCTGTTAGATGCACTCAATCCCCATATTGTGCACAGATGATTCACACTAAATAAGATACACCTTTCATTTTTAAATTATAATTGATTATTTACATCAACTTTGTTCTAAGTTATTTTTTTCTAATTTTAATCAAGTTCTAGGGAAAAAATTGTAACAACACCTACAAGCCGAAATAAATATACTGTCAAGATATATTTTAAGAAGAATTTAATAAAGTTAATTATTCGATATTATGGATGTTGTTGATTTTTTATGAACTTAATCAAAATTTGACGAATTAGGACAATATAAGTGAAACATAACTTGGAAAAAAAATAAAGTACTCTGCCCCACCCCTGAAAAAGGAAAAAATAAGTATGCATCTTTCTCCAACGGCCATGCAAATTGACAAGTCGATCTCCATGTACTCCCTCCAGCTCCCTAAAGGAAGCCGTTTTAGATAAGGCTTGAGTCAAACATTAGGAATATAAATCATGAATAACTTTTAGAAGTCAATATTATACTTTGGAGATTGTGCCATTGTCGAAAACGACATTACTTTAGAAAACTGGAGGGAGTAATTAAGACTTACACGAACATCAATGAGATAGCTAGGGATGAAAACGGATCGGAGCGGAGCGGATAATGATTTTTCCATATCCTAATCCATTTTATTTTATTGGATTCGGAGCGGAGCAGATATTATATGGATTCGGTTGCGAATACGGATTTTTTAGATGTCGGAAATTGTATGGATTCGGACCGGTGTCGGAGCAGAAGCGGACTTTTTTAAGTTGGATAATATGTGCCTACATGTTGTTTTTTATGATGAGAAATAATTCATTAACCAAAGTCATAAAGTGGCAACAAAACTCGAAATAATCACCATCAATCCACCACTTCGATTTAAGAGCTCACAAAATTAATACAAATTCTCAGTTTAGATTTAAGAGTATAAAACAAGCGTGTAAAAGAAATAAATATTCTTAACTAGTATATATAGTTGACGCTAATTGGGCAAATTGACAATTAGTAGGATCACCATTTCATGTCGTGTGAAAAGATAGTTAAATTAGTATATATAGTTGACGAGCATTGCTCGTGGGCTACAATATAATAATGGGTTGGGCTATAGTTGACGAGCATTGCTCGTGGGCTACAATATAATAATGGGTTGGGCTAACTTGTATTCTTGCCACTTGGGCTCCTTAAAATCATTGGATTATCCTATTGTAAGCGTCGAATAATTCACGTTTAATTATCGGATAATCCATATCCTCCAGATTTTGCCAATCCCATATCCTACGCCGCATCCGCATATAATCGGATTCGGATTATCCGCATCCGCACGGATATTAAAATCACTTCTCCATATATCCTTAAAATTCGGATTCAGAGCGGATCGGAGGATTATCAATATCACGCCTAGAGATAGCTACGTGCATGTTCTTTCTTTCTTTTTGCCTTTTTTCCCCGAAAAAGAAAATTAAGTAGTGTGCTCCAAATTTAAAATCGATCTCCAGCTAATAATTATACCCGTCCTAAACCACCATGATCCCTACCACGGGGTATATACATACGTACGTTCAAACGTCAAGTTCGATCCCATCGCTCGCGCTCCGCTACTAGTTGCACGTCGTCTTTGCTGTCAAGCCATGTGGCGGATCCCAACAGCGCGTCGTGGAAATCATGAGATGAGCGCCCAAACAAAGACCGACCGACACTGGACAGCTTGGTGTACATACCAGCATCGCGCTTAGCTTAGGTGGTGTTTGGTTGCACCATCGAATGTTTGATATATATATTGGAGTATTAAATATAGACTAATTACAAAACTAATTACATAGTTTACGACTAATTTATGAGATGAATATTTTAAGCCTAATTAGTCCATAATTTGATAATATGGTGCTACGGTAAACATGTGCTAATGATTTGCTTACTTATGCTTGAAAAATTAGTCTCGTAGAGTAACGACGGATTATATAATTTGTTTTTTTATTAATATCCAAACACCACATACAACCTTCTCTCGACACATCTTCTAAATTTTAGTCATGCATCCGAACACCACCCTACGTGACGCGCGCGCGACTCGCGTCACATGATTGGGGCTCGGTTGGTGCGGACGACCGGGACGACGGACCAGCGGCGGGCGACGGCAGCTGCTTGAGCTGCTGGCATGTGCCACGTTGTGACGGCGCGCGTGAACGGTGGCGTCGCGTCGCCCGCGCGGACAGGACAGGCCACGGAACGGATCCGGCAGCCATAACAGCCGCCGGCGGTGATCCGATCGGCCCGCGCGCGCGCGGGCGCCACAAATGCGCCGCCCCCGGCTTTAGGCCTACCTGGCTTCCTCGCCTTTGCGCCGCGTCCGTGTCCGTCCCGTCCGGCAGGCTGTGTTGGGGCACGGTCACGTACTGCCAGTCTGCGCCATCATGCCATGCCACCACTCGCCGGATCGGGGCAGAAATATCTACTGCACGTAGGAGTATGTTTTTGGGACCATCCAAGCAAGAAAACCACAGTACAATGTCAGGATTTGTTCTAGATGCTCGCTCGAGGAGAGGAGCTCGCTTGAGGAGAGGAGCTCAGCTCAATTTTGCGAGAATGTTGGCAAGGCGTGTGGACTCGACTGACCCGTTGCTATATATGCGGTGCGCGCCCGAGGTAGAGGTAGGTACGGGCGTGTATGGCTGGGTGCTGGCCTGCTGTCTTTGGCACTGTGCTGCAGTAAAAACTTTACTGCGAGACCTTCAGCCTGTTCGGCTGGGGCTGAAACGATCGTATATGATCGTGGATTATTACTGCTGCCTGGTTTAGTGTGAAAGAAAAATACTATTTTAACTGGGAATTTACGATCGTTTACGACCAAACGAACAGAGCACGTATATGCACAGCTGACTCGCCCGCCCACTTGCGGCGAGGGATGGCGAATCGGCAACCCTGCAGCACAGGAATGCACATGACATGCTTCGTTCAAAACGGTAACGTTCAGACCAAGTTCAGTCGGACGATCTTGTGCTGCTGCTGCTACCATAGCCAACGCGATCCATCAAACCATCAACAGGCATGCAAAAAATGCATCGGTCCGTTCCTGGAACGAACGTCGTGTGTGTGCGTGCCTGATGGCTGATGTGAACGTTCCGCCGTTGGCGCTGCAGGCGCAGCAGCAGCCCCATGCATACAAAAAGAAAGGGAAGGTGCGTGCGTGAGCGGCCGGCCGGCACGCTCCCCACCCCGCCCGAACCCGACGGCAGACGCCTCCAAAGGCCATGGCGTGCGGCGCGGACGCCGAGGCCGCGCGATAACGTGGTCACAGCTCGCAAGCGCCAAACGTACCTGGCATGGCATCGCTGTCGATGACGAGGGCCGAGGGGGATCCCACAGATCGATCAGGCGCGCCGGACGGACGGACGGACGACCGGAAACGCAGCGGACGAGAGCGACGCGCACGCGCACGGGCGCGGCGCCAACGGCACGACGCACACGCGGGCGCGCGCGTTCGTCGGTGAGGCGCTCGATCTCGTGCTCCACCTGCCGCAGCGCCGCCCGCCGCTGGGCGCTGGCTGTCCGCGTCCAGTGACGTGCTACCAAGTATTCTTGGGTTGGACGCTACCGTTACCCACAACCCAGTAGGTCCGTCCGCACCCGCAGCAGCCATGACGATTGAGGGGGGAAAAAGGGAAAAGGCAGAAGAGCTCGAGAGGAGATGAAGTTTGCTTTGTTCAGTCATGCAGAGATCAGAGATGGGTGAGCAATTGGACATGCATATCCGATCGCAATCGCAACTCCAACTCGCAAGTAGTAGGTAGGCGATGGATTCCTGGCCATGGACGTACTCGTAGGTGCTACGCGTTCCCAAGCACGCATTCGAGATCTCATCTCCTCGTTGCGCTCAGGCTGTGCTCGTCGATGATACTACTACTATACTGAGGAAACTATACTGCTGTGTTTAGTTTGCGAAATTTAGAAATTTGGTTACTGTAGTTTTTTGTTTTTATTTGGCAATTAGCGTTCAATCATAGACTAATTAGGCTCAAAACGTTCGTCTCGTGATTTCCAACCAAACTGTGCAATTAGTTTTTTTTCATCTACATTTAATGCTTTATGCACGTATCGTAAGATTCGATGTAAGAGCTACTGTAGCACTTTTTAGATTTTTTTTTTAACTAAACGTAGCCTGAAGTGAAGTGATGGCTATAAATGCACGGCACCAAGCATCGTCGTCCCTGAACAACTCGTAACTACCTTCGACGTCGCCGTCACGCTCACATGGATAATGGATGGATCCTTGGAGCAGTGTACCAGCAGTACAGTACTAGTGTAGCGAGTGCCGCCTTGCGATTACTGACTAATGTCCCTTTTTAAAAAGTCCTCCGCGGATTAAGGGTTTTTCCTCTAAACTTTAGTGGCTATTCTATAAGATGTTTAGATACATGTATAGAGTATTAAATATAGATTAATTATAAAACTAATTATACAGTTTGTGACTAATTTACGAAATGAATCTTTTAAGCCATATTAGTTCATGATTTGACAATGTGGTGCTACAGTATATATGTGCTAATGACGGATTAATTAGGCTTAATAAATTCGTCTCGTAGAGTATTGATGGATTCTATAATTTATTTTTTTTATTAATATTAAATACCACATACGACATCCTCGTGTGACACCTTCTAATTTTTAGTCCACGGCTCAAACACCCCTAAACAAGTCCGGCCGTCTGCGTTTCGCTTCACCCCGAGCTGGCGCTGCCATGCCAGTGCCACCGGTGGACAGCGCAGACGGTGTCGTCGTGACCGGTTTCATCATTTATGGCAGCGCGGCCTCTTGCCGTTCTCGTGGAGGCGTCATCTGACCGACCGCCCTATCGTGCCACGGACGGGATCGCGCCCTCGGATCCCATTCCCTGCTGCTGCACAGCACAGGGACGGCAGAGCGCAGAGGCAGGCACACCAACAGCCAGCTCAGAGATCCGCAGGAGCTGGATGGATGAAGAAGCCTGTTCATTTGGTGAGTCTTTGAGTCTTTGGTCTTTGGTTTAAAATTTGGCCGGTCTTGGTGTTTTGTGAAAGAAAAACACCATTGGTTTACTTTGGTTTGGACCTACCAAAAAGCCAACCAACGAATGAAAGCACTGGAAATCCACCCAACCGCGTTGCTTCCTCCTGCACGTCCAGACGTCTGGACTGGCACCGTGGACGCACAACGTACTTCGGCTAGCTAGAGATGGCCAGGCCGCAACGCCACGACGCCGTCCGACCGGTCGTCGGGGACTCGGGGTCGAGCCGGCCGGCGTTTGAGCGGACGCGGGACACGGTGGAGTAGTGGCAGCACTGGCACGTTCCAGGACCTTTTTCTTTACTACTGTCCTTTTACTCTTCCGATGCATTGATCAGAGCGACGATACGGATACGGTGGGAGGGCCTAGGCGTAGGAGTAGCATGTTTTGTTGGGTTGTGTTCCAACAAATCGATTCGGCGTTCGCCGTTCTCAAAAAAAAAAAAAAAAAAAAGAAAGAGATTCGGCGTTCGCCAGCTCACGGGCGCGTGGATTCAGGTCGCTCACGTCGGTGCTGCCGGGGGATAAGATAGATACCCTCGGCCCTCGGTACATCCCCCGCGGCAGCCGTCGGGGCAGCAGGAGCGCGCCCACCCCCACCAGCATATTCCGCCGGAGCTGGCGTTCACACTTCACACGGGCACAGTGCACTCGCCCAGCGTTGCTTCCAGCTGTTCGCAGCAGTGCCAGCGCCCAGCGACACGCCATCATCAGTGCGGCGCGGGCACTGGCTACGTTACGACGACGCCTGCCCCGATTGTCCGTTGCTGGATTCGCTTTCATCGGAGCTGAGACGTCGTGGCGTGGCGTGGCTCACTGCCCGGGCGCACCGCGCACGGGAGAAGACAGCCCGGCCGCCGCGCCCGCGGGCGCACGCGCACGGCTGCCGCGGTGCCGCCCCCGGGTGGCCGGGAGTCGTGGCAGGCGGCTGGCGCGGAGTCGTGCCGTGGCCGCGGGCCTCCGCTGCGTCCTATGCTGCACGCTACACGTGACTGCGCTCTGTTGGGATTCTGTATGCCGTCATCGGCTCCATTCTGTTGCATTTTTCGTTTCGACTTCACCACTCAACAGTCACCAGTAACGGGTTTCGACTCGACAATGCGATAGTTCCACGCGGATGCTGTACCGTGTGCCTGACACGATTCCCATCACCGTTGGACAAGTCCAAAGAGAGCAGCAGGATTTTGCACATCTGAGAGGATGACAGTACAAGCCCTTCACCAAGTCCTGCATTCGGTTGGTGGTTCAGACGCGACCTGGTTCGATGTCGTTCTTTGGTTCGTTTATGTGAGAGAAAATCTTCTTTGGTGGTTCATATAAATAGTATCCATGTGAGGGGCAAGCCAACCAAATAAATTGACCGATCGGGTCTGCTTTGGTTTCTATAGCATTAAATATTCTATCATGTAAATAAAAAAGTTTATTAAGCAACTCCGACAGTTTAGCTAAAATTAGTTGACAAATTCCATTGTTTAGCTATTCTGTAAAATAGAAAACTTCTAAAAAGGAAGAGATCTACAACAGCCTTGCTATTTTACAAAGTCATATAGCCAACGCCAGTAGCCTCCCAACAAGAATAGCCAAGCTGATGGAGTTGCTCCGACACTAAATACCGGGCGTTTTCGCTTATTTTCATACCTGCCCCTGGCACATGCTTATTCAGCCTACGTGGAGTGCTAGATCAGCCACTGCCCGAGGTGCGTGGCTAATTTGGACCGGGATGGATGACTAAAATAGATTAGGGAGCCCAAACTGCACTTTGTTAATTCAGAGACCGGATGAAATCTAAACAATAGCTTAGGGACCGACCATGTAATTTACTCAAAACATAATATGTCTAGAAAAGATAAAACATGCTATAATTTGAAACGGAGGGAGTATGACATATGGACAAAAAAAAAAGAACAAATGAGAAAAAAAAAACTAAGAAAATAGGCACACACCTAGCGGTAGCAAAACTATTCTTAACACTTCGGTGGCGTTTGGATAGTAAGTGGGTATGGGATATGGAGTTGTGCTGGGCTATGATGGGCTGGTTTTGGGTCAGGGAAATGAGATTGTAAATCCATACTTTGTTTTTGGGTCTAGGTGGGGCCCACGAGGTAAAAAAGAAAAAGCACACGACAACTTCATCCACTCTCGAACCCACAGTTACCAATTCCGTTCCGGTACCGTCCGGAACGGCGGGTATGCCTCGTGCCGGCGTGCAGACCGGAACAGAAGAAGCTGCGTCCCGTACCGGCCAGGATACCGGACGATTCCGGCCATTCCGGGCGGGATTGAGAGTTCCGTCCATGCCGGTACCGTCCTCGAGGAGGAAGACGCTCGACTGCTCGAGTCCTGTTGTTTGCGCCCCCGCTCCAGCTGATGCATGCCGAACGACCAGGCACCATGGACGACTGCTCGAGTAGTCGGGTCTTGTTCTAGCACTCCGACCCCGCAAGCGATAGAAGTGCCTTTCTGCCGTCCGGAGTTTTTTACTCAGCACTCATGGGCTCATGGCGTTGCGTTTGCTTTGGTGCCTTTGCTCGCTGCTTGGAACGGGAGGTCTAGAGGTAGGTGACGGCGGTGCATGTGGAGTGTTCCTGAAACCTGGACGTGAGGCTGCAGTTAAATTCAATTGAATGAGGTTAGTAGTTCCCTGTATTGAGTTGGGTAAAGGCCCAATACATACTAGCAGGCCGGCCCAAGTTGCTGTTCTTCTATTTTCATTATCTGTGAGTGATTTCTGATATTCTAAAAACTTGTATATTCCAAAAATATATAAATTAATGAAAACCGGAACGGTATACTCGTTCCAAGAGCAAAACCAGAATGGCCTCGGAATGGAATTGACAAGTTAGCCGGAACGGTACAGCGAGGCAGTAGCTCCAGATCTTCAGTCAACCTCATCCACTCTCCCGTTAAGGGCTTCTCCGACGCTGCTTTTTCATTAAGTGCCACGTAGGATCGGATAAAAAAGTAGGTACTCTATATTTATCATAAAGTCTATTTGGTAGGGTGGCTAACCCCTGACCGGGTTCTCTATAGCCAAGATAAACTTGTTTGGTTGGTTGTAGATGGGTTGTAGCCTAGCTTTGAGGGCCCATCCGTACGCCAACCAAATACACTAGTTGCTAGCCAGACTTAGATAGTGTATGCAACCAAACAAGTTTATCTTGGCTTGCTAGGGCCTGTCTTAGGCTAGTCTGGCTTATTTTCTAGCCAGACTAAAAGGAAGACAGGAAACCAAACACAAAGCTACGTATACTTAGGAAGAGAGAAGGTGGTCCATGCTAAAAAAAAGAGGGGGAGGGAGGGAATAAAGGTGAGGTATGATGAAAAAACAAAGTTTCTTTACATATCATAAGTAGTGATAGTTTGTATTGTATAAATAGTACTATTAATATTTACTAGTCTATGTGAATCACTTTATTTATACTAAAACCCGTCTTCATTGGTGGTACCCTGACACAGCAAGCAGGCTGTAGCTCCATGGCTATCTGCGACCAACAGGTGCAAGGTGAGCCAGGCAGCGCAGCGAGCGATTCGATGGGGGTACTGCATCTTCCCTTCCCTCGAGCTTATGGAGGTGACCGATTCGTTATTTCCCGATCGAAACCCACCCCTCCTGTTGGGTTTGGATCGCTGGGTTATGACAGTTGCATTTCTCTTTCCCTCAGCCTGATCGGCTGGGGCTGGCCAGCCCCCTCACATAGACACCATTCATATGAACCAGACAACAGTACTTCTCTCTCACATAAACGAACCAGCAACGATACGAACCAGTCAACCGAACAGGATATCTATCTTGATCCATTTCCATTTCCCACTAACCAAACATTCAGTCTGTTCGCTGGTTGGTTTCTGGGCTAATAAACCCGGCTGATGCCGATTTGTTGTAAAAGAAAAATATTGTACCATAACTGATAAACCGTGACTGAAACCAACGAGCGAACAAACTGATTATGAAATTTACCCCACCCCTCATTTCCGTATCCCACCCTTCATTTCCAAGAAACCAAACGCCACCTTCACGTCCGTGGCCAACCATCATCTCTTCTTTTCAATACGAATCCAGAGCCAAGGTTCGGGCGGTAGATATGGCCACGTCGCCGGTTAAACTGATGACCGTTGGATTCAGCGAGGAAGCAACGTGGACCGTTCAATCGCGGTCATAATGGGTCTGACGCCCATTAAGCCATGAACCCGTGCATTCGCGAATCGTCGGGAATCCGCGCTGATCTCCTCCGTCTCTCCGCCTCCGCACCACGCTGGCACTGCTCCCCAGTCAGGCCGGACTCACTCCTGCTGCGGTGCGGCCCGCCATCGTCGCCCACTGCCAACTCCGTCGCCCTGTCCAATCCCCGCTGCTCGACGCTCCGCCACTCCCAACCATCTCCCTTACCCGAGCCGACGCAGCGGCCGACCGCCTCCTCAAGATCCTGTCGCCTGCCGGCGCCTCCCTACCACGGGCGAATGATGAAATGGGGGGAGGACGGACGTGGTGGTGGCGCATAGCCCATCCTCGGCCATAATAACAGTGGAGACTAAGCCTGAGCCAGAGGCGAAGCCATGGCAGCGGGCCGCCGCGCCGCTCGCACCTACTGCTCCCCTACGTGGCTTGCGCGGCCGCCGGTGGCCACCCATCAGCGCAGCCATGTGCCACCCGTCAGCTACAGACCCACGCCGTCCGCGCCACCCAAGGCCCGACGTTGCCGCCGGCTACCTGCGACAAGACTGCCACACCCTCTGCTCGTGCAGGCTGCTCCTCCTACGCACGCCGTGCCGAGGTCCATCTCTGTGGCCTTGCTCGCGCGCCGCCGTCGGGACCCTCCCCTGCCACGTGAGCCTATAACTGCCCTTGAAGAGGTTGCTGTTTGCCTTTCTACAGATGTGTGGCCATGTTAGTTTCAGAGATCTGCCCCTACCTGAGCACCTGGTGATGGTGGATAGTGCCCAATGTACAGCTGTTACAAAACTCAATTCTGATAAACGTATGCTTCATCTTGATGAGTTGACCCTGAATCCATTGATATAGACAGAAGAAAATTTCAGATTACTTTTTATGCTTGTCTGAATCCAATGTTACTGTCTGGTACTTTTTAGTATTACCTGACATACAAATTATGTTTTGTGGGCTGCTTGGAACTATAATAATATCTTGAAGATAATTTGTGTGGTTTTACCTTAATGGGAGTTTCACAATTTGTATAGACAGAAGAAAATTTCAGATTTACTTTCTATGCTTGTCCGAAATGCTACTGTCTGATTAGTATTACCTGACACACAAATTAATTGACACCGCATTCGGCTGGTACACTTCCAGCTTGTTCCAGCTTGTTTCAGCTTATTCTCTCTCACAGAATACTATTGAATCATCCAAAACCATCCAAAATTCACTATGCAACTCACCAGCCGAACACATCTTGAAGGTAATTTGCGTGGTTTTACCGATGAGAGTTTTGCAATTTGATTAGATCCATTTATCTGAACGTGTATCTGAAAATTAATTGAAGCTATGCCGTTATTGTTAGAGTACATCAGGGGCATATTGTGCCTGGGTTGGCTGTATAACCCATTAGTGTTAGGGTTAATTAGAGATAAGAGTCGCTTATTTAAGGGTCAAGTAAGCCTTGCTTGGGAGTCAAGTAAACCTCTCTATATAAGGAGAGGAGATGTATCGATCTAATGAAGCAAGAATTAAGAAGGAAATCCCTTCCCTCTTGCCCGGCCGTGGGTAAACGCCCCGCGGCCGGCTCTCTCTCACCCTCGCAGCCCTAGCCGTGAACAGTACCCGCGGGTACTGTAGCGCGTCAGCCACCGTAGCTCCCCTCGCCTCTCCCTCTCAATCCTCCAACCACATAACAATCTGGTATCAGAGATTTCGGTTTCGATGTCGACCTCACTGCCCACCTCCACCACTCCGCCGCTGCCCACCAACGTCGTCGCGCAACTGCCTGACCCGCGGACGTCCCAGCCGGTTCTGCCCGCGGGAACCCTGTCGCTCGTTCCCGAGACCTCGTTGTCGATGGCCACGGGGGCGTCTCCCTCCGCCATTGGCGTCATGTCGAACGCCGAATTGACGGCAGCGGTGCTCGACCTCAGCAAAAAGGTGGCCGGGATTCATGCGTTCCTTTTGGGACCGCAAGGACCGCAGTCGATCCCACCACCGCCGCCCACGTAGCAGCAACTACCGCTGCCACCGCTTCTGTAACAGAACCGACCAAATCATAAGAACGTAAGTACAAAAACAATCATCGAAGCGATCAAATTCCTGTACTTAAGCTTCCATAATCCCGGTAGTCCGGAAATCACGAAGGATTTCAACCAACTCTCGACATACAAACCAAGACCGTAGTGATTCAACACAACACATCATCCGTTACAACATTTCATAAGTAGCATTCAGATTACATCCATCAGAGTGCGAATAAAATATTACAAACCAGGTTCAAATTTGCGGAAGCAACATAGTTTAGTACATAACTTCATAGTTTCAAATATATTGCCAAGTCTGAGTCATGTCCCACAAAAGCATTATCAGGTACGAGAACTAGTAGAGACCGCGTCCAACGGCCTAGTCTTCATCCCTAGCTGGGAGAAGGCAATACTTGCAGCAACCAAAGTAGATCTGGTCATCTGCAACAGGTGGGAGATAAACCCTGAGTACGAGAAGGCACTCAGCTAGACTTACCCGTCAAAAACCAAAAATAAAAGACACCAAGGATCATGCAAGGCTTATGAGGTGGGCTAGCTTGACACAGTTGCATAAAAAGAGCTTATAATTATAGTAACCAATTTAAACTTAGCATCAAGCTTATCATCATTTACCTGTCCACTAGATTAACACCTGTACTAGAGCACTCACTTATTAGGAGCAACAATATTAACCATAGCAGGTATAATAAGGCTGTCATCATCATATCATCATTTCTGAACCATTATGTTATTTAGTGTATCTACATTGAAGATAAGCCCGTCAAGTTCTCACTAACCGGGAGAGACGGCGACTCGAATCGAATTACAACTCAACTGAGGGGATATTCCTAACTCTCACCTTGGCATACTTTGCAAGGGTAGCCGTGGGTCACCTTTGGAACAACTCAGGAACCAAATTCGCGGGTTCGATCAGCGTCAGCACTCTCAGGGATTACCCTTCTGCCAGGACGATTAGGACTTTTAAATCACCTGCCCTTGGACTCACGCCTACGGCTCCCTTCCGAGGCGCACTTTATACTTATCGACTCCCGGCCTGAGGTGAGCTACTCGTCTTCGTGGTCGGTCTCCAGACCCGACCAACTAAGAGAGAGACATGCGTTCAATATGAACAGGAAAGACTCCAAGATTCAGTCCTTAATCGACACAGACGGAGTCACTACAAACCGGCAAGCCTCCGTCCGGTCTTCATTTCAAATTAAGACTGGTTCTTTTCCACGATAGCAAATATAGCCAACCGTGCCATATGTATCTTCCTATATCTCGCAGGTGACAGGAAATCACCCGACTTCTACCGTGTTTAAGCAGGGCTAAGCACTACACGAGCCTGAGCTACATAGGATTTAGGGTATCAATATCTGAACAAGGATTGGATAACCAATGCAGCAAGTGTTTGCATCCAACACCTAAACTTAATGCAACAATATATATATGTAACAATAATACTGTAAATGCATTTCGGAAATTAGGAGGCTTAATATGCTCCGGGGCTTGCCTTTCACAAAGTTGCACGAACGGTGATCCGGGCACTCAACAGCGACCTCGTCTGGCACTTCTTCTGAAGGCTGCACCTCCTGAACCTCCAGTATCGGCTGCTGCTGCTCGCTCGGTTCCTCGAATTCCAGCAGGGTCACTCCTTTTGGTACACCTATTGCATGTCGATGCACAAGATAGATATCATGGATGCATAAGGAATGACATGATGCTCATGATGAATGAATCATAGTAAGTGTTTAACGAAAACATTACTGGACACTCGTTTACCGATTAAGAATAGATATATTCAAATCACTTTAAAACATGTATCTAACTTAACTTGAAGAACAAGATCAACTTACCTAACTTGCATAACCTAAGATAAAGATACTCATCTTCAGTTAAAGGCCTAACACCTAGGAACATTACCACAAACTTAGAAATAGTAAAGGCATACTTAAAACAACAGTTAAAGCTTCATATGCAAACGGGTAGTTCCTTAATTCAATCACAACAAGAGTTCTACAAATCCAAATAACTTGAAAGAGGACATTCTGGAAAGCTTATGAAATTCTCTACAAATCATTTGTAAACATCAAAGCATGATTCTTAAGTTAACCAAATCGAATTCCAGTAAACCTAGAATCTGTCCCGCAATGACAGGGTTACTAACTTAATTATTTAATGATGATGCAAAAGCCTAATTTGACCAAACCAAGTTTACCAACTTGTTACACATACCAGAGGAACACTAGAAAGTATAATGCCAACTTCTAAATAAATCATTTAATATCCTTTTCTAATTTATTTAGTTAATTAGGTGATTAAAGCAACATATAGTAAAACTGTTCATAAAAATCTACAAAAATTATAGTAGCTATCTCATGCTTCACATAGACTACCATAAAAATTTCAAAGCCATTAAGCAAGCAGAACTTGATGTATCCAAAATAACAGATGGCATGCCTATTTTTAGCATAATTAGGAAATCCTAATGAAAAGTGTCAAGCAATAGATTTCACATTTTTCCTAGTATCATTAAAGCATAAGAATAGCACTCACCAAATTTTACCTTTACTGGATCTATAGAAAAATTATGAAAATTCACACAAGACCCATCCATTGATAAAAGGAAATTCTATAACTCAAAAACTACACATGCACTAGCTCTAAAATTTTAACCAGAGCTTCTACTAAGCAATAATAGATTACCCACAAAATTTCATAATTTTTTGACCACAGAAACTCAAGATAAAATTCAAACAAGTTTGCATGCATCTAAAAACACATTTCAAATTACTATTTTATTCATCCAAAATTTCTAAAACATGTGCTCATATAATATTTTTATTAAATACTAGACCTTAATAGGAACTCAACAAAATTGGAACCATAGCATTTAGAGCTACCAATTAGGAGATACATATTTTTGAATCATGCACACAATTCTGTGAAAAACAAAATAACAAAACCAAAAACAAGAAAATCAACTTCGCAACTGGGCCGGCCCGGACAGATCCGGCGGCCCACAACTTGCGCAAACGCAGCCCAGCACTCGGTGCGGCCCAGGCTGGCTACCTCCTCAGCAGCGACGACTGACAAAAGGGGACCCGCGTGTCAGTGAGAGAAACAGGGGAGGAAGAACGACCGGTGGCGTAGTTCGTCGCCGGTGGCTTCTCCGACGAAGGCAACGGTGCCAACGTGTTCGCCTCACTCAAGCACACCTAGGGGAACCCTTTATTGTAGCTAACGACTCAGCTAGAGGGGGTGGTGACTAGCATGGCAGCGCACGGCCACGGCAGGGCCGGCTCCGACGATGCTACGACGTCGTAGCCCGATAAGCGACCCTACGAGCTTCGGTAGCACTCCTAGAACCTAGCGTGAGACAGAGGAGGGATGGCAAGGGCGCGAGGACCGCTGGCCGCGTGGAGCGCCAACTCCGGCGAGGGCAGCCATGGCGGCGGTGGAAGAAAACCTATGATTCGCCCTTACCGAGGCTCGATTGACCCGACAGTGAGGTGGAGAGGGTAGAGAAGACCACAGCGAGGCTACTGACGGACTGGGCAACTCGTTTTCGCGGTGGCGAATGCGCATGACGACGGCGACGTGCGATCGGCAATGGCGGAGCTTGCTGCGGACACGGCGCTGTGCGCGGAGAAGGCGAGAGAGGGAAATGGAGCGGTGAGCGCGTTCGGGCAGGCGCTGGCTTGAAGTGGAGGACACCGGGCAGTGGCTTCAGATCAGCCACGGCGCGTGGCAGCGCGATCAGCCGGCCGACGCCGAGTGTCACCCACGCGGCGCTTGTTTTCTGAACTCGGCCAGTCACTGTAGCGCGCATTCAGTCGACTTGAACCGCCTGACAACACGAATTCAACGCCTTAATACGGCTAATTCAATGATACTTTGCAAAAACGGTGTTCATGAAAAATGTAGATGTACCATCCAGCTACAATTTCTTTTCAAGGACCACGATCTAATTCGCCATGGATAAGCAGTTACATCAAGCCAAAGATGGCTCAATCACACTGAAATTACAGCCATGACTTAGAATATTTTCTAAGTGTGAAATCATCATGTAACTCTGACTTGTGGGCCAGATTTGAGCATGTTCCACCCATTTTCATGAGTTGGTCATAAAACAACTTTTGTTCCTTGATAAATTAGCTACAACTTTGGTAAAGAGTGCACAATCATGCAAGGTTTCTAAGTTGGTCTTTTGAAACAGTCAAACAGTGACACTCCAAGGGTCAATTCAAGTCAAACCTTCACTTGAGGGCATTTTGGTCATTTTGATCTACATGAACAATGTCCAACAAGTAACCTAAGTGTAGTTAAGGTGTAATAGACCATGATCAACCAGTTTACAAAATTGTTATACCTCTTCTAATGATCACATGTGATAAAGCAACTAAAACAAGCAATTCACTCATATGTTGCAATGCAATGTTTCACATGTTGCATGACTTTGTTGTTATTCTATACTTGTCACATTACTACCATGTTGCCATGTTTCAAGATATAAGAAACTCAGGTTGCATTCACATGTTACACCATTACTATTCACACACTCAAGTAGGAAACATACACAATTAGAAAATGTTGCATATGCATGTTTCAGTAACAAAGGCATGATGAGATAGATGATGCACATGTTTATGAAATGAAATGCAATTAGTGGAAGCCAAACACCTAGGGTGTTACAGCTTTCGGCTTGGATCGCCGGTTTGTCGAAATCTATCTACACGGCGCCTAGTACCCAGCCGCACCTACCGCCGCTCCCGACCACCGGGGCTATCATGGCGCGTGGCGGCGCCCTGGCTCCGGGCGTCCTCTACGGCGGGGTGGATGGCCCCCTGTTCCACGGCGGCAGCCTGATGCCGACGCTCTCCGCCGCGTCGCCCTCGCTGGACAGCACGGGCGCGGCGCCCTCGGCCTCCGCACAGGACCCACCGCCAATTGCGCTTAGCTGCGCGGAGGACCTCGATCTTGTCCGCTGCGTCGGGGATCTCGGTCATGCGGTTTCCCCCACGGGCGGTGGGCATGCTATTTTCCCTGCGAGCAGCAGTTGGGGAGGCGCATCCCTCCACCTCGTTCTCCATCAGAAGCCATCTGCTCTTCTCTATGCGGTGCAGACCAGCAGCCGTCTGCCGGGGAGAAGGTGTGGGGTCATCAACGAGAGCGCACCGCATAGCGTCGTCGCATGGTCGCTGTTGCGACCACTTTTAGATGGCCATACACATGCACCCCTTTCGTCTAGATGGTGTCCATAGGATCCAGGAGGCGGATGGTGTCCACCTTATGTTCAGGAGTAAAAAATAAAGAGTCATAGTCTATTTCAGGTTGAGAATAATAAAATAAGCCAAGATATAAAAGGCTTGTTTTAGGTGTTAGGAGTCGAGTCAGCGTTATAAGTTCGTTAGGTTGCAGCTCGAGGACGAGCTGCATGTCTAGGTGGGGTGTAGTGTTAGAGTACGTCAGGGGGCTATTGGGGCTAGGTTGGCTGTATAGCCCATTAGTGTTATGGTTAATTAGAGATAAGGGTCGCTTACTTAAGGGTCAAGTAAGCCTTGCTTGGAAGTCAAGTAAACCTCTCTATATAAGGAGAGGAGATGTATCGATCTAATGAAGCAAGAATTAAGAAGGAAATCCCTTCCCTCTTGCCCGGCCGTGGGCAAACGCCCCGTGGCCGGCTCTCTCTCACCCTCGCAGCCCTAGCCGTGAACAGTACCCGCGGGTACTGTAGCGCGTCAGCCGCCGTCGATCCCATCGCCTCTCCCTTCAATCCTCCAGCCACATAACAGTTATACTTTCATTTTGTGTGCAAATGTTTTCCTAATGCAGCATAAACCGGAGAATTTCTTAACATTGAATAGAAATATTGGACTAAAACATGTGAGCAAAAGTTTTAACTAAGGATAGTTCACATTTTTCTGTTACTGTCTGACATTAAGGTGGTTGCTCGGTTGTAATTATTCATTGCCAATTGTGACCCTGAAAAAATGTCACATCTCTAATCATAAACTATGTCAATTTGCTATGAGAACTATAAAATCATTATATATAACGAACACATTTACTATAATTTATTTATCCAAGCTTGTTCCTTACAATTCCTGGCGCTTCTGCTGTGGATGCCCTAGCGACATCTCCGGTGAGTTAATGCTATGATTACAAGGAGAATACAATTTCTATTTCTCAATTTAATCTGATTAGCTCCTGTAATTGTTACTTTTACGATGACCATTTCTGGCATTACATACATAACATGAAACTTGGTGTTATCGGGCTTGTAGGATGCAGGTTTAGAATGAAACCCTATACTAAGAAATGCAACAAATCACCTCACTCAGTTTGGTTGGAGGTAAGTTCATTATACACATACACTGATACTAGCTTGTTCCTTACAATTCCTGGCGCTTCTGCTGTGGATGCTCTAGCGGCATCTCCGGTGAGTTAATGCTATGATTACAAGGAGAATTTGATGAACAGAAAATTTTTAAGAAAAGAACGCTTCTGCAGCTGCAAACAATAGATCATTTCACTGAAAAGGTTAGCTAAAAAAAATAACAATTTCTATTTCTCAATTTAATCTGATTAGCTCCTGTAATTGTTACTTTTACGATGACCATTTCTGGCATTACATAACATGAAACTTGGTGTTATCGAGCTTGTAGGATGCAGGTTTAGAATGAAACCCTATACTAAGAAATGCAACAAGCCAACAAAGAAGACTGTTCAGCTCACTCAGTTTGGTTGGAGGTAAGTTCATTATACACATACACTGATATTAGTTACAAGATATTAATGACACTGATCAACCATTTGCTGTAATTAACAGGTACATTATACCATTCCTTAGTACTGATGAAACCTACAGAGTTGAGTTTATGTTCTTCGAAAACAGGGGAATAAAGTTGATTGGAAAAACTGCTGAAAATCTTCACAAGCAGTACAAACATATGAGATTCCACCTGAAATATCTACTTGGATTGGACATAAGTTCACTTATGTTGTAACAAACGGCTACTCTTCTACTACAAGCTCTCTTTTGGTGAAGAGCTTGACTTGGCAAGTTTAGCAGGAGCCCTTTTCCTGAATCCTAACATACTGATTGATGCACTTGTAGCCGCGAGTTCACCCACCGTGTGAAATCCGTCTCCGTGTCCACTTTCAGCACGCAAGAGGTCGAGGCTCTCCAGAAGGGCAGCGTGCCAAGGAATCATTCTTGAAGGACTTTGATACCCATAAAATGAGGCTACCTGACAGCAGGTAATGAGTAATTCAACCACTTTTATGTGTGTATCGTTTACTTATCAAACACATGCTCTGACTATAACCTATTGTTGCAACAACATTGGCAGGCAGTGTTAGGGAATTCATAAAAGCTGTCTATGTGGAGAGAACGTATGCTAGCGGTAGATCAAGAGATAAACAGATTCCATGGCGATAGTTCTTCCTAATTTAAACATAGCCCCCCCTGTAACCTGCCTGAAGTGTCTCTTTGGAGTTGGGTTATAGACATTTAATTTTACTTGGTAAAATTACACCAAAGGTAAGGTTATGGCAACACAAAATCATGACTGGTTAATAAAATCCTCCGTGCCTCCTGACTCCTGTAGGTATGAACTGGGCCATTGAATTATTTGAATTAGCTTCTCACAACATCAATAGCCTTCCTTCCCGATAAATTTCTGTGCTACTATCTCCCTCAATCTGTTCATTTTTTGTGGAGATTATGCTTGACAAAATCTCCCAAAGGAATAAACAATAAGAATTTGATTTAATTTGTAAACACCTGCCATAAGAATGGGGATGGCAACTCTACAGATCGAGGATTCCAGTTCCAGATGACCTTATCCGATTGACTGCCTGGTCTGGTACAAATGAAATGAGCTGATTCAGCTGCTGCAGCCACTAATTGCTAGTACTTCCCTGGTGTGCCTTGTGTAGGCTGTGATTGCATTTGCTAATTTAGCCTCGATCTTTAATGTAATCAGGGATTAGATTCTGTTTGAGAGCTAGGCGGGCTTGGCTGTTTGTGTTGTGTGGATATTGTGTTGCACTGAAGAGTTGTGCTATTAAAGTTATTAGACATTCGTGAGAAGATGATTCCAGCTCCTCCACGGTACTGTGCCTGTACTATGTTCACGTTGCGCATTTGCATCTTTTTTGATACAGTACTACTAGTGTGTTAGAAGTAGAAGATAAATTAATGTCACACATGGCAGTATGTCAGTATATTATATAAGAAATACAATATATAATAAGCAAAAGAATGTGTGAGTACAATAGATAACAATTTTGTCTGAAAAAGAATAGACAACAACTGCTCCGATCCATGACTCGTTCTTAACTACATTTTGTCAGGCTAGCCTCACGTTGAGGTGAAATGGGCCCGTTCGCTTCGCTGAAAAAATAAGCCGAAATACTGTTCCGGCTGATTCGTTGTGAGAGAAAAACATTATTTCGGCTGAAAAAACAAGCTAAAAAGTATAGATTATAAGACAAGCGAACATGGCCTTGGTTGTTACAATAGATAACAATTTTGTCTGAAAAAGAATAGACAACAACTGCTCCGATCCATGACTGGTTCTTAACTACATTTTGTCAGGCTAGCCTCACGTTGAGGTGAAATTGGTTGTGCAATGCTGTCGTTATCTATTAACAATCTTTTTTTGAAACAATATCTATTAACAATTAAGAACGCCATATGATTTAAGTGTCACGTAACTGCCTCATGCTTTATCATATTTGGTTTTAACAATCATCAGTAACAATGTGTCGGAACCAATACTAGGGTACTCGAAGAGGAAGAGCTAACAACCATCAACATTGATTCATCCGAGCAGTCAAGAGCGCGACTACAGCTCCAACCGACCCCCAGGTGCGCAGGCTCCACCTCGTCCGGCCTCTGAGGGCGGACTCCGCCTTGGCCGACCTCTGGGGGCGGGCTCCGCCTCGCCCGACACCGAGGCCGCTGGCTCCGCCTCGTCCGACCCTTGGGTTTGCGCTCCGCTTTCGCCCGACCCTTGTGTTTGCGCTCCGCCTCGCCCGCCCCTTGGGTTCGCGCTGCGCCTCGCCCGACCGCAAGGCCACGGGCTTCGCCTCGCCCGACCCTTGGGTTCGCGCTCCGCCTCGCCAGACCCCAAGGCTGCGGGCTCCGCCTCGCCCAACGGAGACCCATACGCCGCCAACCACTCCAGGTCCAAGCGTATGGGTCTGGGTCAAAGCTCTGACACCAGGGAAGTGACCGGCACGCTCTGATATAACCCGTGGCCATGACGGGCCATACTTGGGGACTCACATCAGGAACAACGTTGGGCGTACCGGTACTGTTCTGCCTAACCCTCGTACGAACACTGACAGACGCGTTAGTTCACCACGACGTCCGCCAGGACGGAGTGGAGCGCCACGACCGGGAGACGACGCCTGCGCATGGCGCCAGTGACAGACAGGTCCGCGACGTGGAGCTGTCCCTATTGACGTCTATAGGGTCGGCGGGACCCACATGAAGGAAAAGAAGGACTCGGCGATCCTGGAGGACTTCTTCTTCTCCTTCTTCTTTTTTCTCTCCGCTGTAACTCATGCTTTCCCTTGGCCTATAAAAAGGAGAGCAGGGCGTCCCATGAAAGGGACTCGAAGGCCGAACCAATCATAACACATAAATACACAGCCGAGCAGCGACCGAGCTCTCGACACACATTCATTCTTTCCATCAGAGACTTGGGATATGTCCCTCTCTCGCCCGTTTGTAACCCCTACTATAAACTTTCAGTGCTAGTAACACGAGCAACAGCTACGAACTAGACGTAGGGACATTCTGCCCGAACCAGTATAAACCTCGTGTCCTCTTAGCACACCATCCGAGCCAGATGCGCAATATTAGAAATTTACTCGTTGGTGTTTACTCGAAACACCGACACAATGATAGAGTCTTTACCAAAGATATGATAATAATAATAACAACATTGTCTTTTTGATTCGGTCGAAAATATATTTTGTTTACATAAATTGATGCCCACTTTCGAACTAAATAGAGGCAACTAAACATGCCATATTGGCATTGCCTATGTTTTAGCGCCTCGACGGATGGAGGTTCGGACAGACGGCGCGCCCGGACACACCTCCAGCGCCTCGCCCAAAATACGGAAACGAGCCCCGCCCGCGCTAGCGCGCCCTGCCCGCGTCCATCCCGCGCTCAGCGCCCCACGTCCCCGACGCAGCACCACCGTCCGCATCGCACCATGCCCACGGCCCCACGCCCCGCGTCCCATCCCGCTCCATCGCCGATGGACTCCGCATCCTGGTTGAGTTCGAACTGCCACGGCGAGATGGAAGGAAGGGAAGGGAGGGAAGGGAGAGGCGCGCCGCGCAATGTAGGAGCTGAAGTCTTGCGACAGGCCACTGTCCGCTGGCCACCGGTGCCATTGCAACATATGCAACACCCGATCTACTTTTAAAACATCTAGATGAAACATTTGCAATATGCGTCTAAAGACAGATGATACACTTAGCATGCATCTGAAATACTTGCAAAAACACTTGAAAACACATGAATAGTCATTGCAAAACATATGCAACATTCGGATAAAACACTTGCAACATATATGTAAAACATATGCAACATCCAAATAAACACACTTGCAACACGCATCTGGAAAAAAACAGATGAAACATTTTGAATAGACGCTTGCAACATACGTGTATAACAATTACAACATATGCAACATCCGATCTACTTTTGCAACATCTATATGAAACACTTATAACGTACCTCTGAAACATACGCGTGCAACATATGTTTTTCACCCTTTTTCGGGACGACGCAGAGCAGAGTGGGGGAACGGTTGGTTCCGGCCAGCCGGTGGCCAAGGATGGTGGCATAGCCTGGCAGCGGCCAGCTGCTCCTGCGCCTGGACTGGGCCCGGCTAGCGACGCCCCCCTCTCTTGTCCGCCTAGCCACATGCGGCACCCGGCGCCTATGCGGCTGCTATGGGGTTGGCTTGGCCAGCCAGCAACACCGGCGAGTGGCCAAAACCCAACGACGGTGAGGAGGCGTAGCGAGGGGCGAGGAGCGTAATGGCGTGGCAACTCGTAGCTCTGCTCTCCCCAACCATGGCGGAAGCAAGGCAGAGAAACGAAGAACAAGAGAGATATCGTTCAGGGTGTGCACCAGAGGGAGCAGGGGTGCGTCCTGAGCGAGGAGCGAGAGGCGGTGGTGGGGCACGACGGGCGAGGGTGAGGAGCGAGCGGCGTGGGATGGGGCGCGTAGTGGGGAAGCGCGACAGCACCGAGGCGGAGTGGGTGTGCAGTGTTCGGACGGACGGACGCCCGTGTCCTATCATTTATCGTATGTTTTTCTCTCCTAACTATGGCAACAATGTTTTTTAGGAGTGATTCGCAAAATGTTTCGGATAACCTAATTCTCGTTGTACTCCTTTGCCGACCATTTTGCGAGTGTTTTTATTTATCAAGCGAAGCACCAACGTCCAATGGTACGATGATAAAGTCTCATTTTTTAAAAAAAATTAGGAATTCTGGGATGGTGTCAACTTAGCAATTTAGCAATCACTCTAATATATTCCAAAAAAAAACAATCACTTTAATATAAGTGTCGTGGGTTGGGTTGTTACGTACTTACAGGCATCCACACCACTGCTGAGCCCATTGTTTGTTGAAAAAATAACGGACCTCAAACTTTGCGGCCCATTCGCTCAGGCTCCAGGTCTAGACCAAAAACTCATTTTACGTGAAGCCCAAACTCCTCCAGTAACATCACAAGCGACATTGTCCGCACTCCACCGAGAGCTCATTCGCTAGCATCGCTCCGGGCGCAGGCAGCCTCTCGGCTCCACGGACACCGAGCTGACGAGCTCAAGTGCCGGCGGCTCTAGGGTTTAGAAATGAGCCTTTTTCGTTAGAAAAAAAGTCTACTTCACCCCCTAACTATGGGGGTGGTCTACATAACCCCTCAACTATGAAACGGTCTGATTTACTCCTTAAACTTTTCAAAACCGTCTATTTACACCCAGGCGGTTTTCAGCGGCGGTTTTGCTACAGTAACAACGGGTTGCTACAGTGGCAGGGGTTTTGTCTTTTTTTTTTCTTATTTCCGCTGAATCTTTGAAAAATCATAGTAAATCACAGAAAAATTATAAAATGAAAAATCTAATTTTGTTGGACTCCACATGAGTAGATCTACACAGTGAACATATAGTATGGTACACTTTAGCACAAAACTTTTACTGTAGATTTATATTAATATGGTACACTACACCCATGTTACTGTAGCAAAACCGCCACTGAAAACCGCCTGGGGGGAAAATAGACGGTTTTAGAAAATTCAGGGGGTAAATCAGACCATTTCATAGTTGAGGGTGTTATGTAGACCACCCCATAGTTTGGGGGTGGAGTAGACTTTTTCCTTTTTCGTTATAAAAGATGGCCATGATCTATAAAAAAATTCGAACACATCTAGATGTCACTGTACTATTTTTTTTCTTCCACGCCGTTACGTTGTTTACCAGCCCTGTCTCCCCATCCCTCTGCACGTCCGCGCCTCAGCTCTGCGCCACGGGCCGCTTCTTCCCGTCCGCCCTACATCCGAGCTCGTCGCGCCGCCCCTCCCCTCGTCTTTGAGCTGCGCTCGCGCCGCCCATGATGGCTTGGTCCTTCAGCGTCCGCTTCCTCCCGGTAACCGCGGTCAACCTCCTGCTCCCACGGCCACCACAACATTCTCCGCGGAAGTGGCGGCGGGAGGGAGGACCAGTGGCTACGGTGACTGGTTGTGGTGCACGGCGGAGGTGGGTTTGGCGGCCCGGCTTCGGCCTCGGAAAAGGCGAGACGGAGAGCACGCTCAAGAGGATACGCGCGCAGACGCGCCCGTCGCGTCTTGGACGTGGACGACGCGCCACCGTCGCGGGCGCGCGTCGAGAGAGACCCACTGGCGAGACCGCGCCACCGAGGAGCAGCTCATCACGCCACGGCGCGCTTCGCCGCCGCCTCTGCAGCAGCCCTCGCGCCATGGACATGCCCGACATCTTGACCGCTCCCGCTCCCTACTCTCTCCGACGGCGCCCGCGAAGCTGCGCGCGCCCTGCGTCTCATGGCTGCTTGTGGGCGCGATCTCCTCGCGCAGGCCGGCAAATAGGACACGCGTCCGCCGCTGGTCGGCTGGCGCGCGCTTCGGGCCTAGGGTGCTAGGGCGGCGACGGTGGGGAGCCACGGAGGAGGGCCACTAGGCGCGGGCGGAGGCAAACCGTGGCGAGCCGGGCCGAGCCTCGCCGTGTGGTCGCGAGCGTAGTGGGGGACGCGGTCGTTGAGTCCGTGAGACGGAGGAGTAGGGCGCCCACCACGGCGGCTTGTCATGGGTGGTCGGCGTCCTTGCGAGCCTCGAGGAGGGAGAGGCGAGGCCGACGATGTTGGAGTGCACGTACAACGCGGGGTTCTCCGTGGCGAAGCGCCGCCGCTTTCGCGCCGTGAGGTGGAGCACGTGGGTGAAGGGCACGACGTCGAAGAGCTTGGCCAGAGGCGGCCGTCGTTGATGTCGCCCTCCACGACCGAATCGCCGCCGTGGGAGCCAAAGAATCGCGGCGGGCCTTCTTGAGGGACGGGTCGTGGTACGAGTTGAAGTTGTCGATGCCCACGACGCCGTCACAGCGCTTGTAGAGCGCCAACCAAGCAATCGTGTGCCCACGGCCGCGGTGCACGTGGACGAAACACAGACGACCCGCGCCCTCACGCGACCCGGGCCGCCGTGGCGGCGCCGCCGCGCTTCCGGATCTGGCGCTCCCGGTGACAGCCCCCCGAGATACCGCGAAGTAGCGGGAGGAGGTGTCGACGAAGGTGGGCGCTGTGCGTGGCCGTCATGGCCACCGTGAAGAGCGCCACAGAACATGGTCCCCTCCCGCACGCGTGTCTTTGAGGAGCCCAGTGGCGGGGTGCTCCCATGCAGTGGTGGAGCGGCCATGGTGGGGTGGGCGCGTCCGGGGAAGGCGCCGCGACCTTGGCCGAACCGGGATCGAAGGGGAAGAAGATGGCGGTGTCCTCGGTGGATGCCCGCTCCGGGCGTCGCCGTTGGAGCTCTCCTAGGGCTAGGACGCGCTGACCATGGTGAGAATCTGCGGTAGCGGCCGGGGTAAAGGCGCGCAGAGGGCTTGGGGGTGGCGGGGCCCTCTTCGAGCTTGCGTGGCGGCAGTGTGAGGGCAGCAGCGACCGCCCGCCGGCCAGAGCACGACCACCAAAGATCGGCTATAGGGAAGAGAACAGAAAGAGGAAGGTTTGGGTGGCTAATGGGCCCCCGCAAATGGTCATTTTATCTATTTGAAAGCGTTAGAGGTAAAACTAGACGGAATGGCGTGGAAGGCAAAAATAAATTTATCACAATGGTACTTAGATGTGTTCGAACTTGTTAGACCATCTTTTATAAGGGCAACGTATCAGGTGCAAATCAACTAACCTGTACAAACTTGAAAACTGTCAATCCAGACCACTAGATCCTGATCAATAAATAGAGTGAGAGATGGGATTTTTTTTGCGCTTAAGCCCCCCACTCACCGTCTTTTTTTTTACGTTTAAGTTCTCTCACCTCATCTATTAGATCAGCATCCAGTGGTTCTGATCGGTTGATTTGCACATAATATATTGCCCTTTTATAACGGCGTACAGATAAAAGGCTCTTTAGAAATCCCCCAAATCCTCGTTTCGATTCGAATTCGATCTTCAGCCTCGGCATCGCCCTGCGCCGGCGCCGTCGACCACGGCGATCTCCTGGTAAGCTCCCTTTGCCTCCCCATTGCTGCATTTTCCCCCAACATCCCCTCACACCTCCATCTCGCTCGGTCCTTGCTTTTCACAGAGATTGCTCTCGGGGGAGGCATGGAGGGCTGCTCCAAGACGAGCGGCGGCGCGGTGTCCGGTGTCCCTGACGACCCCTGGTGGAGATCCTCTCCCGTGTCCCTGCCAAGTCCGTCTACCGCTTCAAGTGCGTGTCCAAGGTCTGGCGCGACCTCATCGCCGACCCTGACAACCGTAAGAAGCTGCCCCCAAGCCAAGGACTGTTCGTCGAGACGTCCGAGGTCTCCGAGGTTGACGATGATGAATCGGATGTATTGGAGCGTATCAGTTTTAGTTTCATAGACCTGACGGAAATGACTGGGATCAAGACCTTCATCTTGGATTCCTGCAACGGGCTTATCCTTTTCGGGCATCGTCAGGAGCCATCTGATCCCCTTTACTATACCGTGTGCAACCCAACCACAAAGGTGTGCAACCCAACCACAAAGCAATGGTCAGTCGTCTACACCTATTTGGCTTTCGCTCCGGCCTTGTCCTCTCACTTTCACTTGGTCCAATTCCAGATGCCCGATCTGTACGAGGAGATAGTGGCGTTGCATGTTTACTCATCTGAAACTGGGACCTGGAGTCAAAACCAAATTGATGAACAAAAAGAGCAAGGGCAGTTGGAAGGCTGGCATCATCAGTTTACACTAGACAGGGAGACTCTCAACCATCTTTGTGCCTTTGTTAATGGCTTCCTACATGTGATTGTTAGTCACTCAGATCTACAGCACATACTTGTTGTAGATGTACAAGGGAAGGCAAGAAGGATGATCCCTGTGCCGGGTATGGCTGATGGGAGGCCCGGGCACGCCTTTGTTTGTTATTTAGGTCAGTCCAAAGGGCACCTACATTGTGTGACTAAAAAGAATGAAAAACTATCCACCGGGGTTCTTCAGGATTATGATACACATGAATGGGTGTTGAAGAACACTGTGAACTCTTTGGATGTCTTTGGAGAAACAGGACGCTTCTTAGAGTTTCAAGTGGTTGACATTCATCAAGACTGTAATGTGGTTTTCTTTCTTCATGACTACTGTAAGCTGACAGCATACGACATGGACCGTAAGGAAGCGAGTGTCGTTGCGACTTTCAAAGAGGACAAAGACCAGTGCGATTTTGCTCGTTACGTTCCCTATTTCTTAGAATCACCGGATCTCACAAATAAGCACTGAAAATGTGTGCTCTAAGTATGAGCTAGCAGCTTGGTTAAATTCCAATAGACTCAGGTGAAATGTTATGCTTGTGCTTGGATGTATGCCTTCTTAATTAGTACTGCAAGCCTGTTGAGACATTGGATGTATGCCTTCTCATGCTTTTGATCTTATTAGTACTGAAAGCCTATTGAGACATTTATGTAGTGTACCTTTATGGATGCTAGTTATATTAATGAATGTTGTTGCACTAGTTGAACAATTTCGATTTTTGGTGATAAGTTTTATGATTAGCATGTTTTTTCGTGGCTGTGTTAATGAGCAATTATTTACTGTGAATTTAGTTTCTTTGGCCGTGTGTTTATTTATGTCAGTCAAACCAAAATTATCTTCCATATTTTGCTAATGTTGCATGTATGGAATTGTTTCAAATTGAAGGCTTGCGGTTACATCAAAAGTTTAGAACCAAAAAGTCTTATTTATGCTTGAGAGGTAATCTCTTTGGAGGAAACTTACACAGTTTCAAATGTGATATGTGCAATTAATTGTCATATGGACATGCCACATCTTATCTTCCTAATAGAACATCAGTTGTAGTGTTGCTAGAGGCATTCACAAGGAACTTTGATCCAACCGGATCTGCCTGAAAGAAAGGTTAGTTCTCTCCTAGAGAAGTACAATGTTGGCTCTAGCCTATGTCCAGTTCCCTGGCGCCTGCGACACTCAAGGGGTGTCCAAACTCACTATCTGCCGAGGCTCTCCTAAGTTTGCATTTGTATACTGTGGAAGGGTTGCAGCTGCTCACTGTCGTGTCTCCAATGTTGATAGACCTACGAATCTTTAAATGCTTCTTCGAGAGGCAGCCAGTGGTTGACATCGTTGCTCCTAGTCTGCAAACGATCGATTGGGCTGATGGATATGATCCAAGCTCGGTCCAGCTTGGTGAGCTGGCACAGCTACGGATACTGTCAACCTTATGCTTTGCAGATGCATTGCCTGAGTGTCAGTACAAATGGGGCATTGTGATGTTATTGCGGCGCTTTTGGAAGATCCCTGCTCTTTTCATTACGATCATCTATCCAAATGTGAGTATACTGTATATGCAATTTGTAATTGGCATATATTTGTGTAATTTTGTGGAAAATTTGTTTTTTGCAATTCTGTCTATACATGGCATGAATTCATTGCTGCAATTGACTAACACCAAAGGATATCCCTCTCTTATGCAAATTTTGCATATGTTGTTCAGAATTCCACTTTCAAAATGACCGCAAATCGAAATGATTTCTGCTTTCTTATGCTTTTCTTATTGTCAATAGCCATCGACAAGTTTGTTGAGAAGTTAGCCCACCTTATGTCTATGCACCTCATCTCAGGAACAAACTGCTTGTTCGCTGGGTTGTATTTGTCATCAGCCGCAAGACTGGAAAACTGAAGAGCTCTGCTTGAATTCTCTCCAGGAGTTGCATATTTGTGGATTGAGCGGTGCAGATCATGATCTTGCATTTGTGAAACAACTATTGGGATGGACACCAGTGCTCAAAACAGTTACTATAAATTTTGATCCTTCGGTCACTGATGAGGAGCTTTGAAAGGAGCTACATGACCTCTCTAGGCCAGAGACTTGCATGGAGTTTTACCTATATCGTAATGCGGTGAAGGACAAGGTACCAGTAGGCTAGGGGAGCTTAAAGGGACGTGTCTTGCTGAGAAAGAGCCATGGCTGTAGCTTAGTGGGTATCCAACAGCTTTACCACTGTTCAAGTGTGGGCTATGTGGCTCGTGATAAAACAAAGCTTCCCTATGACATGCACTAATTGCTACTTCCCTGGTGTGCCTTGTTTAGTCTGTGATTGCATTTGCTAATTTAACCTTAGTAAATTATTCAGGGATTAACTTCTGTTTAAGAGCTTCAAATGGAGCTTATCGTGATTCGTGAATTCTGGAGCCGTACGGCCACTTGTCTAGGATGTTTGTATGGATACTGTGTTGCACTGAAGAGTTGTTATGGGACTCTCTCTGAATGAAACAAGATTTTTACCCTGACTATTCGTTAGAAGATGATTTCCAGCTGGTTTCTATATTCCAGAAACTGAACAGAGAAGTGCACTAGATTCGCTGCATATAAATAAGCAATGAGATGTGAGAATAAGCGACACAAAAGAACAGATCTGTTTCAGAATTTCAACAGTACAGGTACAACTGAGGGACTCTTAAGTTGGGTTCCATGAGCACGAAAAACTTTTTTTAGCAATACTGCGTATGCCATTTTCCATAATATATCATGGTAATGAAGCTAGTTTAAGAAACCTTGCAGGGCTGTTGCCGCAGCAAGTCAGCAACTACCAACATGTGCGATCTTGTTGTGGTTATTCATGACTCAGTTTGGCTGTGGATGATCTTATTCTTATCGATATCGATGTTACAGTGTGATTGCAGCAGACCATTATATTAGGTTTGCTTCCTTCCCCTAATTTTCTGCTCCACAGGTCTTGAAATCACTGAAAAAGAACCCAGCAAATGTGCTTCTAAATTTTTTAGCCACTCAGGAAACTTATTGATTTACAAATTGTTTTTTAAACTATTGCAGTGCTTTAAGAAGCTAAGATTTTTGTCAGTTGTGAGTTGAGTTAAGTTGGGCCAGGCGAGTTGGTTTTACACCAAAATGATCTGGCCTTTTTCCAGTACAGCCCGGCCTGGAAATGAGATCTTTTTTTTTTCCCGACGAGAAATACTCTCTGAGCTCTTGTGTACTGGTGGCGAACTGGCTGGCCTCCGTTCAAAACCAAAAACCCCCAACACTCAGATTTCGTCGGCGACCAACACAGAAATCTCGAACGCCGGGAGAAACCCAACACAACCCTCCCTCCCCCATATCTCGCCGGCGGCGTTGAATTGACGATGTGTGACATCTGGGAGGAATTCCGGTCGGCGCTCTGCATATCCGGGGGAAACCGCCGCACGCCCCCAACCCTCCCTCCCCCAGATCTCGCCGGCGGCGGTGACGAAGGTGGTGGCCGCGGCGAGGGGGAGGACCGCCTCAGCGCGCTACCCGACGACGTCCTCCTCTTCATCCTCAGCCACCTCCCGTCCGCCGCCGCCGCCGCGCGGACCAGCGTCCTCTCCCGCCGCTGGCGCCGCCTCTGGGCGCAGCTCCCGGTGCTGTTGTTCCCGCCGCCTGCCGAACCGGCCCTCGCGCTGCCCTCGCCCGCTACCGCCGCGCGGTCCAGGGTTCGCTCCCACCGCTGGCGCCGCCTCTTGACGCATTTGCCAGCGCTGCGTTCCCCGCTCCCCGCCGAACCAGCCCGCGCGCTGCCCTCGCCTGCCTCCGCGCGCGCGGCGCTCGCCCAACACTCGCCCCCCTCGCTGTGGATGCTGAGCGTCGTCGCCAACGACGCCGACCCTGCGGACACGGCCGCGGTACTCCGCCTCGCCGCGCCCCGCCTCACCAACGCGCTCTTTTTCCGCAACGAGGTACCTGAGGATCGGAAGAAGGTCCTGGCAAGAGAAGCCATTGAGCTGCCCTGCTTCGACGGGGCCGTACAGCTTTTCGTCCACTTAGGTTACCTTCACCTCGCACTTCCACCGTCGGGTGTGTTCACGAAGCTTACTGTGCTAGTTCTGAGCCACGGTTCCAAGGCGCCTTGGACATCGGCGATACCTTGTCGTCGGCCCGCTGCCCTTCGCTGCAACTACTCCATCTCTTCGACGCTCAAGGGGTGTCGAATCTTGGTATCTGTTCAGAGTTTCTCGTCAGTATGTTTTGCATAACCTGAAAGGGTTACAGCATCTCACGGTTGTGTCGCCAATGCTGAGAGATCTGCATATCTTTAATTGCTTCTTCAAGAGGCAACCAGTGGCTGGCATCACTGCTCCAGTGGCTGACATCACTGCTCCGGTTCTGGAAAGGTTCGGGTGCCTTGATGAATATGATCCGAGGTGGGTCCAGCTGGGTGAGCTGGCGCAGCTACGGGTCCTGGCGACCTCCTTTGCAGGTGCATGGTATGGGTTGACTGAACATCAGTACAATTGGGGCATTGTGAAGTTATTGCAGCGCTTTAAGAAGATCCCTGATCTTCACATTACGATCTTCTATCCAATTGTGAGTATATGCCCGTTATCATGGATTTCAAACTGTACTTAAATATTGCTGAGTACAACCTTCCGGTAACTGCATGTTTGTAACAGAAACTACTTTGTAGTAGTACCAATTGCTAGATCTTAATGTAAATGTCATCAAGCAACTGACTAATCAATAAAATGACTAGTGAAAGGACCTTCAGTTGTAGGTACAATTGTACAAGCATCACGTGTATTGTTATGCTCACTTTTCTAACACTTGCCATATATGGGCATGAATTCAAGCATCGGATGTATACATGCATTTAACTATTTCATCTGGCAAACAAATGAATTGGGGTTTTTGGATCCCACCTCAAGACAAATGGACTGAATCTGCAGGGCACTTACATTCTTTAGCTAATTTATAGAACAGAGAAAATAAAAAAATGTATAATTCCACTGCCCTGTCAATAAATAAAGTCTTTATCAGGAATTCAGGATCAGTAGTTGAGAAGATTGCCAAATTACTCTTATATCCTGTCTTTATCACGATCAGTAGTTGAGAAGATTGTATTGATGTTGGTACCGTGCATCATGGTGTGACAACATGCCAATAATTGAAAATCATGCTAGATGACAACTCTGCCATATTTTGCCTTGAATGTTTTGTTTTGTTTTGGTAATTGAAATAAGTTTCCTTACCAAATGGTGAATGAGTTGAAAGGAAATGAGTTCAGTAGGATATTTAGTTATCAGCATGGGTAGATACAACAACAAAGCTTTTTAGTTCGAAGCAGTTGAGATACGCTAGATATTAAACCCAATAAAATATCCAACCACTAAATAATAATAAGGTATAAATAATAGTTATAATGGTAAAATTTCCATGTATTCTTATTCATGGATAATATTTTGGGGGATATTCTGTCAAGTATCTCTTTACAAACTCTTCTCATGTTAGATTTTGGTAGAGGTTGAAGCCTGCCTCTCTTTACATTATTTTGGCCCGACTCAAAACTACTTTTACATGAAGCCAGCCAGCCGTTTCTCAAAAAAAAAAGAAAAAAGAAAAAAGGAAGCCAGCCAGCCAGCCTCATTTGTCCGCACTCCACCGAGAGCTTATTTGCTCGCTCCGGCCGCAACCAGCCTCTCCGATCCACAGACACTGGGCGGACGCGCTCACGTGCGGGCGGTTCTAGGGTTTAGAAATCCCCCAAATCAATCGAATTCGATCTTCAGCCTCGGCACCGCCCTGTGCCGGCGCCGTCGATCACGGCCATCTCCGGTGTCTGGTAAGCCCCTTTGCCTCACCATTGTTGCATTTTTTTTTCTGTCACATCCCCTCACACCTCCATCTCGCTCGGTCCCCGCTTTTCACATATTGCTCACGGAGGGAGGCATGGAGGGCACCGAGGGCTCATTTGCTCGCTCCGGCCACAGCCAGCCTCTCCACTCCATGGACAATGAGCTGACGACTAGGGTTTAGAAATCCCCCAAACCCCCATTCGATCATCATCCTCGGCACCGCCTTGCGCCGGCGCCCTCGATCACGGCCATCTCCGGTGTCTGGTAAGCCCCCTTTTCCTCCCCATTGTTGCATTTTCCCACTCACATCCCCTCACACCTACATCTGGCTCGGTCCCTGCTTTTCACACAGATAGCTCTCGGAGGGAAGCATGGAGGGCTGCTCCAAGAAGAGCGACGGCACTGTGCCCGGCCTCCCTGACGACCCCCTGATAGAGATCCTCTCCCACGTCCCGGCCAAGTCCGTCTGCCGGTTCAAGTGCGTGTCCAAGGCCTGGCACGACCTCATCACCGACCCTGACAACCGTAAGAAGCTGCCCCAAGCCATGCAAGGACTGTTCGTCGAGACGGCCGACTCCGAGGTTGATGACACTAAATTGGCCAGTATCAGTTTCAGTTTCATCGACCTGACAGTGAGATCCGTGCCTATGGACATCGACCCTTCCTTCTCCTTCCTGATGGAACGGACTGGGATCAAGACCTTCTTCTTCTTGGATTCCTGCAACGGGCTTATCCTTTTCGGGCACCGTCAGGAGCCGTCTTACCTATCGGCGGGTACCTATATGGTGTGCAACCCGACCACAAAGCAATGGTCAGCCGTGCCCGCTTGCGGCTCTCGTGAAGCGCTAAGTCACACCTATTTGGCTTTTGATCCGGCGGTATCCTCTCACTTTCACTTGGTCCAGTTCCAGATGCCCGATGTGGACATGGAGATAGTGTCGTTGCATGTTTACTCGTCTGAAAATGGGACCTGGAGCCAAAACCAAATTGATGAACAAAAAGAGCAAGGACAGTTGGAAGGCTGGCATCATCAGTTCACACTAGAGGTTCTCGACTTTCGTTGCGCCTTTGTTAATGGCTTCCTACATTTGATAGTTTGGGGCCCAGATAGACAGCACATACTTGTTGTAGATATACAAGGGGAGGCAAGAAGGATGATCACTGTGCCAGGTATGGCTGATGGGAACCAAACGCACAACATTACATGTTATTTAGGTCAATCCCAAGGGCACCTACATTGCGTGACTGTAGAGTCTGCTGATGAAAATAATGACAAACTATCCATCTGGGTTCTTCAGAATTATGATACACAGGAATGGGTGTTGAAGAACACTATGGACTTGGACTCTTTTGATGTCTTTGGAGAAACAGAAGACTTGAACGAGTTTCAAGTGGTTGACATTCATCAAGACTGTAATGTGGTTTTCTTTCTTCAGGAGTCTTGTAAGCTGACAACATACGACATGGACCGTAAGGAAGTGAGTGTCATTGCCACTTTCAAAGATCGCAAAGACCCGTGTGATTTTGCTCGTTACGTTCCCTATTTCTCAGAATCATCAGATCTCACAAATAAGTACTGAAAGTGTGTGCTCTAAGTATGAGCTAGCAGCTTGGTTAAATTCCAGTAGACTCCGGTGAAATGTTCTGGTTGTGCTTGGATGTATGCCTTCTTAATTAGTAGTGCAAGCCTGTTGAGACATTGGATGTATGCCTTCTCATGCTTTTGTCTAATTAGTACTGCAAACCTGTTTGGATATTTATGTAGTGTAGTAGTGTACCTTTATGGATGCTAGTTATATTAATGAATGCTTATGCGCAACTTGGAACAATTTTGATTTTTGGTGATAAGTTTTATGATTAGCATGTTTTTTTCGTGGCTGTGTTAATGAGCAATTATTTACTGTGAATTTAGTTTCTTTGGCCGTGTGTTTATTTATGTCAATCAAATAAAAGTTATCTTCCATATTTTGCTAATGTGTTGCATGTATGGAATCATTTCAAATTGAAGGCTTGTGGTTACATCAAAAGTTTAGAACCCAAAAGTCTTATTTAGGCTAGAGAAAAAACAGATGTGCTGGACAGGTAATCTCTTTGGAGGAAACTTGTATAGTTTTAAATGTAATATGTGCAATTAACTGTCATGTAGACATGCCACATCTTATCTTCCTAATAGGACATCAGTTGTAATGTTGGTAATGGTAGAGGCATTCCCAAGGCACATTGATCCAACCGGATCTGCTTGGAAGAATTGTATACTCCGGGTCTGCCTGGAAGAAGGTTTAGTTCTCTCCAAGAGAAGTATAATGTTGGACCTACCCGATGCTGAGAGACAGCTATGTGCCTATTTCTAAATGTCATGAAACCCTGAGAAAAACTGTATTTCTAAATGTCAATTGTTTTCTTTCCATGAATCAATAGTTGAGCTTGTGCTTTCATGACAACTTATGACATGTTCTTTCTTCAAGTGGGATTCAGATTTAAATCTGTATTGAAGTTCTGAAAAATGTCCTGTGTCGGGAGCTAGCTGTCAGCTCCTTGCTGAAACCTGTAAATTGACTCCAATTGGCTGCTTGTTCTTCCTTGGAAAATAGCTGAGCATATTCGTTGAGATCAGCAAGGTCATTACCTCGCTGGAGCATGTCAAGAGCTTTCTACTCTGAAATAATCTTCGAAACTGACTCCAATTTAGATTAAAAATAACCAAGAAAATATGGTGTAACAGTGTAAAGATAATAGACAATAGAGGACTCGAGGATCGAAGGGCTCCAAGTGCCAAGACCTAGGTGATGCCGTAGTTTGGCTCCCCTGATCACAGCTTAGAAATGTATACCATTCCATAACACTTGTTCAAATGTAATTATTTGAAATTTTTGTCACAGCTGGGAAGGAAAATAGAATTTAGCATAGAACTAGAAAGCAACGCGCGGCGTTGCCGCACCTGCGTAGAGTGCCTACCATTTCAAGCTAGTTGGGTCATGTATTAGCATTTCTCTGATCTCGTTGGTTGCTTCTTTTTTATGAACCATTGATGCATATTTTGTGAACTTGACCACTGTAATAGAACTGATATTAGGTAATTCGTCATGGAAAAACATTAGTGGATGTAGTAGTCGATTGTACTTTGATAGATCATCGTCACATTTATTGGATATGAAACGGCCTTGTAAATATCTCTGTAATACTAATCCTGAGCCAAAACTCAGGTGTACCCGATGTCCTTGTCGCCCATTAACCAGCTAGCCATCGGTCTCATCCATTAAGGCGGTGTTTGTATCCGGTCACTAAAATTTAGAAGGTGTGTTGGAAGAATGTTGTATGAAGTGTTCGGATACTAATAAAAAAATAAATTACATAATCCGTTAGTACTCCACGAGATGAATCTTTTAAGCCTAATTAATTCGTCATTAGCACATGGTTACTGTAGCACCACATTGTCAAATCATAGACTAATTAGACTTAAAAGATTCGTCTCGCAAATTAGTTGCAAACTATACAATTAGTTTCGTAATTAATCTATATTTAATACTCTATGCACGTGTCAGACATTCGATGGGACAGCGACTAAAATTTAGGAGGGCAACCAAACACCACCTAAGTCACGAGCACGGGCTCTTACACAGGGAGCTATTTTTTAACAACTAAGACTGACTCCAACAGCGTTGGCAAACCGTGACCCATCCCCAAAATAGGTACTACACAGTGTTTTTGCGGTAGGAAAACACCCTCCAACGGACTACCCAATCATGGAATGCATTTTGCGTCGGAGGCAACACGGTAGGCAAACTTGCGTCCTCTCTCCGTCGTTTTGCGTCTCCTCTCCGTCCCTTTCCTCGGCCGCAGCAACAGCACGCGAGCTCCCTCCCCTCCAGCCGCAGCAGCATACGGCGGTCCCTCCTCCTCCCATGGCGAGGCGCGGCCCCTCCTCCTCCCTCTGACCGAGCATCCGGCGGTCCCTCCTCCGGCAGCGCTCCCACGGCGAGATCCGGCGGCGGCGAGCTCCCTCCCCTCTCCCAGCGTGAGATCCGGCGGCGGCGGGCTCCCTCCACCTCGGCCATGGCGAGATCCGGTGGCGGCAGGCTCCCTCCCCTCTTCAACGGCGAGATCCGGTGGCAGTGGGCTCCCTCCCCCCTCCCACGGCGAGATCCGGTAGTGGTGGGCCCGTCGGAGCCGCAGTGGCGCAGCGCCCTGCCCCGCGCTGCGGCCCACCTCCCCGCCGGCGCGCTCGACAAGCTTGCCCCGGCGCGCGGCCCGCCTCCACCTCGGCCACGCCATCCTCCTCACCTCCGCCATCTCCCTCCTCTGCACGGGATGGAGCGCGCGGGCGCGTTCCGCCTCTCAGGCGGCGACCTGCCAGCTGCAGCGGCCCGCCTCCACCTCGGCGCGGCGGACCACCACCACCTCCGCGCGTTGCCCTGCTCCGGTGCGGCGAGGAGGAGGCAGGGGTGCGCGGATCTGGGCCCCGCCGCCGCTCACCCTGGCCGGCGAGGCGAGCCGACCCCAGAGCAGCTTTGGGTCGTCCGTTGGAGAGGATGAATTTTGGGTGTGGATTTTTTTTACTGTGCATCACCTAAATCTGAGAAATGGGTGTTGTGTTTAGGTTGTATTGTTGGAGTCAGTCTAACATGGGAATAGCCAACCAAGGTATCTGCAGTAGAAGAGTACAAGCATGTTATAAAAGACAGGAAATGGCCGCTGATAAATTTGAAATTGAAAGGAACCGTTCGATTCAAAGAGTATGTTGCTGGGAAAACCCTCGATGTTAACTTCAACTCTTCTCTTCCAATAGCGAAGTATACAATTGTGAGGCATACACAACAAATATGGTTGGAGCAAATTAAATCCAAGCCACTAATAAGAAGACAAAATGGGGAACATGCATTTGGAAGTTCGAGGAACGGTGATTTAAATGTCTTTTATTTTTGCTAGATGCTACGGGGACAGGAACATGTTTCGTTTTAAAATAATAGACTGACAAATGATTGAATAGGGATAGGTGCGGACTCTGTATATAAATAAAAAATGCACTGCCACATATACTAAACCACCTTAATATAAATACATACGTAGGCTGACAGTTCTTGGTGTTTTGTGGATATGAATGTTGTTCTCAAATGTTGCAGCCCAGACATCTCTCTTTGTTACGAAGCTAGAATGTACATGAAGTAGCTTCTATAGTGTTCAAACAATGCTCATATTGTTAGGTATTTTGTCATGTATTTGGCTCAAGTATCAATGTAAAAATAATATTCAGAGAATCAGAACACTGAAGACCATGAATGGACATATCAACATAAGATACTACTTCAGATCATATGACCTCGATATTTTAGCTCTTTATAGCATAATCAGGTATTATTTGGATATAAGAAAAATGTAGGTAAAGGAAGCATTCAGAGAATTTCAAGGATCATGTGTATTTACATATGCTGTTTTGGTTACCATACTCTTAAATCAAATTCCTTACATGTAGAAATTGCCATAAAAATCAAAAACATGAATTTGTCACATATCTATTTCAAGCTATTGATGGAAAGCACGTTGTGAAGTAAAGTGTTAGGCAAACTGAAAAATAAAAACAAATGAATTAACAAAGCAATTAATTAGGCCATTGTTGATATTCCCATCTCATTCACCTCTGAATTTCGTAGCGGCTATACAAAAAATTTGGAGGAATTTTATTAATGAAAATGGTAATTAGGCCTTAGCAGTCTATTCATATCAAGAGATTTTAGCACTGAGTTGTCATAACTCCCTCGAGGAAATAATTACAGCAGGGATAATCCTACTATTACCTCTTCATCACCCCAGAGAAGTGGTAGGAAGGCGTCTGCCTCCATCACTTGTATCTAGCTCAGCTGCCCTGTTTTCTGAGCATCCCGAATACCCCTGTTTTCTGAGCATCCCGAATACCCCAGCTGTACAGCAAGGCAAATCATTCTCCAACATCCGCTTGGAACTTGGTGGTGTTAATAAATAAAAAACGCACCTGACGGTGACGGCCCACAAGTCCACAGCCCAACAAAAATCTAACTGGGGGCAGCAGGTTGCTCTGACCGAATGATTGGCTCCGATAGGCGGCCCTTTCTGTCCCGATGCGACCTTTCGCCCGTCTCAAATCTAAGTGGGCCGGTCCATAAACGGCCCATCCAGCCGACGGCGATCATGACCCAGCGCGCATTCTAAACCTCTGCCCCGGGGCTACTAGGGTTTCCTCCCAGCCGTCATCGCTTCGCGTCCGTCTCAGACCGCCGCCAGGAGAGGTAAGGTAAGCCACGCACCGCCGCCGCCCTCCTCCCGCCCCATTTCGTCCGGTCGTCGTGCTGGGTAGCGCTGGCTCGGTCGCTTCGTGGAAGCGATTGGATCTGCTCTGTGCGCGCTTGTTTTCGGTCGGTTTGCCGGCGGGAGTTGTCTCGCGAGGTGTAGCTCGGGCGTCAGTCTCTCTTCAGACTCGTAGATTTCGTGTATATGTTCTTATCGATAAATTTTGCTGTTAATATTGAGAAGGTTTTGCGACGAGTCTCTTTGACCTTAGTACGCGATAGTATGGGGTCATGATATGTAGGGATGCTGTCTATTAGCCATGGTTGATTTGGGCATGAGGTAGATTTAGTAATGGTGTTTCTAGGATTCTGTTTTTGGTGCTAACTTTGGGTCAACACTAGACTGGGAATTGTTGTCAATAAGTAGCTTTCATGTTGGACGACAAGATCCTTCTGTAATTCATTCCACTATTCCAGTTCTCATGATTGTGTCTTCTACTTTGCATCTTCAGCCGCCTGACATAATGATCTTTCTCTGTTTGCAATTCAGGAGGGAGTTTTGAGAAGCTCAAATGGCTCCTAAAGGTACACGCCTAATATTGCATATTTCTATGTGTGCCACACTTGATCAATAAATGCCCTGTGTCAACCTTTAAATCGCTGTAAATTGAGTGCTCAGTGTTATGCAGTTCCTGTTTCCTTTGCATGTGTGTTGCCATTGTTGAATTGTGTCAGGTCTAGTTGGCATTTGTGCATTTAGCACTCTGATTTAACCACTACCTGTTACTCATGCCTTGACCAGAACATTGGAATCATCTCAAAAGGGAGAGTATAGAATTAGCAAACTCTAATTACTGCATTGTCTCTTGAATACAGATGGGATCTCTAATGCAATCTTATCAATACATTGGTAGTCTGTCTATTGTTGTGCATAATCAGTAATCACCATGCTAAACTTCATGAACTATTTCTATCTAATAGGCTTACTGTAAGTATGCATGAACCTGACTATTTTATCTAATTGCATTGTTTGATTAGCCGCTCCTGCCAAGAAGGCTGATGCCAAGGCCCAGGCCTTGAAGGTTGCCAAGGCTGTGAAGTCTGGGGCAGGCAAGAAGAAGACCAAGAAGATCCGCACGTCTGTGACATTTCACCGCCCCAAGACCCTGAAGAAGGCCAGGGACCCGAAGTACCCAAGAATCAGCACCACTGGAAGAAACAAGCTTGATCAGTACCAAATCCTCAAGTACCCCCTCACCACAGAATCGGCAATGAAGAAGATTGAAGATAACAACACTCTGGTCTTCATCGTCGACCTCAAGGCAGACAAGAAGAAGATCAAGGCCGCTGTCAAGAAGATGTATGACATTCAGGCAAAGAAGGTCAACACCCTGATCAGGTTAGCACTTTGCTCCAGTGTTAGTTTTTTCTGCATAATTCGTTATTTTGTGCAACTGTGAGTGAATGAGTGATTCTTACTTTGTCTGTGCAGGCCTGATGGGAAGAAGAAGGCTTATGTGAAGCTGACGCCTGACTATGATGCTCTTGATGTGGCCAACAAAATCGGCATCATCTAAGTTACAGGCAACTGGATTCGGCATCTGTGTCCTACTAGTTCTATGTGAGACGAGAGTTTTTGTAGCTATTCCTTTCTATGGCCCTCAGTGGCTCCATTACCATGTGTTGATGCACACTTGTGAATTTGATATCATCCAAGTGACCGGTTGAGCTAATTTTTGCTTTGTACTTGCTTATATTTCTGAGCATAGCTTCAGATTTTCCTATGTTACTAGTAATTTCTGTTATATTGGGTTGTTTTTTCAACTAAGCCTTGTTCTGAACCTCAGACTACATGTGCCTGTATTATTCCATTCTGTACTGGCATTATTCCACTTCTGTGTAATAGCTGAATCTGTTGCGGGAACTCGATTGCCCTGCATGGTTTGTGGGTGGGGTGGGTGTGTGCATGCAGCAGCTGTGTGTGTGTGTGGGGGGCGCAATGCCAATTTACCAGCACTGTTTACTTGCTATCAGTAATTAACCTGTATATATATTGTAGCTGTATTTTGTGAAAGCTTGCAAAGTCAACCTTTTACAAGGAGAATGCAGAGGCGTACTTCAAGATATCCAAAGTAACCGACTTCAAGATATCCAATAATTTGTGCCTAAAAAATATATAAAAAAAGGCCCTAAGAGCAAAGGTGTTTGACTTCAAGATATCCAATAATTTGCATCTAAAAAAAACGGGCCCTAGGAGCAGAAGTGTAGAAGCACGCATCTTGCGCCTTTCGTTGCAGCCACGATCCATCTGCCTGTTGACCTGGGCGACCTAGAGCTCCTTGCCGGCGTCAAGCTCCGCATCAACGAGCATCTATTGGGGGCAGCAAGTAGATGAGCACATGTTGCAACCATGTGTTTCATGCGTTTCAGATGTATGCTGCATATGTTTCATCTGGATGTTGTAAAAATAGATCTGGTGTTGCATATGTTGCAATGACTATACACGTATGTTGCAAGTGTATGTTGAAAATGTTTCAGCTGTTTCAAACGTATGTTGTAAGTGTTTTATCTAGATGTTGCATATGTTGCACTGACTATACATGTATATGTTGCAAGGTATGTTTCAAATGTTTCAGTTGTTTCAAACGTATGTTGCAACTGTTTTATCTGGATCTTGCATATGTTGCAATGCCTATACACATATGTTGCGAGCGTATGTTGTAAATGTTTCATCTATTTCGGACGTATGTTGCGGCAAATGCTTTATGTTGCAAGTGTTCCATGCGTAGGCGCGGCAAGGGGGTGTAGGCGAAGGTGGTCCCCTCGGGCGCAGTGGTCCCCGCGTGCACGCGGGAAGCGCGACAGCAGGCGTGGAGCACAAAGCTGTATCCATTGGCGTGACAGTAAGCGCGGAGCACGAAGATGCATCCATGGGCGGGCAGCAGGTGCAGAGCACGAGGCGAAGCGGAGCACTGTGGCTGCATCCATGGGCAAGCAGCAGGCGTGGAGCACGAGGAGAAAGTGGAGCATGAAGCTGCATCCATAGGTGCCCTGAGGGTACAATTATTGAAAATAGACGGGCAGCAAGCGCTGGCGTCCGGACGGGCGCCGTGTCTTGACGTCCAGGCGCTATTCTCACCGTTTGTCATATTTGGCTGTTACTGGTAGGTAATAGTATATCTCTATGCCACATGGTTGTGTTATCATTCTATTAGAGCATCACACTACATTGAGAATTCCCATTCCCTAAAATACTAGTATAGGAGATTGAGAAAACAAAAGTAAAGGGATAAGGGAGATGCTCTGCAGCAGATTGACAAAAGTCATCCCCTTTCCATCTACTGTCACATGGGGCCCATAGGTCAGTGGCTCTCTCTCCTCTTTCTTCCTCTGCGGCATCCTCTCCCTCTGTCACGCGGCAATGAGCAGCGGCAAGGAGCGGCCAGCCAGCATGGTGGTGCGACAGCGAGCCCGGCGTGGCCAGCCTATGTGCGACGGCCCGCATGGGCAACACGACGACGACACAACCATCCCGATGGCCTCCATGATCCCAAGGAACCACACGTCAGTGACATGATGAGGGTGAAAAGGGATTGAGAAAAAATGGTGATGGACCCCTCCATTTGAGGGATTGAGAAAAATTATAGGAAAAGTGGATTAAGAAAGGGGATATGCCGAAGCATTTTTTTGCTTCAATCCTCCCACCCTATTGAAAGGTCCTAATAGCTAGAGGGGGAGGTTGAATAGCTTATTAAAAAATTTCTACAACAACACTTAACAAACCGATTAGACAATTATGAGGTGAAGCAAGTGTTGCGCTAGCCTACTTAAAATACAAGCCACCTACCACAATTCTAGTTTCTATAGTTTCTTTTCACACAATGGCTATGTCACTACACTAAGTTAGTGTGCTCTCAAAGACTAACTAAACAACCACACTAACCAAACTAACAAGCTCTCACAACTAGCTAAACTAAAGAGCTTGATAACTAGTTTGCGGTAATGTAAAGAGAGAGAGAGTAAGATGGTTATACCGCCGTGTCGAGGAATGAACCAATCAATCACAAGAATCAATATCAATGAAGACCAATCACCTCGGGATCAAATATGACACAACGATTTTTTTACCGAGGTTTACTTGCTTGCCGACAAGCTAGTCCTCGTTGTGGCGATTCACTCACTTGGAGGTTCACGCACTAATTGGCATCACACGCCAAACCCTCAATAGGGTGCCACACAACCAACACAAGATGAGGATCACACAAGCCACGAGCAATTCAGTAGAGTACCTTTTGGCTCTCCGTTGGGAAAAGGTCAAGAACCCCTCACAATCACCACGATCGGAGCCAGAGACAATCACCAACCTCCGCTCGACGATCCTCGCTGCTCCAAACTGTCTAGGTGGCGGCAACCAACAAGAGTAACAAGTGAATCCCACAGCGAAACACGAACACCAAGTGTCTCTAGATGTAAACACTCAAGCAATGCACTTGGATTCACTCCCAATCTCACAAAGATGATGAATCAATGATGAAGATGAGTGTGAAGGCTTTGGTTAAGCTCACGAGGTTGCTATGTCAATGCAAATGGCCAAGAGAGTAAGATTGAGCTGGCCATGGGGCTTAAATAGAAGCCCCCATGAAATAGAGCCATTAGCTCCTCAGTTCACTGAAAAATCGGGGCGACCGGACGCGCCGGTTAGATTTGACCGAATGCAGGACCCCAGCGTCCGGTCGCCCGATGTTTGCCACGTGTCATCGGCTTCAAACGCTGATCACCCAATCTCAACGGTCATCGGAGCACTTAAGTTGTGACCGGACGCGCTGCTCGAAGTGACCGGACGCACCAACACCAGCGTCAGGTCGTTTCCAGTAAGGTTCCACTCACGACCGAACGTGTCCGATCACGTCCGACCGGACGCAGGACCCCAGCATCCGGTCACTTCCAGTAAGCTTCTAGAGGTGGAAATTCGCGACCTGACGCGTCCGGTCGGTCATGATCGGACGCAGCACCAGCGTCCGGTCCTTTCTCTTCTTCTCTGTGCTGCCACGTCAGCGGGACCGGACGCACCCACTCAGCGTCCGGTCACGAAGTGACCCAGCATCCGATCGAGGACCAATGCCAGCATCTTCACTACTTCTACTGACCAGACGCGCCGGTCTAGTTGAGGCCAACGTCTTCACTCTATGAAACCCTGTCTTTTATGTACAGAGCGCCGGTGAAGTTCCGAACCCTTGCTTCCAAGTGCTAAACACAATGTGTATCACCTTTGTGCATGTGTGTTAGCATATTTTCACAATCATCTTCAAGGGTGTTAGCACTCCACTAGATCCTAAATGCATATGCAATGAGTTAGAGCATCTAGTGGCACTTTGATAACCGCATTTCGATACGAGTTTCACCCCTCTTAATAGTACGGCTATCGAACCTAAATGTGATCACACTCACTAAGTGTCTTGATCACCGAAACGAAAAGGCTCCTACCACTTATACCTTTGCCTTGAGCATTTTGTTTTTCTTATACTTCTTTTCCAAGTCCAAGCACTTGATCATCACCATGGCAACACCATCATCATGTCATGATCTTCATTTGCTTCACCACTTGGAGTAGTGCTACCTATCTCATAATCACTTTGATAAACTAGGTTAGCACTTAGGGTTTCATCAATTCATCAAAACCAAACTAGAGCTTTCACCTGTTTTTTTGCTCAGTACAGAGAAAGGGGACTACTTTTACTCAATTGGGTGGAGTTGCTCCATGTTACCTACTGATCCAAGGATTAACACATGATGCATGAAAAGGGACCCTACCATTTTAGAACTTTGATTGTCTAGTTTGAGCTTCAAATAGCACTAGTGGTAACTTAATCTTCAAGTTATTCAGGACTAGTTAAGTCTCGTTTGGCACAGCTTCTCTATTGGCTTCATGAGCCTTTTGAAGCTGTTTTGTGCCAAACAGTTATTTTTAATATAGCTTCACACGTGAAGCTCCTTAAAACGTGCTCTCACAAGGGATTGGTGTGGGATGAAGCTGAAAATAGCTCATTCTCTCAGCTTCAACTTGCTCTATGGGCCTGACGGACCAGGGTCCTAGGGGTTCCCCATAGGGTCAACTACTTGGCTAGGCCCTGGGCTGTCCCATGATCTGCTGAAGGACAAGAGGCAAGGTGACATGGTCTTCAAACTATTCAAGATCAACTTAGTCGGCTTACCAAGAAAGCTAGATTCTGTAATAGGACTAGGACTCTTCTATTGTAACCGACTAAGACTAGATACGTGCCCCTACCCTTTGTCCTATATAAAGAGAGGTATGGTGCACCCTCTTGTATACACAATCATACAAATAGTCCAACGCAAAAGGCCTCACGCCGCACTGGACTAAGGTATTATGCGCATCGCGGCCTAAACCAGTATAAATCATCATCTCTTTGCGTTATCCGCCGAGTTCAGCGTACGTTGAAGCCCACCAACCATCATCCCGGGTAACCCCATGATGAGTTGCCGGTCATCAAACACCGACAGCTGGCGCGCCAGGTAGGGGCTTTCGGCGACTTCATGATTGATAGCTCTACGGACCTCGACAACATGATTTTCCCAGCGGGATCCACCTTCGTCTTCGACTCTTGGATCTGCACGTCCGACAACCACGGCCAGCTCCAAAGTCACCTCATGGAGATCCCGGCGCCTCAAGCTTCTCCAGCATCTTCACTGGATCTTCTCGTCGAGAAAATTTCTCAGTTTTTGATTTTTCAATCTAACTCGGACTCGGGAGGCCACGGAGAATCAAGACTCCCACTCGGACACGAGCAACCTGTCCGAGTTGGAGAACCCATCTGATGCCTGCATCAAAGACCCGAGTCGTTTTCCACTAGGACTCAGAAATTCAGCTTCTGTCTTCCAGGAGTCGATCTAGCACCTCTTGCTATCAGAGCAGGAGATCCCATTGACAGGTGCCCAGAAGGGTTTGGTCCCGAGGGAGGCATCATCCTTCTCGTCTAGTCGGCATGGTAGAGCTCCTGCCTTACCAAGACGGCAGCGCTCTTCCATCTAACGACGACGACGGCTCCACAGAGATCTTAAACAGCGTGACGATTGCAGAGTCCGGGACCCATACCGCGCCAAGACATTCCAGAGAAATCTTCATGGCTGGACAACCACCTCAGATCCCCATGCCACAAGCTCCTGATATTCAAGATGGAGAAGAGACTTTGTCTAACATCTCGCCGGATGCACCCGCACCCGAAAACAAGACAGACGGCTAGGGAGAAGAAGAACAAGGCACGATAGGCCCGTCGTAACCGAGCCCAACACCGCAAGGAAGAGTGGGAACGGTACTAGTCGGCCTGCCGTGAAGTTGAACGACAACGCTTGGATGCGGAAGCCGGGGCCGAACAACACCAACTGCGTAGCATTCCGTGGGATCATATTTTAAGGCCTAAGACAGCGTCAACTCTACGAGTTGAAACCAAGAAAAATTGGTTCATTAGTGAAGTAGAGCTATACCAAACATGCCTTACTTGCTCACGTGGAGACAATTTTTTTTTTGTATAATCTCGAAGAGAGTTGATCAAATGCTTGTATCACAATATATCTTCTTCAATATTGTTTGGCTTTGATTGATATGTAGCCTGTTCGGTTGGCTAATTCGTATCGTTGCTGGTTCGTGAAGAAGTACTGCTGGCTGGTTTGTGTGAGAGAAAAATACTGTTCCGGCTGGAAATTTACGATCGTATACGACAAGCACAAGCCAAACGAACAGGCTGATGATTGCACTCTATATGCTATGTCTAGAATTTGTAAGTGCTTTGTGATATAGTACCTGCGAAGCTTTGTCACTTTGCACTCAACTTGCATATCATGGTTTGTCAGGGGGATTGTTTGCATTGCCAAAAAGGGGAAGAAAGATACAAAAAAAGTCATGCTCTGTTTAGATTCCATGGTGAGTTAGCGTCTAAACTGTAGACCGTGAGATCGTTAACAATAGAGATAAACATAATTCCTTTTCGTAAAGCATATCTCCATTTTACTGATGGTGGTGAAAGCATATCACCATTTTTTCGTTGACCTAGACAGTAACTCCTAAAGAGTCATTCTTTTGAAGAGCGTATCAACTACCAGTTTCCCCTGTTCTATTATTGGCTTTCTTTTCTAATAAGAACGCTTTATTTCCTAAATTCCCAACCATGCGTATTGTTTCTCCTCCTTTGTCCATTTATATTGTTAAGTGCTACAATGCTATACTGCTAGTGCTTGGTGTCTGGTGGTCTTTTTTTGATGCTGGCGATGCTGACAAGGACGATGGCAACCTGCCATTATCATATCTCCAGGTCCATGTCTCCTGTGCAAGTGAATCGAATCGGAGTCACTTATTATCAGTCCTATACAGCATGACGAGACTGGACAGTGATTCTCAGAGAGACGACAGATGAGCAAAGTAACAAAGCAGACACAAAGAAAGACACAGCCACACGAGCAGGCCTGGCCAAGCGAAGAAACACCCCAGGACCCCAATGGCGGACGAGTCATGGAGGGTGCCTAGCATAGTGCAGGAGCTGGCGGCCACCGTGCATGAGCCGCCGAGTCGGTACCTGATCCCCGAGCAGGACAGGCGCGATGACCAGCTCGCCGGTGCGGAGATGCCGGACCCCGTCCCGACCATCGATCTCCAACGCCTGTTGGCGTCCGACTCTGCCGACGAGGAGGCTACCAAGCTGCGCTCGGCGTAGCTGAGCTGGGGCTTCTTCTTGGTCAGCCTTCTAGTTTCGCGTTCTTCAGCTCCCCACACCAAATCACCAGCTTCATCATGTAAAAGAAAGTAAACTTTGTTTCTTTTCTCCAGGCTACGAACCATGGGATCGCGACCTCTGTGATGGACGCTCTGATGGCTGCATCACGCGAGTGTCACGGAATGGGTCTTATACCGTGCATAGTGTTTGGGCTACACTAGCTAATGGACCCATAAGCCGACTTGTACGTCGCAGAGGTGTAATTCCTGGGCTTAGTCCATTTTTGTTGTTGCACTCTCAGATAAGAACTCGCTGTGTGGGCGGTTGGACGGTCAGTGAATAAACTAAACCAAATTCCTGTTTCTCTTCTTCCCGAGACCTTCCTGCTATCGAGACGGTGCTGCCGGGCTTGCTCGCCGTGCGTGTACGCCGGCATCCCTATCATATCCTACCAGAATCGTAACATTTGGTTACCAGAGCCTTCTGAGTCCGTTGCCCAGCTTGGATTTGTAAAATCCCGCGGAGCAAATCTCTACGGTTGAATCCAGTGAAGCTTCACGATTGAATTCGATACAGATCCACCCCAAAGCCTTCGTACCAACCCAATCTCGCATCCGGCCGATCCGCTTAGTTGTCGCTCCGACGGGTTCGACGAGACCACCGCCACCGCCACCACCACCACCACCTCCGCCGCCGCCACCACCGTTTCCCCAATCGCCACTAGCGCGCAAGCCCAAACCTCCAACCCTAACAGCCCACATGGCCACCGCTGAGGAGAAGCTGGATGCGCTTGCGGCGCATGCTCCTGCTCATGGAGACCTTCAATCGATGGCGCCCCAAAGTGGACAATTTCGCCACCGAGCTCACTAAGGACGTCAAGGCTCTTACATCGCGCGTTGAGGCGTTGGAAGCAAAACCTCATCCTGTTCCGTCTCCGGCCCCGCTGCGCGAGGAAGAGGGGCGGGCCAAGGGCCACGGCGCTACAACATCTCCACAGGGGGCTGATGCGGGAACCTTGGTTCCCCAGCAACCCCTCGCCAATGGTCCGTACACTGTCTCCACTTCCCACATCCCTACTGAGACCGCTGATATGCCACACTACTATCATGCTCATCCACACCATACTTTTCGTTTGCCCAAAGTTAATTTCCCTAAGTTTGATGGTTCCCATCCTAAGGTGTGGAAGGAGAAGTGTGAAAAGTATTTCAACATGTATCATGTTCCAGTTCATCTGTGGGCTGAATTCTCCACTATACACTTTAAGGGTTCTGCTGCTTTATGGTTACAAACTTATGAGGCTCAGCACCGTGTTGATAGTTGGATCGAACTCTGTGTAGCTGTCGAAAGTAAATTTGGCAAGGATCTGTATCATAAGTCTATGAATGAGTTACTTCATATTAGACAAACCACTGTTGTGCAAGACTACTATGATAGGTTCCAGGTTGTCATGCAGCAAGTCCTAGTTCATAATAGCTCTCTAGATGATGTTTTCTTTGTTAGCAAGTTCCTACAGGGTTTAAAACGACATTCGATCTGCACTAGTCTTACATATGCCTAGGACTGTTGATGTGGCACTATCTCTGGCACTGTTGCAGGCTGATGTTCTGGAGGCCCAAAGCAAGACTTTCAACAAGTATCAAGTCAAGCACACTCCAAATCCTCAGCCTGGTGTTCTGGGCACACCTCTTGCTGAGGACACCAATCCGAAATGGGAAGAAAAGTTGGCTACATTACGAGCTCAACGTCGCGCACAAGGTCTCTGCATGAAGTGCGGGGAGAAATGGGGCCGCAACCATACGTGCCCAGATAAGATTTCATTACAAGTTTTGGAAGAATTCATGGAAATCTTGCCTGATGAATCTCCAACAGATCAATCCTCTGACGATTCCAGTGACGATGAACTAGTGTTTTCACTCTCACAGTGTGCAGCTGTGGGTGTTCAGGGTAGGAAAACAATTAAGCTCAATGGGCTCATTCATGATCAAGAAATTCTGATCCTCATCGATTCTGGAAGTTCAAGCACTTTCATCAGTGAAACCACCGCTGCAGCATTGCAATGCACAATCAGTCCAAAGACCACCAATCCAAGTGGATCGTGGCCAATGGTGACAAGTTGCCGAGTAACAAGCGGTGCTCAATTTCACATGGTGGACACAGGGTCACACCTTTTGCACTGATGCTAGAATTTTGCCCATGCCCTATTATGATCTTAGGAATGGATTGGTGGGAGAAACACAACCTCATGTGGATACATTGGAAGAGGAAGTTGCTGAGGTTCTCCTATCAAGGCAGCCGAATCAGCTTAAAAGGGGTCAAAGATTCCTTGTCTAGCTGTCCAAAAGTGAAAGTAAGAAAGCTCAAAGGACTTCTCAGGAAGGGAGGTGTTGCTCAGTTGATCCATCTGTGTCCTGTGACGCAATCGTCGGACAAAGATTCATTTCCTGAACCGGTGCAGCAATTAGTGGATAGTCAGGCTCATATGTTTAAAGACCCAAACTCTTTGCCACCTTCCAAGCAGTTTGATCAACAGATTCCGTTATTACCCGGCGTCAAGCTTGTCAACATCAAGCCCTACCGCTACTCTCCGACACAGAAAGATGAAATTGAGCGTCAAATCCAGAAAATGCTCACCAATGGTATTATCAAGCCGAGCCAAAGTCCTTTTGCCTCTCCGAAGATCTTAGTCAAAAAAGAAAGACAGGACGTGGCGTTTTGTGTGTTGACTACCTAGCTTGAACAATATCACGATTAAGAACAAGTATCCACCGCCGGTGGTAGATGAGCTCTTGGACGAATTGAGTGGAGCCGACTGGTTCACAAAGTTAGATATGCGATCAGGCTATCACCAAATTCGGCTATGTTCTAGAGATGAAGCAAAAACAGCCTTCAGAACTCATAGCGGGCATTGGGAATTTAGGGTGATGCCGTTTGGGCTCACCAATGCACCGGCTACCTTTCAAGCTCTCATGAACACTATTTTCAACCTCTACTATGGAGTGTGTCTTGGTCTTTGTTGACGACATCCTCATTTACAGCCCAACATTGGAAGCTCATGTGCAACACCTCCAGCAAGTCTTTGCCATCCTCAATGAACATCAGTTACTGCTCAAACGGTCCAAATGTGCATTTGCTCAGCAAACACTGGAATATCTTGGCCATATTATTAGTGCACAGGGCGTTGCAACAGACCCCAAAAAGATAGAGGCCGTGGCTAGTTGGCCGCCACCTTCTAACACCAAACAGTTGTGAGGATTTCTTGGCCTATCCGGATACTATAGAAAATTCATCAAAGGCTATGGACTTCTGAGTCGACCTCTCACAGATCTCTTGAAGAAGGACGCCTTGTTTCATTGGACCCCGCAGCTGCAGTTGTGCTTTGACAACTTGAAAAATGCACCCATCTTAGCCCCAGTCTTGGCATTGCCGAATTTTAACAAGGCTTTCACAATCGAGACAGATGCCTCCGCTACAAGAATTGGTGCCGTGCTGTCTCAAGATCAGCATCCCATCGCCTATCTGAGCAAAGCGTTGGGTCCAAAAGCTCAGGCACTCTCAATATTCGAGAAAGAGTGCATGGCACTCATCATGGCTGTCACCAAGTGGAAGTCTCATCTTCAGCATAAGGAGTTTACTATAGCCACAGACCACAAGAGCCTCATCCATCTTGGGGAACAGAGGTTACATGAGGGCATGTAACTGAAAGCTTTTATTAAACTGCTGGGTTTACAATACAAAATCTTGTACAAAAAGGGCCTTGAGAACAAAGCTACAGATGCCCTGTCCAGGCAAGCTGAGCCTTCATCTCTGGCGGCTATCTCAGCCAGCACACCAAAGTGGTTAGAAATCATTCTGGAGGGATACCAGCAGGATGACCAGACAAAGCAACTTTTAACCGAGCTGAGCATTACTGGGTCCAATGACAAAGGGTTCACTCTAAGTGATGGTTTGATCAAGTACAAAAATAGAATCTCGTTGGGAAACCATAAGGAAGCTGACAAAGAGGTCGTCTTACTAGCTCTTCACTCAAGTGGCTTGGGAGGGCACAAAGTGGCATTATAGACACATATCAGAAGGTGAAGTCACTATTTGCTTGGCCAAATATGAAGCAATTTATCACAGATTACATTAATGCTTGCGAGGTATGTGCTCAAGCTAAACCTAAACACTGTAGATTACCTGGTCTATTGCAACCACTGCCTGTTCCTACTCATGCTTGGCACACCATTAGTTTGGATTTTATTGAGGGCTTGCCTAAATCCAAAAACTTTGACACTATCCTAGTTGTCATTGATAAACTCACAAAATATGCACGCTTCATCTGTTTAGCCCATCCCTATACTGCTTTATCCGTAGCCAAAGCTTTCTTAGCCAATGTGTACAAACTGCATGGCATGCCTTCCATCATCGTATCCGATAGGGATAAGATTTTCACTAGTGCCCTCTGGCAAGAACTATTCAAGCTCACCGAAACCACACTCAATATGAGTTCTGCCTACCATCCACAAACTGATGGCCAAACAAAACGCTTGAATCGGTGCCTTGAAACCTATCTACGCTGCATGGTGCACTCCTGTCCCCAGAAGTGGGCACAGTGGATTCCTTTGGCCGAGTTTTGGTATAGCACCACTTATCACTCTGCACATGGGCATACCCCCTTCGAAGCGTTGTATGGCCATCCTCCCAGACACTTCGGCATCACCGCTTCTGACACTTGCACAATTACTGATCTGGATGACTGGCTTCAATCACGAAACACTATGATGCAGCACATCCAACACAATTTGGCTCGAGCACAGCAACGCATGCAACATCAAGCCGATAAGCATCGCCAAGAAAGAACTTTTGCTGTTGGTGACTGGGTTTATGTTAAACTGCACCCACATATTCAACAGTCAGTCCAGCGCAGATCCAATCAGAAGCTCAGCTATAAATACTTTGAGCCTTACCTTATTCTGCAAACTGTTGGCAATGTTGCTTATAAGTTACAACTTTCAGCCACCAGTCAGATTCATCCTGTGCTGCATGTATCTCAATTGAAGAAGGCCTTGCCTCCTGATGCTTCTCTGTCCAAGGACGCTGAAATGCAGTTGTTGCTAACTCTGGATAATCTGCCACCCTCCCAGGTATTGGCTAAACGCCTAAATCTTGTTGGTCGTCGTGTTATTCCTCATGCGTGTTTGTGCAGTGAATCATGCTCGGAGCATTGGGTGACCTGGGAACCAGCTGTAACCATATCCAAGCTCATACCCAGGGCACTGTCCACGTCGACTACCGCATCGCGAGGACGCGTTGCAACTTAAGGAGGAGGGATTGTCACGGAATGGGCCTTATGCCGTGCATAGTGTTTGTGCTACACTAGCTAATGGGCCCGACACGGTGCAAGCGGCAGAGTCTTACCGCCCATGTGACCGGAAGGTCCCGGGTTCGAAGTCGCGGTCTCCTCGCATTGCAGTGCGAGGTAAAAGCTTGCTACATCGACACCTTTCTCCGGACCCGCACAGAGCGGGAGCTCTACTGCCTTGACTGGTACGCCTTAGCTAATGGGCCCAGTAAGCCTACTTGTATGTCGCAGGGTGTAATTCCTAGGCTTAGCCCATTTTCGTTGTTGCACTCTCGATAAGAACTTCATTGTGGGCGGGTTGGGCGGTCGTGAATAAACTAAACCAAATTCTGCTTCTCTTCTTCCGAGACCTTCCTCGCTATCGAGACGGCGCTAGCCGTCGGGCTCGCTTGCGTCGTGTGTACGCGGCATCCCTATCAATCCTACCGTAATCGTAATAATGAGTTCTTCCGCAAGCCGCTCGAAGAAAGCGGTCTCACACAACTTCGATCGAAGGGAAATAGTGGCGACTAGAAGGGTACGGAATGACCGGTGAAAACCCGTGATCGAGATCTGGATCTGGTGCGTACCGGCTCCATCTCGTGGTTGAGTCGGTGGACGAGAGGAACCTCGATCGTCGTCTTACACCGGAATCTTTCAGGTAATGGATCAACCATTTCTGCAATGATATGGAAGAATTTCAGAAACAACTGATTCCCTGAAGCCGGGCTTGGTTCACAACTGAAATGAAATGCAGGGGTCTTCTGCACGAGTACACGCTGGGCTGCAAGTGAGTCAAGGGCGGGATCCTCCAGGCGATGACCAGGCTTCTGGAGCTCGACGACGACGGCGGCATCATCGGCCAGTTCGGCGACAAGCAGGGCTCGACGTACGCCAGATTCAACTACTATCCTTAGAGTGAAAAAACCATTAGTATAAGCGCCGTGGAGCTTATCTCAACGGTCCATATGTTCTCGAGATTTGAGCTGGGACCACTACTGCATGTAAGTTTACATTACTTTAGTACAGCGGACCCCATCATGGTCAACATTTGTCTGGCCTGGTTTCCGCCCATGAAAACATGCCTCGTTTTTCTGCCTGGCGCATGGCTGCCTCCACTTTCCTCAGATAAGATTGTATGGTTGTTCTCTCTCGTCTCGCAGCTATGTCTCCCTCATCTCTCTCTCCCCAGATCTCCTTTCTCTCTCTATCTCGTCTCGCAGCTCTCTCTCCCTCGTCTCTCTCTATCTCTCTCCCTAGCTCTCCTCTCTCTGTCTCGTCTCGGAACTATTTCTCCCAGATCCACTCGTTTAATGGTTTGATCTACCTCTACCGTGCTTTATACTAATTTGACTTTTTTTTATTCTCCGGTATCTGAACTCCTGCTTTGCTACAACCGTATGAATGAGTTGCTACAACCGTATGAGCTCATTCATCGGCAGGATTTTTTTTAGAATAAATGTACTGGACACGGTCGATTTGAGTTCATTAAATTCACTCGTATCTGCAGTTATAGATCTATTAGTACAAGTGGATTTGTTTATTGCTACAAGTGGATTTGTTTATTGCTATGGCGATTACTTGATAGATCTAGTTCAAGGTTATTGTTACTTTTTTCTAGTAATGCATACAGTGTTTAGTACACAGTGCTCTGCAATTTGTTTGACATCTCTGAGCTCATTCGTCAACCGCATTTTTTAGCTTTCCTCCGTCGCCACCGATTTCAATTTTTTCTTTCTTCGATTCTCTCATATCTACCCTGTTATCCGATTTGTTTCTGCTCGGTTAGCTTAAATGATAGATCCAGATCTAGATAATTAGTGAGCTCCTTCATCGCCCATGGGATTAGTTGGTTTTTTTTTGGCTCAGGTTTGCTTTTTTTTTTTTTATATAAACAGGTT